>OLKM01000223.1:305509-430223 GCA_900291075.1 Melanogrammus aeglefinus
GCGTGCCTGTGTACGCGCGTGCGTGTGTGCACATGCGTCTGTGTATTCATGTGTGGTGCCAACATGCTGCAGTCCAGAGGACAGTGCAGAGGACCGATGCAAGCAACACAAGCCGGCGTGAGCACTGAGGCACTGGAGGTTATATAAAGACGACAACATGAGGAAGCTATTGGGGCTCCTCTCCTCCTTGTGAGAGAAGAGCAGCTTTCAGTGCTGTGACCCGACAAAGGTTTCCATCCCATTACAGCCGTCAGGCCCGTTTGAAGTGGACCGCTTGGGCCGCTGCCTCCGCCACGCTCAATAGACTACAGGCTGCTCTCCATGGGCCTGGCGGGAATATGCTGGCGGCCTGTGTTCCCCCAGACTCTTCCGTGCGCCTGGGGAGGGGTGGGGAGGGCTGTTCGGCTTGGCCCAAAAGAGAGTCAACACACACACACACACACACACACACACACACACACACAATAGATCCCTTAACCATAAAACCTAACCCAACGAACTACAAACTGAACCACATTCAGTGTTTATATTCAGTCCTACAAATCGTCTATCAATGAAATCCATGTTGCGTCATCAACATTTGTGTCCAGAATGCATTCATGGTGCCTCGGGCGCACTGGCACAAATACAAGCATACACACATGTAACAACGCTCACATGCACAAATATATAATGCAACGACATAGAAATATGTGCATTTCCATAGCCGGATTTGAGGGAGGGGAAATTAGTAACAAAGAGCTGTAATATGCTGATATCAGGTAAGAATCCTGGGGTCAGAGCGAGAGAGAGAGAGAGAGAGGGAAAAATGGTGTGGGGGGAGGGGGGGACAGAGTAGGGGGAGGGGTTGACACAGTGACATTGAGAGGCAATAGAGCTAAAGAGGGGAGAAAGTGTGTGGGAGAGAGAGCGAGCGCAAGAAGAGAAGAGTTGAGAAGAAGAGAGTGAGGGAGGGTGGATCGAGAGCGCCTGAGAGCTCTGAGAATGGTACTTTGTTCTTGTGATATTTGGCCTGAGCTCCAATCTGTCCCGTCTGGATGGGGGATCTTCCCACGAGCCACTTGAGACGGGCGGACAGAGAGCAGCAAGAGTGTCAGAGTGTGGAAGGTCGAGAGGGGGGGGAAGGAAGAGAGAGAGAGAGAGAGAGAGAGAGAGAGAGAGAGAGAGAGAGAGAGAGAGAGAGAGAGAGAGAGAGAGAGAGAGAGAGAGAGAGAGAGAGAGAGAGAGAGAGAGAGAGAGAGAGAGAGAGAGAGAGAGAGAGAGAGAGAGAGAGAGAGAGAGACCAAATGAGAAAGAGAGAGAGTGCGAGAAGGTCACATATATTCCTCGTCCAAAAGCACTTGGCCAGACTCTCTGGACAATTACAGCGAGATACGCCACACACTCACTCATCTCTGTCAGCCAGATTTGGAAAACGCAAAAAATACACACTTCACACACACTCTCTAACTCATACCCAGAGATGGCTAATCGTTGTTAGCTTTGACAGTACGCACTAAACAGAAACATGCATTTTGTGGGTTGACCGTGTATCTCTAGAGGTCACGCAATGGGAGGGGGGATTACTGCATTAAGAGGGCTGGCTCTCACACTTGTGCTCCCCAATCAGGAGCAGTAGAGGTCCCGGCTTCAAAGACCAGCTGTGGAACCCGGGAACGCTCTCTCACTCTCACACACACACACACACACACACACACACACACACACACACACACACACACACACACATACACACACACACACACACACACCTACTCATCACCTCAGCACCCCCTCACCCGTCCCCACGCCCCCCTCCCCCCGCGTCTCAACCTGTGAAATCCACAGCAGGAGACCAAACTCTCCTCTCCCTCCATGCGCCCCCACCTCCTTCCTTCCCCTAACCCCGAGCCCCCCTCTCCCTTTCCTGATCTCCCCCTGGCTCCAGGTGGGAGGTAGGCCTTCAACAGAGCCGCCTGTGTGGGGGATCTGACCCCACACATACACATAATCCCCACGAACAGAGTACCCCACAACACCAGCTCGAGGCCCAAACCTCTGGACTGAAGGACGCCTCTCTCTCTCTCTCTCTCTCTCTCTCTCTCTCTCTCTCTCTCTCTCTCTCTCTCTCTCTCTCTCTCTCTCTCTCTCTCTCTCTCTCTCTCTCTCTCTCTCTCTCTCTCTCTCTCCTCTCTCTCTCTCTCTCTCTCCTCTCTCCTCTCCCTCTCTCTCTCTCTCTCTCTCCCTCTCTCTCCTCTCCTCCCTCCTCTCTCTCCTCCCTCCCTCCCTCCCCCCCCCGTCTTCCATTATCTCCACGCGTCTCTCTCTATTGCCCTTTGTCTGACAAACTCAAACTATTTCAGACATCTATGAAGATAATGGAGGTGAAACCAAGAAGCTGCAGTGGAAAACAATACAATTGCTCTTAATAGTTATGCTAATAATAGTAACCATAATAAGGCAATAACGCTAATAATTATAATGCTACTTGATTGTGTTTGTTTGGCCTATTTTCCTTTTGTCTCTCAAGTGAATGGTAGGTATGACCATGTGTTGGTATGTTTGTTTATCAATGTCAATCTACGTGTGTGTGTGTGTGTGTGTGTGTGTGTGTGTGTGTGTGTGTGTGTGTGTGTGTGTGTGTGTGTGTGTGTGTGTGTGTGTGTGTGTGTGTGTGTGTGTGTGTGTGTGTGTGTGTGTGTGTGTGTGTGTTTGTGTGTTTTACTGCTTAGTATGGGACCCCTGAGGCAGAAAGACATCCCACTTGTCAATGTGAAAGCTGAGGATTCCTGTTACAGCGCACAGTGAGAAGAAGAGACAGAAACAGGGGGCGCAAAGGAGAGGAAGAAAAAAAGAGCAGCATCTGCTTTCATCCTCTACCCGGCAGGGGAGCGCCGGGGCCTGTCAGTCTGAGAGGGACGGCCAGCTGCCAGCACAGTCCTGGGTCTCAGTAACACACACACACACACACACACACACACGCGCGAGCACGCACGCGCACGCACACACACACACACACACACACACACACAATGATAAAATAAATAATACAAATTAATTACTAAAATGATCAACGCACAAACCACAAGCAAATTACATAGCCCTTATTCCCTGCATTCTCCGTCTCTCTATTTATCTCTCTGTCTGAGTGTTATCTTTTCCTCGTCGTTAAGTCAACAAGCAAAAATATTCAATGATTCAAAGATTCCGAGGCAATTATCGTTTCAGTCCCTCTGTCAATCAAAACACATTTTGTAGCCAACTGCTGACAGGGAGGAGCGATGACGAGAGCAATTAAAAGAGAGTGAATGACAAAGAGGAAGAGAGAATGGCAGAAGATAAGTGTGTGACAGCAAGGCAGGCAGAGGGAGAGAAAGAGAGAGAGAGAGAGATCGAGGGAGGGGGGGAGGAAGAGAGAGAAAAAGAAAAACCAACAGAGAGAATGACTATAGCATGGTTTGGGTTTGTGTGGAGCGTGACCCTGAGTCTCGGTGCAGACGTAAGGCCACAACTGGAGTCAGGTTTCTGTCTATAAAGCTATAGTAAGCTGCCGTCAATTGGTTGAACATGCACACACAGTTCCATGAACATATGCATGCGTACACCCTCACATACATACACACACGGACACAGAATGTAGCATGTGCAAAGTGTACACACACACACACACACACACACACACACACACACACACACACACACACACACACACACACACACACACACACACACACACACACACACACACACACACACACACACACACACCCCTACATAGGCCAGCTACGGCCTCTGCATCACCATGATGGCTATGCTTTTCACTAAGAGAGAAAACCTCAGAATGCGTTCAGACTTCTCTGTGATTGTGACAACAGAAGACAGGAACATGAAGCCTGTACTGTGACTCCTCTCACCCTATCGCCCGGGGGGTCTCTTCTATTTTCTTATGTTGAATTTATGTATGTTATTGGTCTGGGTCTTCACCAAACACGCAAACAATGCCTATTTCAGTTAAGTTAGGCAAACCTCCCCCCCACCCCAGCTTTCAATTAATCATAATCAAACCCACAAACTAAGAATTATAGCAAAGAACACAGGAGACTGGGAGACTTGTTCTCGCAGCCTTGTTCCAAACAAAACATGGCTGAAGCTTCTGGCGGCTTCTTCACCAAATGAGGGATCTGATCCTTACGCCCTCATCATGTCAAGTCACGATCTGTAGGAGGACATGCAAAGCATCTCTCTGTGGGAAGGAGCTGTGTGCGTGCATGTGCATGTGAGCAGTAGGGAGCAGACCATATTATTGAGGTGCTCCTAAGACCACAGGTTGAATTTCACCTGCAATTACCCCTTGCAATCCTCCTCTAAAATTCATTTTCTCCTCCTTTTTGCACACACACAAACACACACTCACACTCACACACACACACACGCACACACACACCTGCTGTTTATCCACTCTGCCTGTGTTGGATGCCATGTCAACATGGCAGGAGCTGCTACCCCACCCTGACACACACAACACACACGACAACAACACACACACACACACACACACACACACACACACACACACACACACACACACACACACACACAACACACACCGGCATGCCCCCCCCCCCCTCCTACCTCACATGCAGTCCCTCTTACACACACTCACACATGCAATTACACACACTTTCCAAAAATAACATGAGGTCATTTCATAAGAGTGTGTGTGAGCGCGGCGGAGGTGAGGGTCAGGAGGCAGAGGAGCAGGGAGTTGGTCCAGGGGTGGGGAGGAGGTGAAACACAACTACCCCTCGCTGCTCCCACTCTGTCTCCATCTGAGTCCAGCAGCGTCTATTAAAGGGGTGGTAAACCCCCAAATCACATTTTGGTAGAAAAAAAGTTCAGTTTGGGTCTCACAAAGTGTTGTGGAAAATGTTGGTGTTGTTTTTGACATGAACGGATCAAGTCTGTGTAAGACGTCTGCTATATCCTGCTTGAGATCATTTCCAGTGTTTGTCCAGATAGTTCTCTAATGGCCAATGTAACGTTGGTTTTGACATCATTTGACAATGTACCTCGCACTTGCTCTAATGGAACCCATTTTTTCTAACCCTTCACGGCCATGACTGCTCGGATTGTTTTTTTTATTTAGTTACTTCCAGGCTGAAATCCCCCCCACCGCCACCAACTTTATCACTGTAGAGACCTAGTACAATACACGTGCACCCAATGGGATGCTGCAGAATATCCTGAATCAATGGTCTCTGCCCTTGTTGTTCCGACAGGGACAGAGTGGCCCCAGAGAATGTCCTGTGATCGGACAATCGTGGGTGGAATCCCACCAATGGAACACACAAGTCAATATTGGTGCACCCCCTAGTGGCTGCACAGTCAATTGCTTAGAGTGACTGCCCAGTTGTGCACGGTCAGCGAAAGCACAAAAGAAAAGAAAAGAGAATTGCATCACATCACAGATCGCAATCTTGCTCAATGAATGAAAGTTACGAGAGAAGACATTGTAAAGGGTAAAACCCAGGCTACTGTAGCCCACTTCACAGAGCCCCACACCAACTGCCACATTCCAACGTGATGAATGGCCTGCTGCTCTCATCAATCAATTGGGATTGGCCCTGATCTGCGCTGTGATTGGCTAATTAGCCTCATCTGTAACCATTACAGTGCGAGCAGGCAGCTGCAGCTGAGAGAACGAGAGACAGAAATAATAAAGACGGTGAAAAGTGACACCGGCCGGTCCGTCCTGCCACCTCACTGTTTTCACACAATGCTGCCCCACAGGGTTTGACCCGCTGACCCACACACACCCCCGCAATCTGAACGTTTCCACACACGTATGCATACACACAGAAGGAAACGGCTATCAAACTGATTTTCAGCAGGTATTTTGAAAATAAAAGCTGAATGAAATATAAGCGTGGTAAGGTATTCATCTGCAGCTATTATGTGTGTGTGTGTTGGGGGATGGGGGGATAGATGTATGTGAGTGAGGGGCACTGTGAGTGTGTGTGTGCGTGCGTGCGTGCTTGCGTGGTCTATTGCTATGTGTGTGAGTGTGTGTTAGTGTGAGTGCGTGTGGTCTATTGCTATGTATACGTGTGAGTGCGCGCATGTGTGTGTGTGTGGTCTATTGCTGTGTATACGTGTGTGTGTGTGTGTGTGTGTGTGTGTGTGTGTGTGTGTGTGTGTGTGTGTGTGTGTGTGTGTGTGTGTGTGTGTGTGTGTGTGTGTGTGTGTGTGTGTGTGTGTGTGTGTGTGTGTGTGTGTGTGTACGTGCGTGGGGGAGGCCGGTTGAGAAACCAGGTGAGCCACCATCTCATCTGGCAACAGTTTTCTGCATGGGAGACAGCTAGGGCCCAGCAATTAAGACACCAGGAGGGAAATATGACTGGATAACTGGCTGGTAAACTGCTCTGCCTAACAGCCCTAAACAGACAGGGCTGTGACGTAAGGGATCAGTAGTTGTGTATTGTTGGACCGCAAAATAGGAACAAATACGATGGGGTGAAAAAGGCTCAAATTGGATTTACAGCACATTACAGTACAGGGCTTGCGGCATATGTTTATACACACACAATAAGTGAAAAGAAAGAAAGTATTCATAGAAAGTATCAAACAAGGAAGGACAGAGCTCAGGGGGGATGGCGGGGGGGGGGGGGGGGGGGGGAGAGAGAGAGCCAAACCACTTGGTCCTCTGTCTCCCCTCCCAGCCAGTTCTCAATGTTCTACACACAGGAAATGGATTTTCTGAAGCCAGGGGGGATGGGGAAGGAGGGTAAGTGGAGGATGGATAAATGAGTGGAGGGGGGCTAGGGCCCAAGGGCCATGGGGGCCCCTTTCAAACAGCTGTACCCACCGCTGGCCACCTCAGCACGGGGGCACTGCCCATCCCTGGGCAAGGGCGAGCGAGGGGAAAGAGAGAGAGAGCGAGAGGAGGGCCAGTGAATTAAAGGGAAATATGTTCCTCCAACATCTTCATCTTATCAGTGAGAGGCCCCGTCTGTCTGCAGCAGCAGCGCTGAGCTGATTTACTGAAGTTTTTCCATCTTGTAACACACTGCGCTCCAACCCAGACACATTGCCACATTCCTGACAAACCATACTACACTTAGACCGGCCCTAATGCTCAAAATTGTTCAACAACTGAAAACTAAACGGACACACTGTAATATCCCTCAATCTTGAAATCTTTCAGCAGTAAACCAAAATGAGATCAGCGACAGTGGAGGATTACGGACAATTGTCTTAAAAATGATTCCAAACCAACCCCCCCGCCCGCGCCGGGTTTGGAGCACAGCATTCCCTTCCCGGCATACTTCCCATAATGGCGTAATGAAGGGCTCCATTGAGAGCCGTCTAGATGGTGCTGGATCTCTGGTCCGGGCCAGACACCCGATACCCGGGCCCAGACGACGCCCTGCCCGCCGCACGCCTTCAGACGTCGTTAGGGTAGACACACAGCACGCCCCTCCTGCCACCCGCAATCCATCCCCAGCCAATTACTACCAATTACCCTGTCCCGGACGCCCGGGCACAGGCGGTCAGCGGGAGAGGGGGGCCGGGGCGGGGCGGGGGCAAAGAATGAAAGAAAGAAAGAGAGACGACAACAGAAAAAAAGAAAGACAAGGAAAGAAAGAAAGATGGAGGGAGAAAGTATGAAAGGTGGAAAGAAAGTCAGATAAATAAAAACAAGGAGGGAGAGAAACAGAGAGAGAGAGGGAGACAGAGGGATGGAGATAGAAAGAGAGTAAGTGGAATAAAAGAAACTCTTAAAAGATATTGATTATTATCCAAAAGCTGATGCCAATTAGGCAGGCAATATTTGCTGTTGCTGTGCTAACACAAAGCTGAGAGCAGCAATTTTCCTGAGTGATTGCGTTTCATATAAAAGGGATAAAAAATGGGTGAGTAAGTGAGAAAGGAAAGGAGAAAGGGGGTGAAAGCGAGAGAGAGATAGAGGGGGAGGTAAACTTTCAACCAAAGAGATGGTTCATTAACATTGTGAATGTCTGAGTGTCCCACAACACATGTCTATTTCCCACCACACAAACACACACACACACTCGCACGCAGAGGCTCACACAACCGCTGCCTCCGTTCCCCTCAACCTCTCAGCTTCTGTTTGACTTCCCGAAAATCGTCCTTTTCCGAAACCAGAGCCGCACGGAGAGGAGCTGCCTGAATCACCAGACCTGGAATGTCGGCGTTCCCACAGGAAACCTGGAGCGTCTCAAAGCAAGGTGTCCAGGACAGGGGGAGCGGCCACCAACATGTACACACACACACACACACACACACACACACACACAAATACACAGTCGCGCTTGCCTGGTCCCAGGGACTAACCTGACTTTATAAGCAGGGACAGAGACCCTCGAACCTCAGGCAAACGCCACACACACACACACACACACACACACACACACACACACACACACACACACACACACACCTTTAAAACAAAATAGTCATATTTATTGTTCATCCTAACCTCAAGTGTACAGATAAGCACCCCGGCTGGACATGGTGATTCAGCATTACCGCTGCGAGACGTGGCCTTGTGGCCTTTTACAGGCAGACGTGCTGTTCAGACAGAGCTGTTATGATGCGCGTTACTACAGGCGGTTGTGACTACTGCCTCTTGGAATCAGATCTGGCAGACTGACGTATTTTACTGACGCCATCAAAGCCACTGCGACCGACCTGCACAGCATGGGGTGGCATGGCTACCACCCACCTCTTATGAAAGTGACCCACTGAGCGCGCACGCGCACACACACACACACACACACACACACACACACACACACACACACACACACACACACACACACACACACACACACACACACACACACACACACACACACACACACACACATCTCAAAGAGCAAATGACACGGACCACCGTGAGGGGCCTACTGCAACCCGTTGAGCTTTTCAACTGTGCAGCCACATGTAGTTCAACGCCACATGTGTTTTAAGGTCACTCTATATCACACACTCGGGCCGCGCACACAGGAATGTGTACTGGCACGTACTACCACACACACACACACACACAGACAGACACACGCACGCTCACACACGCGCACAGGTCCATCTGCTCCTGGACATGGCATCCTGCTGTTTCGTTTCATCTCAGCAGGACTCTGTGTTTGCTGCTGGCACCGTAGTGAATAATACAAACACTGGATCTCTGTCATCGTCCCTGCAAAGCCCGCATCTCCCACCCTCTCTCCCTCTCTTCCTCCCTCCCGCAGGCGTATCTCAGCGCGGGAGGCGGGAGGCTGGAGGCGGGAGGCGGGATGTGGGACATGGGTGAGTTGTGGGAAACTAAAGTGCAGTCTGTGGCCTCACAGCATGTGTCCCTCGGCCCCGGCTCCCCCCACTCCCCCCCCCCTCGCTCCTCCTCCTCTGCGCCTCTCTGTTTCTCTTCTGGCAGGGCATCACAGGAGGCTCCATGCAGATCACATACGGCCAGCCGCGAGGAAGCTGGGAAAACATGGCCCCCACAATGCTGTGCTATGCGCACACATCTGAACTCTGCTCAACTCTCCTGCTTTTTTGGGTTCCTTTGTGGTGTTTCGCTCTGGACGACGACTCTGCCTGTGTGTGTGTGTGTGTGTTGTGTGTGTGTGTGTGTGTGTGTGTGTGTGGTGTGTGTGTGGTGTGTGTGTGTGTGTGTGTGTGTGTGTGTGTGTGTGTGTGTGTGTGTGTGTGTGTGTGCGCTGTGAGTGCGCTGTGAGTGTGTGTGTGCGCTGTGAGTGTGTGTGTGCGCTGTGAGTGTGTGCATGATCCACACCTCCACATAGTCCTTGGCGTGTCCCCAGTCCCGCATGGCTCCCAGGTTGCCCAGGTTGATGCAGTCCTGAAGGCCGAGGTGGATCTTCGCCACCGAACGGGTGATCTTACGGGTCACAAAGTTTGCTCCTGCAGAAGAAAACAACACATGCTCAGTGCTCACAGAATCACATTACAAATTAGCAGAGTACACGACGTATGGCCATAAGTCATGCGTGTGCATACACAAAATCAGAATGACAACGTGAAGCAGTTGGAATTTAATGGAGAATTGAAATCCAATCATTCATCACGTGCCCACCTTAGCGACCGTGGCTCCCCTAGCCACCAAGCAGCACTTACCAACGCCAACATACGGGACCAATAAGCCTCGGCAGATCAATGCAGCTCATTACCACCTCACGTCCCAACCAGTGGAACCACACGTTCCCAACCAGTGGAACTCTTTTCAAACCATGTCTTAAAACATATCCATTTTCATTTTCCCCCATTAATTGACAGTCTGGTGTCGACGCTGGGCGACCGGCCCATCCAAACCCACGGGTGGAAGCTCCACGAGAAATTCCTCAGCGAAACAAACAGGGCCCTGCAGATTTTTGCGATGCCAGGACCACCGTGACTCCGCCGGTGAAGGACAATCGGGCCTAGGAGCACAGCGGTGTGGATCCGACAGGGGTCTGACAGACAGGCGGCTCTATGGAGCTCCTGAACCCGGGGGGGGGGGGGGGAACAAATGATCTCCTAATGACTTTCTTTCCCGCTGCGCTGATTTGGCAGAGTGCTGCGGACGGGTGTCGTGTTCGCCGCTCGCCGTATGCGGGAGAGTGAATGGCGGCCCTGCAAATTGAGCGCAGTCCAATCAAAACACTTCCTTTTTAAAGCTGGGTATCAAATGCAAAATATTAAGTTGCCATGATTAATAAAGCTGTGATCTTGGCTTAAAACTGCTACAGTGAGGATTTCAACCCTCTCGAGGCAACGTGATCCTGGGCATCAAATGGAAAAAAATCATCAAAAGAGAATCACTATTCATAGCACACAGCATGCATCTCCCATAACCTTAGGGGTGATCCGCTCAGAAGTAGAGTTTACACAGGCCAACCTCAAGTCGTCCCGCATAAACGGAGTATGGCTGTTCTCTGAGAGGCCGCGGTAGCGCGGCGGCTGTCTCTACGCTGTATCATCGCAGTGACATTGAACAGAGCCTTCGTGTAGACATAGAAAAATCCCATGAAGCCAACCATGCGAATGCACCAAATTTGTAGTAGTCATTTGGTACGAAAGCCACAGCCCCGTGCGGGCTGAGAAAACCCAGACCTGAGGAAGTCAGACCTGCTTATTTTAAAACACCCAGCATTGTGTGTGTTGTTGTGAGTCACATGACCGCATATCAATAAATTGTACCTATTATAAAAAAGAAAAGATGTCTCAGCTTGGCATAGACACCGTTGAACGGCATGCTTTTCTAAACCGTCTCCATTCATCAAAGCGTTCACTTATGCAACGGGTATATCCCGAATGATTATCAGACACCTTTATTAGGAAATAGTATGTGCTCATGAACCATACATAAAGCGCCTCTGGAAAACCCCTCCTGTATCAAGGCAGTCCTGTCCTTGCATGATAATTTTCTCGCTCTCTCAATCTTGCTTTTTCTCTCTCTCTATCTCTTTCTCTTTCCTTCCTCACAGGCATCTTATAAGACCTGGCAAGCGTCATATGTTCTGCTAACTGTAGTCAAATGCTAACAATCAGTCATCTGTCACCGATGCATCTGTGAATGTCATCTCTGCTCTGTGCCAAACACCCCCCCCCCCCCCCCCCCCCCCTCCAACCCGACAGGTTGCCTTATCAGATCCTTTGGACTGGAGTCATTCATCATTCCAGCGCTACCACTCACTCTGCATACAGGTGTACACATGTATGTACACATGACCCAAAAACAAACACACTAACCTGGGGAACCAGCACTATGCGTACTCCTTCGCACACGCACGCAGGCACGCAACGCACTCCCCCGTCCACATATCCCCCCCCCCCCCCCGATACCACATATTACGCTCAGCGGGACAGATCTGCGCAGGGAGGACGTAAAACGGTAACTACAGCTCCCATTGGGTTCCCGCCCATCCGAGGGGGAAACTCGAGAGCTTTAGGTTAAACGCAGGTTGTCAAAACGGTACCGCGCCGCGCCGTTATGGGGGTGTCGGGATACAGTGGGCCCTCCCAATCAGCAGTTAAGTCCATTATTTTTCCTCTGGCACACCTGTGTTCTTCCCCCTAGTGAAGCTCACACCTCTGTTTGGAGTGGCTGAGCGCCCCCTGCCTGGCCTAATTGCTGCGGTGTGAAGCTTGGGGTAGGCCCTAATGGACGGGTTGGCCTGGCCCAGGCACAAAGCCTACTCTGTTACTGGTGCGTGGTGTTAATGTGTTTCCTTTACTGGCAGCAGCGTCGCAAGACGGCCAGGTTGAGGATTGGGGAAGGAGGGAGTGGAGGTTTGGAGGGGGGGGAGCAAGGCAGGCAGCAGGAGGGTATGGAGCCCAAAAGAGAGCAGCGATGGCCGTTTCACCTCGCCCGCGGCCCTGCGGAAAGTCCAATAAAACCATGTGCCGTGAAAACCGAGCAGACAGCGGGCGCCCTGCCAGAGACTGACTCTCTCCACCTCCGTCCTCTCATTCTAACTTAGTCATTTCGGGTTCAATTTCTTGTTCTCCCCCCCCCCACCCCCTCGTGTTTCTCTGCTTCAATTTCATTTCCTTGGCCTGGGACGGGACAGGAAGAACGTAAAAAAAAAAGGGGCACTCTGGCACTGCAGACACCTCAGCATCAGGGGGGAAGTAGAGGGCGGAGGGCGCAAGGAACTAAGGGAGCTCTGAGAGGACATAAAGACTCACCCCAAGGAGTAGCATGTCTGCCCTGACTTGGTGGGGGCTATGTGCAACTGGTGGGTGCTTGAGCCATGACAGATCCGGGACTGATATTGTGCGTCTGCTGGTTGCGTTGAGAGGGCGGGGCGGGAGAGGGGTTTGGCCTGGTCACTCAGTCATTGGGATATTCTGGGCTACTGTCTTTGCCACAGTGCCGAGGGAAGGTGACTTATGAAGTCTGTCTCCAACCTTCGTGACGACCCAGCCTTATTCATAACCTCAAGATTTCTCTGAGTCATGTGTATTTCTTATGACAGTGTGTGTGCGTGTGCGTGTGCGTGCGCGCGTGTGTGTGTGTGTGTGTGTGTGCTTCTTTGACTGTGTGTGTGTGTGTGTGAATGTTATTTTTTCTTTGTTAATTGCTCAGGACTAAACAAAAGTCATATTTTGCTTTAATCCTTAATCCATTACTTAAAATCCAAACTTAAATTTAGGGACACACAAGGCGTTCTGTTGACAACCGATGTGTCCTGGTAAATGCTGTTGCCCTCAACGGAGTCAAGTCATCGTTAATGAGAAACAATATACACTCTCCTCTGTAAGATGTCATGAGAAGTACTCGCCAGACCAGATACTCCCTAGGAGACATTGTTTTCACAGACACATAAATATAAAAGTAACCAAGAATTGATTTAGCCAGAGTTGTCATGGCAATGCTCATGTTACCTCAACATGAGGGGTTACGCACCTGTTTTGGAACTCACCCAAAACTGCAAATCCCATAATCCCATACTGTCTTTTGCAAGCCCCAAGGGCTAGAAGCTTTTGGGTTCAATCCAAGTGAAAAAGACCAACCTATTTTCCACCCTCACCCTTTTCACTTTGAACCTTTAATAAATTTGCTTTGCTTGTTTTTAGTTGGTTTTTTTTAATGGCACAAAAATCAGCCGTTTCTAGCCCACTCTGGCACGCCTGTTATCCCGACTGATTAATGGCTTAAGCGCCTCGCTTGTCAGAAGATTGAATGATTTTGCAGACCATGAATCTTTTCTGGGTCAGGAGTTGGCCAAGACCCGCCAGGGCCAAAGAACTGTCAATGTCTGCCATCGCCGCGTTGCACAATCCCCGTCCCGGGTTGATCTATGAAGCCTCCACCAAGGGGGAATTGTTGCACTTCGTCCAAGAGAGGTCCTGTGCTCAGCCCTGCCAACGCAGTGTCTGTTCACAACTGACATGCTGCTGCCCTCACTTCAGGCTGACTCAGCTGACAGGCAAGGTGAAGCGAGAGAGCAACGGGTGAATAGGAGTGATGGATGGGAGGCCTTTGATAAAGCTTGAAAGGCAGGTCAAGAAAGAGAAACTCCTTTTAAATTGTGTTGTAATATGTTGTGTTGCAATGCAATAAATAGCATTGCACGGTGGTATAAATCAAGAAAAGGTAAATTATCCAGTAAATGCCTCATGAACTGTTCTCTGAAACTGAACGGGAATAAATTGGGACGATTCTTTGGACAAACGACAATACAAGAAGCTCTGTACTCTCTTTTTGACACTCTTTGCCAGTCGAAAAGAGAGAATGGAGAGATGCCCAAAAGTGGGCCCAAGTGTGTTTGGCACTGAATAACCTGCCAATCAACCTAGGGAGTGTCGGTGATGTTAAGAAACGTCTGAGCGTTCTTAATAGGTAGGGTTTGGGGACAGCATTTGAGCATCCCTTACAACTTGCCATCAGCTCATCACCTCAGTAGACCAGATCCACAGATTGCATGGCAACCTTGAAAACAAAAATAATCTGGGCGTGCGAAGGTGAAACCTTGCTCATCCAACCATGACATCTGCAGCCCCAGCCCTAGGCCCCTGAGGCTCAGAGAGTGTAACCGACGCAGGGACTGGGTAGGGTCATATGACCCAATAGGAAGAAGAGGAGTAAACACTAGAGGACGTGAAGCATGGAAGCAGAGAAGGATTCTGTCAGCGACTGTCCTCCAAGGTGTCAGACGCTGCATATATACCATGACCAGAGTTCACCTGATGTTTAGACTGCCTTCACTCAGCCTACTTCAAGAATTAAAAGCAAAACCTTGGGTTCTCTGAACTCTTCTTACCCCTTGATGACACACATCCAATAAGTTCCTGGTTGGATATGTGAAAAACAACCCCTAAAATATTGGGAAAAAATCATATTCCCTTACCAATTCACCAAGGCAATTGACCTTTCAGACTCTATGACTCAATGAGATACAGAAAGACAAAACTAAAGCCTGTGAAAGGCCAGTAAATATATGTTTGTTTAAAGGGGCAGCATTGACATTGGCAGTGCTATTTCAACCCCTCAGTGCTGGCTAGTTTTTCTCTCCAAGCATATTGGTATATTATTATATGCTGCAAGCGTGAACCACAGATTTCTGAGAGTGGAGGAGCACTGGGGACTTCCCCATAAACCAGGGGTTTAACATTCTAAAAGCTTGGGGGGCGAAATGGACAGTGGCTAAGTAGTAGGAAGGGTGTATTACAGACTTTCACACGCAAACGCATGGTCATAGGTTTGCAGTAGTTTAATGTGCATTTTCCATCATTTGAAATTAATCAACCCCAACAATTTTGCTAAATGGGATCTGAAAACATAGGGATTTACAGGTTGATTGCGCACAATGGATAATGCCTATAGTTCGTTTTGGCTGGATACCTGACTGCTGTTTCCAATGATGGCTGGTGGTGTGTTTCATATATCTTGCCAATATGGTGTAGTTTTAGCTAAAGCTAATTCACCTTATGAGTATCACCGCAAAGCTTGTTTATTATGGCTAAAAGCTAATCTAGCCAGTACAACAGTATCTGAGGTATAAGTTGGCAGCAAATGCAAGCTTCTGTTTGTTTTTCTTCACACTGGATTTGCAACAGGTTTTTTTTCCTTTTGACTGATTGATAGTGACTTTTCCCAGTAGAACAATAGGGACCTCCTGTTTATTGGTAGAACAGTTATGTGTTTACGAGAGTTTCAGGATAAACCCGGGGAACATTCCTGCTGAGATTAAGTCATCCTCAGACCTGATGATCTGCGCGCCGTGTTGGTGTGGATGATAGAGAGCAGACGTTGGTCTTGCTTTCTTCTTCAGATAATTTCCTCCATGGCCCAACCAAATGACCACTAAAGCAGCCAATAGCACATGGTTTGAAAAACATTCAGCTTCATGGAACTTAAAAAAAACCCAGTGTTTCAGCTGGCATTCGAGCACTATGATATTTAAAAAGAAATGGGTTTTGTGTTGAGGTTTTTAGGAAAGAGGGGGGAGTGTTATCCGGATGGTTGTGACCCTGTCCAACTTTGTGATACTTTTAGTACTGTCATTTTTAGGAGCATTATAATGATTATATCCCTCCCTCAGACGCAGACATTCAATAAATCGCTGCTCAGATTGAAATTCACCATCCACACACACCGTAGTGTTATACAGCAAGTGTCTGAAAAGCTAAACCTTTTCTCGGATGCTGCAGTCAACCGCTGCCCAGACAGAGCTCCAATCGTCCACACAAACCACGCTGCCGGTTCTCCCCTTGGTCATGACGTCTCAGTGCCTCGGAAAAGGCACTCAGACGTCACTAAAAGAATGCCACCTTCGTTGGACTGTTCACATAGTGTATGTTATGTGTTTTGCGGAGAACCTGTCGGTCTGTCTGTCTGTCACAAATCCATTCTGGGATGCATGAAATCAGTGTTTCCCCCAGTACTGTGTTGTTAAGGAGGCTGCCTTAACAACAATAGGGCCCCGCCTTGACCACCAATGTACTGTACATAAAAAAAAATTATATATATTTTTTTTTAATAAATATTTTTTAATTATTACGGTTTAACAAAGTAGAAAACTCTCGTAGGGAAAGAAAACATACTTCCATCAGGTGTAAAAAATAAAGATCAATAATGCATCAGTAATACTGTTACAACAATGGTCGTGCCATAAGGCTTTTTGAATGGAATTGAACCCCCCCCCTCCCGCTCCTTGACCACCTTGACTAAGACATTTTCTGGGGGAAACACTGCATGAAATCATAGTCTTTCTTGCTTGTAGGGGTAGGATGCATAAGTGGTGACATCATGGACTTCCTTCACCATTAGTGAGAAATTATCAAAAGGTATACAAAAGTAGGGGGTGGGGAAGCCCAATGGTAATGAATGAGCCATTAATGCGTCACTCAGCCACAAATGCATTCACAAAAGCTGATATTTAAATTAAACGGCTGCATGGTAAATAGAGTTGTCACCCCGGTTAACAGCCGTCAATAATGACATTTCCGTCTGCTCCATTGACGAACAGATTATTCATTCTGAGATGTAATTTTGAACATTTTAATGACTTAACTCAGACATGGGCATCATACAGCCCGGGCCCGCATAGTGCTTCAATCCGGCTCCCGCGATGCACTCGCAATTTGGAGGAAAAAAAATAGAGGAGAAAAGGATTGTTGCTGGTGCAGACTCACGGATACCCAACGCCCCCCGGATCTGAGCTCCTGCCGGACTCCTACCGGAGTCTGGCATATTCCGCCATATTATATATTATATTATATAGATATCTATATATTATATTATTTTGATATAGAAATCCAGGACGCCCACCAGAGCTCCCGGAGTGTTCTAGATTACAATATTTTATAGAACACGGCCAAAAGCTGTGTGCGCCTCCAGATGATATTATAAATCCTAAACGAATGCGTCAGTTTCTCTGACATCTATGGTACTTCCGCAACAACTAAAGAGAGGCCATGGTTGAGAATGAATTGGCGGAACATAAACATGGCGGTTCCAAGGGGAAGCCTCTCTCAAACTCAGGCGACCACGCATAACAGAATCGCTTAAAATTCCAGCGATTGTAGACACAACTTACAGACGCACACTGCGGCCACCAACATAGCTTTAACCAATCGAAATTAAACAGAGAATATAAAAAATAAACAAAAATAGCATTTCTGTAAATATTTGTAAACATAATGATTCCTCATTTTTTTCTAAATGTATCTCACGCAATTTAGTGTGAACTTATAATATGGGCTATTTTTTCGTCCCTTGAATATGAAGTTAATGTCGGACACTTCTGATAGGGTGGGCCAGCTGTTAATCATTGGCCCACATTTGCCCTTATGTGGCTACGCGCCTGCCTCAGAGTAACAAAACAAATTCAAAAATGAGTGCAGCAAAAAAGAGAAAAGTTCAGGAAAAAAGCAGGATGTTATTTTCACAACATTGATCAGTTGCAGAAGTTGGCATTATTATACATGTCCCACGTAGATGGTGATGATACAGATGCATCAAATTCCAAAATATTTTGTGAGATGCGTATTCCATGTTGCCCTTTTATATCTTTCAAGCTAACATAGGTATCTGCAGGTTTCAGCAAGTCAAATTTAAGACTTTTTAAGACCTTTTTAATACCACCCCCCACCCGTGGGGGTTGGCAACAGACGCGAGCCAACTTCGGAAACGGACGTCTTCCAGCCAACTGTCCTTAAATTTGCACCTACCCATTGTCGCAGACTAGCTAGCAAGCAACTCAGATAATCGTTTATATATGCAGCTAGCAAGAAAGAAGCCTCTCTACATGAGGAAAAAAAAAATAATAATAATTAGCTCTGCCCAGACAAACTTAAGACCTTGAGATACAGTATTTAAGACCAGCATATGATATTTGTAACAAATTTAAGACTTTTTAAGGCCTTAAATTTAGAAACATGAATTGAAGACTTTTTAAAAAAATTTAAGGGTGAGTGCACACCCTGGATGAAGTCGATCTGCACTTAAATTGTGTCTTTTTTTTCGATTTTTTGTTTTCATTCAGTGATAAAGGTCTCCCTCTGGTAGCCTCAAATAAATGTGATGATTTCAAGCCAGATTGCCTTTAGTCTGTATGTTAATGTATCCTGCACACATACATTTGCTGTTTTGTTAATAGTTATCTATCTTGAAGAGCTAGAGCTTGTTTGACAGTTGAACAATATGCAGGGTAGTGCAGTAAATGAATCCTTGAAAGTAAATCCAGTTATTGTAACCTTAGAGAAGCCACGGTCAGATAGGCCTAGCAAAAATAAATATCAGGCCTTGAAATAGGCTGGCAATGTCGGGGCAACTGTAAAGCAGCCAAATACATAATCTGCATCAAATTAATTTGTACCATTTAATCTTGTAACTATGTTTAATTGCAATTGTCCAAAGTGTGGCCCTCCGCTTACTTTGCCAAAGTAACTGTGGCCCTCAGACTAAAACTGCCCTGACTTAACTAATGAACTTCAGCTTAATATAGATCCAATATATAACATCATCAAGGTTTTTGAGGTACAGTACGGTATTCAGAAGCGAGTAACAGTCGCGGCCTCCCTTCTATATTGTGGCAGTGGTGGGGTCATGGTTGACACTGGGGGCCGGGGTAAACATTGGCCTTTCCTGCCAAGCACCACACTGGGGTTGTTCAAGACATTCATGGGACATCTGGGCATATCAGAGCACGGCGTTCCTGTTTTATGAGCAACAACAGCCTTAACTCTCAGACTATTAGACGTGTCAAAAGCAAAACATGAAATGGCCGACTTGATAAATGCTGACTAAGGAGACGGAGTGAAAGGAATAGTGAGATTGAAGAGCAAAAAGAGAGGGAAGGAGGCAGCGGAAGAGGGAGAGAGAGAAAACGAGAGAGAGGAGCAAAGAGAGAAGAGGGAGAGAGAGGGAGAAAGAGGGAAGGCAGACCATGGGAGAAAATCTAACAAAAGACAGAAAAGCAGTGAGAACGCTAAAGGAAAACAAGATGGGGGCTGACCAAAATAAGGATAATAACAGGTTGTGGGTGGGCAGCGTTTCTCAACCTTATACGGTCATAACATTTACATGTGGACATAACCATCTGTGCTCCTCCTCTGTGAATCAGAGGAGGTCGAGCACTAGCTATTGCAACTCAATTAATCCGACTTTGTGGCCCGATTTAACGCCATCCTATACATTCTCCAATAGTCCAAGTGGCCTCTCTTATCAAACTCCTTTTTCGTGTATAGCAACGTTGAACCGTGGCTCCTATCACCATTCTCGCTGTGGATTAATCTTTGCAAGGGTATGGCTGGGAGCTCCACCAGTGCCTACCCCAATATCTGTGGTAACCCATTAGGGTTTACTGGCTGCCCTCTGACACCATCTGGGGTCGCGACCAGGGCCTTCATTAGGGGATAAATCATAAACACCTGAGTTGAGTGACCTGGGCACCGTGCTGATTCCGGAGCCATGTGGAACTCATTTGGGTCGGCGTGACGTGTAAATCGGGTTAAACCAGCGGCCACGACCCTCGGGGCTCGCAGCACATATTAAAAAGTCAGCCCCGACGGATCACTATGTGGCAGCATTGTCTGTGAGAGATGAAGCCACGATGGCAAGTCGGTGTGTGTGTACGTGGTTGTGTACCCCACAATATGTTTCCGTGCGATAATATGTGTGTGTGTGTGTGTGTGTGTGTGTGTGTGTGTGTGTGTGTGTGTGTGTGTGTGCTGGTGTGTGTGTGTGTGTGTGTGTGTGTGTGTGTGTGCGTGTGTGTGTGTGTGTGTGTGTGCGTGTGTGTGCGTGTGTGCGTGTGTGTGCGTGCGTGCGTGCGTGCGTGGTGCGTGTGTGTGTGTGTGTGTGTGAATGTGTGTGCGTGTGTGTGTGCAAGAAAGTGTGTGTGTGCGTGTGAATGTGTGTGTGTGTGTGTGTGTGTGTGTGTGTGTGTGTGTGTGTGTGTGTGTGTGTGTGTGTGTGTGTGTGTGTGTGTGTGTGTGTGTGTGTGTGTGTGTGTGTGTGTGTGTGTGCAAGAATGTCTGTGTGTGCGTGCGTGCTTGTGTGTAAGCAAGGGTTCAGGGGTACAACTGAGGAAGGTTGGACTATCCTGAAAGACACTGTGATTCCTGGATAAGCAGAAGCTGTACAGATGCAGAGACGAGCCTTACCTCTCCTGGGGCTCTCGTGGTTGAAGAGGATTCCGTTGACGGCAAACATGTTGTAGGCCTCGCGGAAGTTCACCACGATCCAGTAGGCATACAGTTTAGCAGCGCCTAAATGAGAATCACAGTTCTACATGATATAAATTCTACATCTTGTACATGTTAGCAGGGACGGAGCACAACGACGAACAATAGCATTACAAATTAACCTTTACTTTCTACTCAAAATAAAATGCATAGGACGGTACTGTTCTAGGTGATCAAACCATCATAACCGTCTTACCTGGCTTCATTTAAATATCTGTAACCCATACAATTTGGCAAATTGCTTCCTTGGATTCGTTTTTGTTCTTTAAAGATTTGAAGGACGAAATGAAAGGCTAGAGATCTATATTCAGGTGTGTGTCAGGTTTCCAGCCCAGGCTGTATACTGCCACCCCCAGGGGTTCTGATATAGCATAGCAGGCTACTGGACCGCAGAGTACTTCGTGCCCGGCGCCGTGCGCAGCGTGCGTCTCCAACCTCGCTTTAGTAAATAGAGGAACAGCTACTGCTCATCATGGTATGTTCCTCCCGTCCCATGTCAGAGTGCTGACGGACGGGGAAAGTGTGAGCGACGAGAACATTCAGACGACACGGGGCAAGAAACCTGATCTCACACACACACACTTTTGAGTATCGGTGTTCATGAAGGCATCAGTGTGCGTGTGCCTGCATGTGTGTGTGAATGTGCGGCTGTGTGCCTCTGTGAATTGTTTGTGTGCCTGTGTGTGCGTGCGTGTGTATGTGTGCATGTGCTTGTGCATGTGGGTGGGTGTATGTGCGCGCTCATGTGAGTGCTGAAAGTGAGTGCCGTGGATATAAAGGTGTCTTTGTTACAGTGAGAGCCACTCCAGTCTTCAGTGAGACGTTTGGCCTCGGGCGTGAAGAAAGCTCACACTCTCCCTCTGCACTTAAGCCTCCTTCTACACACAGGCACACATGCACACCAGTGTGCACGTTAATCTTTGCATTCATCTTAAACTATTGCATTTTGCCAAATGAGGACGTACAAACAGGGTCGATGGATCTTGATGTTTTGCGTGCAACAACATTTTGGTGTGCGTACACGACTGCACGCGGGTCTCCCCGTCCTCAGCCCTCCATCTTACCGTAAGGTGAACGCGGGTAGAAGGGCGTGGTCTCCTTCTGGGGGATCTCCTGCACTTTGCCGTACAGCTCACTGGTGGAGGCCTGGTAGAAGCGCACGCTGTTGGTCAGGCCGCACGTCTTGATGGCGTCCAGCAGCCGCAGCGTGCCCACGCCATCCACGTTGGCCGTGTACTCGGCCAGGTCGAAGGAGATCTGGGGGAGGGACGGGGGGAGGGAAAGGGAGGGAGGGGAGGGAGGAGGAAGAGAAAGAGAGTGTGGAAGAGGGAGAGAGAGGGTAAGATGTCGGAACACCGTGTTTGGGTTATTAGGAACACATGCTATTCATTCCGTAGAGCCCACTTGACAAGAAAGAAAAATGGAGTGCATTATATGGAAAGGGGGGGAAAAGCGAACACACCCACCCACACACGTCTCGACACGAGCAATGCATTGATAACATATTTATTCTGCGGACAAGAGCCCCCCCCCCCCCCACCCACCTACCCCCAGCTGACAAGATCAATAAAGGTCCTTGTCTCCAGTCAGTGTTGTGCTGCTGAATAGGAAGGCTGAGGGTAAGAGCAGTGGTTCTGGGGATGAGTGAGGTGTTGAGTCTTGAGTCCCTCAACACTCATTACAATGGACATACCTCAAACTTAGACCTCCCGCTCCCAGAATGCCTTTCACTAGTATTGTGGCGATGTACTTCATAAACAGGGGGGGGGAAATTGCATTGTGAGACGGCATCCCTGTTAAATTATCTCTTGAGCTAGCGACTTAATACACAAAAGCTAATAGTGTGCGGTGTCTGCGTGTGCGTTTGTGTGTGTCTGCGCGTGCGTGCGTGCGTGCGTGCGTGCGTGTGTGTGCACGTACATAAGCATGACCTCTGGCTCCACAGCAAACGTGAGGCTTTAAAGCAGTCACGGCATGCCAGGGGCGTGCGTCTGGGGCCCTCGCCTGTGACCAGGGAGACGGTTCGAGCCCTTTAGCACTTCCACGCCAACTCTGCGCACACACACCCGCCCGCCGCTGGATAAAGAGCCCCTTATTCAACCCCGGGACCCTCTGAACACTGGGTCTCTGTTCCCCCTGCATGGGCTGTGCGCATACGTTGTTGAGCATGTACGCAGGTCCCTCACTGAAACACCAGGTGAATCTACCCTGCTCTATACGAGGGTTCTCCATGAACAAAACCCATATGGATGCATTTCATACGTTTTTATCGACAAAGCTTTCAAAAGTTGAGTCCCCAGTGCTGAACACTTGGTTTGATATAGGCTGCTAACCTGCCTCCGATCGGTTGTACTCCCTTTGCCCTTAGTGTGCTTTCTTGCAATGCAACCCACCTCCTTACACATACGCTACTTAGGATGGACCTTGTGACGGCTCCTCGAAGAGCATGTGTTAGGGGTCGGGGGGGGGGGGGGGGGGGATGATGCTGGCCCTGATTGGCTGTATGTGAGGAGGGCGGCTGGACAAACACCTCCTCCTGGTCAGTCCCAATGCCCACCTCCTACTGCCTCACCAGCGTTTTAGAATAGGGCTGTTGGATGTGAAAGTGTTTTTTTGAGTAAGTAAGTGTTTGTAGAGAAACATTGTGTAAAACTCTCTGCGTATTACCGAGTTTACTAATTGAATGTCGTTTACATACATTTACAAGAGGATCAATAATAATCAATTGACCCTTCGCTAAGCCCCGCCCCCCTTAGTTACTGTTGCTATGTCTGTCAAGCTTTCGCTCCTAGCAAAAGAAATATGGCGTTTTCAATGATGCCATCAACACAATTTCCAAAGGAAATCACCTCACATTTTTGGAAAAACGGTTCTGATATATCAGAGAGAAGCCGACAGAAGGGTCTGCAGTATGCGTTGAGAGATATATCCACAATATCGTCTCTGCTGGCGGACGATATACAACCAGTTGTATTTGTTTCTACAGCGCGCCAGGATATTGTTCCCATAGAGTAGGATTGATTTATACCCTGGAGCTCATAAACAGACAGCAAGAAAGTCCAACGAAGTCCTGCACAAGTGTGCCACAACAATGGCATAAACCGAGGAGTAATAAAATAAAAGCTGTGCCCATATCATCCGTAGTGGTCGCAAAAGCCAGACGTGGCCGCAAACGGAGACCTATTGATTGCCACTACACAGGGAGCAGGTAAACCTACATGTATTAAGGATATTATTTAGGTTTGATTGGTTGTGAGTCTCAATTTTTTGTTACTATGATAATACAGATGATGGCGCTCTTATAACATATGTTTCTTTTATTAATCTTTCCGTGATTCAGCTGTTAATGTGGTCTTCCATACTGCTTTATCCACGTGTTGCACCTCTCTTCTTGGGTCTTGGGCTTGGGGAAGGGGAAGGGGAAAAATTGGACACCACCTTCGACACTTTGAGAGTATCGGGTGTCGGATTTACAGGTCCCGTATGCGCACCGCTTCGGCATATTAGCATATGCTGAAAGCTTGACAGACCTCTCGGTTGCTACACACGGTTGCTAACGTAGGATTGGTCAGTGGCTGTTTAGGGGAGTGGCTTAGCGAAGGGTCAATTACATGAATCCGAAAAAAAATATATGGTAATACTTTTTTATAGTAGTATAGTATATTTTGTAAAATTCAACTAGTGGGCTATCACTAATGCTGAGCTTTGATTGGCTGAGCTACTAGTAGGCTATAAGTTATAGCCTACTAGTAGCGAAAACGCCGGCTTTGTAAACAAAAACAATGGCGGCTGCTTCACGTTTTGATGACGTTTCTGACGATTTTATAAGCTCAAGTTATTTTCTGGATATGTTTTCATGTTTTTACTGCCATACTAGAGTTAAATTTTACTAAAACAATTATCCATCTCGCCCTCATGGGCTATTGAGTCTTAGCCCATTCGGGCTGGAGGGATAATTGTTAAATAGTATAGCGGTTATTTAATCAAATGAGGTGTAGTTTCAATTTGGTGTCTGCGTATCCTATTGCCTCCCTACCACCTATATCCATCCCTAAAACAAAATTAACTCTTAAAACCGAGATCCCCTGTCTGTCCTTCCCTAGTCTGATTCTGTCTACACTCTACACTACTATTCTTGTTTATTGTACCGCTTAGCAGAACACGCACACGCACACACACACACACACGCACACGCACACACACACACCAAAAGCAGGTATTAAAAGCAGCTGAGAGTGGCAGGGTCCAGTACGCCTTGACAACTTAAATCAAACAAAATGCCTAAATTCCTCCATTGTCTTTAATTATGTAACCCCGGGCACTGATAGAATAAAGGCCAGATATGTGCGTGTCTGACTGTGTGTGTGTATGTCAGAGGGGTAGGCACTGGGGCCCCTCAGTCTAGTCCAGTACAGTCCTGGCAGATATTGGTAATTTCTAGGCAGCTAGCCAAGTTCTGTCAGTGTTGGGGGGGTCAGTTTAAGGGGGGGGTCAGTTTAAGAAGGGGATGTTTAGGTCCTGGGGACGTGTCACGTTCAGTTTTATTTAATTTAGGGGTGTGTGTGTGTGTGTGTGTGTGTGTGTGTGTGTGTTGTGTGTGTGGTGTGTGTGTGTGTGTGTGTGTGTGTGTGTGTGTGTGTGTAGGTGTGTGGTGTGGTGTGTGTGTGTGGTGTGAGTGTGTGTGTGTGTGTGTAGGTGTGTGTGTGTGTGTGTGTGTGTGTGTGTGTGTGGGTGTTGTGTGTAGTGTGTGTGTGTGTGTGTGTGTGTGTGTGTGTGTGTGTGTGTGTGTGTGTGTGTGTGTGTGTGTGTGTGTGTGTGTGTGTGTGTGTGTGTGTGTGTGTGTGTGTGTGTGTGTGTGTGTGTGTGTGTGTTGATTTTATTCTGCATGGTGGTGTAATATATACATATAGCATTAGGGGTTTTGGCCAGTCTAAATATGATAGCATGGGGGCTCTCAGCCTTCCAACCAGCAAGTGATCAAGAAGCGATCTAAGAGAAAAAGCAGACGCAAGTAGGCCCAGTCACCTTCCAGATTAAACCTCACAACTACATCACTGGCCCCAAACACCAAACCTACAAACAATGACGAAAACTCCATTACAAGTTTATATCAGATGTAGTTTGCACAGCCAGGCTCTGATAGCCTGTGGGCATGACTCTCCAACACCAAAGCTGTAAGCACATCTTGAGCATCATTAAATACTGATGAATGGGGGTAAATGTAAATGTATCACACCACAGAGCACAGGCCAAAGAGGGATAGATAACGCACACACACACACACACACATCCCAAACCTATCCATTAACCTCTGGGTAAACAACTCATTCATCACGATTGCGGGCAACGTTGTCAAGCAGCAAACCTTAGACAGGTTCTTTCCGCCCACAGACTGCCAAGTAGGGTTAGCGAGCAAACGACAACCTGATAAAGGGAAAGAGATGCACACACGGCAAACTAAGAAGAAAGAGCATCAACATTTTGTGCGGTTCACGTGGGTTAAGCTGATCTCCATTTCGATTTCGAGAGGTCCCGTTTGACAGTGGTATTTCCTGAAAGAGTTATTAAGGCTTTAATAAGACGGACTTTTAGCCATAGACTACTGAAGGGCCATTAATTCCTGCTCTCAATCCTCCATATATGAATCATTATTTATTTCTGCAGCTGGCTGAAGAAAAACCCAAGCAATGGTGGCATCCGTAAGGGGAAATTGAATCACAAACACTGTGACCACTGGGCTAGACCGAATGATTTACATTGCCTTGGAATGGGGAGAGGGAATATTTTACAGTAAACTATCAAAGCTAATAGGGGAAACAGAAACTAGCATCTAGGGATGTGGAAACGCATTGAAAACACAACGACGGAGGAAGCTTCGTTTGGACCTTTTGGATGCTATAATCCTCTGCAGTGCCCACACCCTTTTTCTTGTGTACGTTTCAAGCGAGCGGCTGGGGCCTGAGCTACTGTGGCTGTATGCAGGCCCAGGCTAAAGACACGCTCCGCACATAGCTCCGTCTCTGTCATCGGCGTAGCGCTCAGGGGCAATCTCTCTCCCCGGCCTCCAGGGCCATCTTGTCAAAACCGTGTCAGTCATGCACAGAAACACACACCTGTTAGAAAAACAAAGCGGTATTTTTTTTCCAGGAGGTCTGCCAATTTGCCTCTCCATGGGACCCAGACACAACACACACACACATGTGTGTGTGTGTGTGCGTGTCTGTAGGTGCATGTGGTGGTCGGTGTTCCCAGTGGGAACTACCTGTAAGTGTTCATCGATTGCATCAAAAACACCCACAACCGATTGGAGCAGTGCCAAAGGGAAGCATTCACACTGCAGCCACACACATATGTGAGCACATTGCTAGTATTCACTTGCTAAACAATGCTTATAACACATCAACTCTACCCCCCCATGAAGGATGATTTTGTTTATTATTCAAAACGAAAATTAAAAAAAAATACACAGAGACCGCGCAAGACCGTGGAAGGAGCCCCGGGGAGACGGGAGACTGGAGCAGGGCTTGACATGCAGCCCAGGCCCCCCGCTAATCCCTCTCCCCGCCGACGTTCACTCATCGCAGCCATCCGCATCGTCCCCCGTCTGGTGGGTCTCATTACAGCCCAATTTGCTAGGCTGGGAGGTGGCTGCAGCTATGGTAATGAATAAATAAATACCGCTCAGACACGTGGGGTGGAGGTTGAGGGGGGGATGCGTGCAGAGGAGAGCTGCTACGTGCCTTTAGAACAAGAGCTGGAGATTGGCTGTCAACGTCTGGATTTAGGTATCGATCTGCTGCAAACCCCCCAAAAAACCCTAACCCCTCTCCTAACGACATCCTCTCAAGAATAAGAAGCCCCGGCCTGCCTCAAGTACCATACCTCACCGCCCATCCGCAAACACATGTGCAAACATGGCGAAAGGACCATACTACACTGAGCTGCGGTCACGCATCCTTCGTCATTAAACACACACACACACACACACACCTTGATTGACTTCAGTGATATGATAGTTGATGTCTCCCTTCGCGCTGAAGCTGAAAATGTTTAGAGTTTAAGATCCGGAACAACGTAAGTTGTTTAAGTAATGAAACCACAACTAATGTTCACAACTGGACAGGAACAAATTACCAACTACTTATATTTCCTTCAATCAAATTATAGGTTATATTATATTCAAATATACAAAGTTCTATCAAAATGCCCATCAAATGCATCCCGGTCAGGGGACCCCTGCCAGCACATATGGAAGGCACCGGACAATTTCAAAACACTTTCAAACACTGTACCAGTGTTTCACCAAAGATGGCGCTACGCCTGTGGTTTGATTTTTGGTATTGTGGTACTCTTTAAACCTGCATTCTCCACTCGCTTCCACAATCACGAATGTAAGTGAGTTGAAGAAAATGCTGCTGAAAAATGAATACGTTCACATTCACTGAAATGGAATCCACCAAAAGACAAAGAAAGCTCTCTCAACCCCTCTGTGTCACACAAAGTACACTTCATCGCCCCAAGTGTCTTGTCCTCACACTCATTATCAGCTCTCATCAAGGTCGGATGTGTTCAAAGCAGGTTGTGAAATAAAAACATTGTGACACACACACACACACACACACACACACCGCATTTTGGAACACTTTCAAGGGCAACTGGGAAATGTTGCATGGCTGACCAATATATAATGACTCCAATGAAAAATGTATAATGGTGACATAGTGAAGTTAAATCCTTACTTTGAAAATACCCCATCAGTACAGTACTGTGGGTCATGGTCATTTTGGGGAGTGTTGTTGCTTTTATTTTGTCAAGGCCCTGAGCCCGTTAACGATGAACACTGCTGACCCGTCTAACCCCACCCTAGTAGTTACCCACCCTGTCCAGCTGACACGCCATTTGCCCGAAGATCGGGTGCTAGCACGACCCTCTCTTAGTAAGAGGGTGGCCGAGTCCTGACAAATCATCACCCCCATCTCCTCATCTATACCCCCAACAACCACCCCTAAACCCCCCAGAGCCCCTCCCAAGAATCACCCCTACACCCCCGCCACAGCAACCCCTAAGAAAACACCTCCACCTGCACCCCCCACCCAACAGTGCTCATTTGATGAATGCTGCCCTTGTGAGCGTAGGAAGCCACTGCCCACCCACTCACCTCCACCCCTTCGACACACACACACACACACACACACACACACACACACACACACACACACACACACACACACACACACACACACACACACACACACACACACACACACACCCTGATCACAACCACCGCTGCCCTGGCGTTGCTTACATGATCCTTAAATAGAAGTGAAGGCTGGGGAACACCGCCCCTGCAGGTGCTGCAAGTCGTTGGTTACACACACACACATAATCAAATGCACTCTCACACGCACATATCTACATTCTCACACACACATGCACTCTCTGTCTCAGACACACACACACACACACACAGGTTAGTAAGTGCATGCATACGGGTGCACGGACTTAAGCATACACAGACATGTATACGCACACCACAAGAACGCACACACCCATAAATACACACACACATGCAGACCACACTCCGCTACAAGCACACATTATAACGCCCACTTTGGCTACTCTGCTAGCTGTCACAGATCCTTGCCATCCAACCCCAGGCCAGAGGCTGCTTTTACCCATGTGCCTCATTTACACAAACCTCAACCCCCACCCAAGACCCCCTGGAAAGAGGCACAACAGCTGTGTAATTGTGTGTGTGGATAGGTTGAGCTTCTGTCTGTCTGTCTGTCTGTCTGTCTGTCTGTCTGTCTGTCTGTCTGTCTGTCTGTCTGTCTGTCTGTCTGTCTGTCTGTCTGTCTGTCTGTCTGTCTGTCTGTCTGTCTGTCTGTCTGTCTGTCTGTCTGTCTGTCTGTCTGTGAGATATTTATGGGGACAGGATCTAGGCTGTGTCTGTGCGTGGACAGGATCTAGGCTATTGTTGGGCATTTTTGTGGTGCCTCTGTGGCTATAAATACCTTGTTTCCTGTCAAAGAGTTGTCTTCCCCACGTGCACGTAGCAAGCAGGTTACTATCCCACGTCGTTAATTTGCATGTAAGCGAATAAAGAGTCGGAGTGATTGCGCGGCAAGGACTGACATAGTGGGAGAGTGACGCAAAATTAGACACTACCCCTGCCAGCAAAGTTCCAGTTTGTGTGTGTGTGTGTGTGTGTGTGTGTGTGTGTGTGTGTGTGTGTGTGTGTGTGTGTGTGTGTGTGTGTGTGTGTGTGTGTGTGTGTGTGTGTGTGTGTGTGTGTGTGTGTGTGTGTGTGTGTGTGAATGTTAGTGTTACTGTTGGATCACAATTGTGCAACTTGTGATCTGCCTAGTGTATCAGTTCACAGTTTATGGAAAATTTCACACGTCATGGACTAAGCCAGTTTACAGTTTGGATTGAATCAACTACGACGCGTTGGCGGACAGACGAGTACCTACTTCTGCTTACGCAGAGCATGTTAGTTGAGTGGGCGACCTTTCAATGTGGCCCAGGACAAATTCAAATGTGCTCAGATAATGGGGCTGTAAGTGGACAAGGCCACCTTTGAATGGTGTCTGACAGATCAGATCTCAATGCGTCCTCATTGAGTCTTATGGGTTCTTTATAGTTCCACGTTGACGCAACGCAAAGGGGCTACGGACCTGTTACGCCTCCCAAAAATTGTAACCTTGCGTCGAGGCGACGCAGCCGCAAGGTTAGTCCGCTAACTACATCATTTCCGGCAATACGCTTTGTATGTAAAAAATCGAAGGCAAAAGATGTAACTTCTGCCTTCATAGCTGTAACCTTTTTTTTTTTGTCACCAAGTCGGTAAAAAGTGGAGACGTATTGTATTTGATCATAATAGACTTCAAATGTCATGACCAGAATGGACAACGACGACCAACTACCAGCCCCTCTTCTGATTTCATTGCACATTGTTTGAGTCGTATTCAGCTTTCAAGTTGCTAGAATCCATACCATAACATAATGAAAACTTCTAGTAGTAGACCAGTTGTAAAGCAATAGCATGCACAGAATAAGACCAAGTATTTGTGCTCTTTTTACCACAGACCTATATAGCGACACGCAAACCCGACGCCGAACCATAAAGGTTAACGACTACGTTGAAGCGACTGCGTGGTCATTGCGTTGCGTGAACGTGGAACCATAATCAAGCCTTTAGGTGGATTGAGTACTTAGAGCGGTCCAATTGTGATCGGATCACTCAAGAAACTTGTTAATGCCAGGTGTGACCAGGATCTATGTGTGTGCGTGTGCATGTGGAAATTTGCGGCCATGTTTGTGTGTGTGTGTGTGTGTGTGTGTGTGTGTGTGTGTGGTGTGTGTGTGTGTGTGGTGTGTGTGTGTGTGTGTGTGTGTGTGTGTGTGTGTGTGTGTGTGTGTGTGTGTGTGTGTGTGTGTGTGTGTGTGTGTGAGCGAGGAAACCAGAAAGCCAGCGGCTTTTATCTGGACGGCATTAAAACATTAGCACTCTCTAATCTATTTACCCCTTCCTCCTTTGTCTTTCACAACCGCCACTCCCCCATCCCACCCAATCGTATCCTGCTGGGGGGGCTTTCATCACCCATGCCTACCCCAAACCCGCACGCACCAACACACACATACACACTCCACGCACATCCTCAACATACACAGAATGGCTCAATCACCATACCGACTCTTCCCAGTTGTTGAAACCATTTTTTCATTCAGGTATAAAAAATAAAATACTGACAAAGAAGGATTGCATTATTATCGTGTAAAACAGATAAACGCTGAAGATGTGTTCCAACTGTTAAGGTCATATGATGAAATCTCGTGCCCTGTGTGCAGGAGCCATAAATCAATGCGGGGGGAACAGTGTTTTCATATCACCGCTGGCCAACTCAACCGCGCTGTAAGAAAACAGGCAAGGCATGAGGAGCAGAGGAGCCACGGGGACGGAACCAGGGCTTGACTTGGATCAGACACAAAGACAATGATCTTTGTGACAACATTACACACATCATGCTCAATCAAGTCCCGCTTGACGTTCTGGAATGTAAAAGAACCTGGCTGTTGCAGGGGGGGAGGTTAGACATAAGTGCTGAGTGGGTTAAAAGATCATTAATAAATCATGAAACAACTGCATGCACGGGTCCCACACGCAACTGTCCCAATAAAGGCTGTTCATCACCTCCAGATGGGTGGCACCTTGGGTTTCCTTGTTGGGAAGGAGGGTGATTAGAGGTCTCAACCATGATGGGGATTTAATAGCGTCCTTTATCTCCATTCCAAACGCACTTACTACCTAAGGAGTTCCACTGTCGTCCATGCATAGTATTGTTGCTGAACTGGGTTGACCTACACTTAGTCTCACGAATCCGATGATGAACAGGGGTTTCCCAAAATTTCTTTTCTGGTACATACAACAGTGCGAATCAGTGAACGATGAGGCCATCGCCTATCAGAAGACCAATGAAATTCACTCTCAACAAAACAGACAACAACACCCACACAAAGACACACACTTGGATTTCACAAAAGGTTAGAAGTAGACAATCAGCCAGGTTCAAGTGAGGCGGGGCACCGCCCATCTCTCTCATCGTCAGGGTTGAGACCAGCAGGGGGTCGGCATGCAGAGCTCAGAGATCAAGGTATCGTGAATCCAAGTGTGTCTTTGTAGGCAGCCAGTGGCCAGTGGTGGGTATGATTTTCCTTTCTTGGAAGAAAGTGGAAGTATTCTAGTGCCGGATAGGTTTCAAACAACCGTGACCAGGTTTCCCTTCCTCTGCCATGCAGGACTGCTGTGGTGCCTGGTGGCTCCCCCTCTTTATCACCCACGGAGAACCCGCCCGCCCCACAAGGGAAAGATGGCGTAGACAAAACGTGTAACCGTGGACATTTCCAGGAAAGCGGGGCCTAAACAACTGCAATTGAACTATTTTTCCCCGGACTGGCTTGGAGTCGAGCAGAAAAAAGCGAAACCGTCTGGAATCGCGTGGAAACAGGGCTCGTCGTGCTCCGTTCTTGCATTTTTTTTTCCTGAGCCACCGGTTGTGTGGAGTTGTGCGGAAATGTGACGGGGGAAGAAGCGCTCTCAGTGTCTGAGATGTTCGGATTATGACTGTCTATGGGAAAACATGGAGGGGGTCTGCTGACCCCAGCTATCCCACGATCCACTAGCAACCTGGCCAGACCGCTGGAGCAACCTATGCCTCCCCAGCTGCTGGTTCCGGTAAACGGTCTCTCTCTCTCACACACACACACACGCACACGCACACGCACACACACGCACAAATAAAAACTGGCTCATGCTCGTTTCTCACGCACACACACACAAAAAACATACACACATGCACTTAACACATGCAGGCACGCACATGCACGCTTGTCACTTACAAATGCAAGCACACCAACAGTCACCACACACACACACACACACACACACACACACACACACACACACACACACACACACACACACACACACACACACACACACACACACACACACACACACACACACACACACACACACACACACACAGGACCCTGCCTTGCTCTACTGGTACCCAGATCGTCAGAGCTCCAACTGGTCCGCCACAGCACCAAGAGCAACCAGGGCCCCCCCACCGAGGCCCGGCCACAGGCCTGGGCTCTTCTTACCCCGCTCCACGGTGTGGGGGCCGATACGAGGCGAGGGGGCCCACAAAGAGCGGTTCAAAGAGCTGCCGGTGAAAAGTCTTCCTGGCGGCGTGACACCCTAGACCCCATCTGCATACTCACATATGCGGAGTCTGTTACGTTCTTCCTCTTCCCGAGAGGCACCGGAACACCGGGCAGATAGGGAAATTGGGGCTGTTTTCGCTTTTTCTCCCCACTTGCACTCGATAGCCTTTTCTGTCTGGGATTGCTTTCTTTCCCCTGACATAAAAAAAACTACCCACCTTCTCACAAAACTGTTGAGAGACATGTCCTAGTACCATTGTGGGACATGTCAGGGTGCATTATTTCTGCTTTCTTCTGTTGATAGCATGCTGTTGTTTATATAAATGTCATATTGAATCGGTAAAGATGGCAGGGGAATAATCACCTTGATTTGTTGTGCAATGTATATTCCCCCAAACCAAGGCTTCTGTTTTCAGAGTATGTTTTCATTCATGGCGTTTTTCAATTCTGCAATCAAATATCCACATTGCAAATACTGGGAATTTCACTGGATCCGTCTTATCCTCAGCCTCGCAGATCACAGCTCCAAGCCTGACAGCAGGTGTCAACAGTGATACACACAGCCATGAGCGTTGCTATTGTCTCTGTGACAATCTCCAAGCACGGATACACTTATTAGCAAACAAGAGCATACCGCAGAGACACTTCTGACACAGGGCCAAATCAGTTCTGCCAGCTAATCCCAGGCATAATCATGATGAAGGTTTCTTTGCCTTTTTTCCTTTGCCTTTTCTACATGTGGAAAAAAGCAGTTTGAACACAGCGCAATCTGCTCATGTTCGAACAATCAACAGGTGCTGGCGCCGATAGCATCGGCTCCCTCACTCATTCTGATCCAGGATGGTCGCTGCCAGAGATATGTTAACGTGCTCCGTCATTCAAATGTCTTGGAAGGGAACGCAGGAAGACAGGACAATGTGCTCTGTGTGCTGGGAGCCGGTGGCATCGCCTCGTCAGAGATTGTTCTGACAGGGAGCCGTGCTGTCACAGGTCTGCCTGATGGGGGTTCCCCACGAGCCACAATCATCCAGGTTCAGGAGGATAAGGTGGTGATCAAATACACTCACTCATCTGTTATATGAATTAAGGAATTCAAATAAATCTGCTCTCATTAGATCCTACCCCCCACATGGGATGGGTTCTTCCATCTGCTAAGATGCACGTGTGGCCTGGATATTTCGTCCCTCCACTGACCAACACGTACACTATTTTAACCAATAGGCTTTTAGTATCATCATGATGGATTCTGTAAGTGGTTTCAGATGTGTGTGGTGCCCTGGTATCAAACGCTGACTACTACAAAAAGTATTCACAAAATCTCTATAACAGCAACTACCCAAACTGTATCCATAATTCTGAAGCAATATGAAGACAGTAGCGCTGGAGCGTGCATGTGGTTATGATAGACCTTTTTTCTTTTTTTACAAGTCCAAGTCCATAAAGATCAAAAAGAACCAACTATAAACCATGCAACTGTATGGCAGGCAAGCCATGGCTCACATTTGCCTGTTAGCAGGCTTGTGTCAATCCATACAGCTTGAGGAAATGTTACTGAAGTTTCTCTCTCTCTCTCATAAATTACAAAATACTGAAATAGTAAAAATCGACTATAATAAAATACAAATTCGTATGTGTACAGTCGCGCGTGCACGCACGCACGCACGCAAACACACACACACACACACACACACACACACACACACACACACACACACACACACACACACACACACACACACACACACACACACACACACACACACACACACACACACACACACACACACACACACACACACTGCAAGTTGAGACACAATCCAGTGCAGAAACGACGGTTGCTAGAAACCAATCAAAACAACACATTACGTAAAAATACGTACACAGAAACATTAACCAACTTCTTCTATTTATACTTGGGTATTTAAAAAGACATCAAAATATCTTTCATACCTGCCTTCCTATACTGTATATACATATATATGTAGATAGGTATGAGTGTAGGTCCAACTATGTATAGCAGTGAACCCCATTTAGAGGGCCATATGTCCGGCCCGTGCTGACCCAGCGCATTCACATGTTATCCAAAATAAATAAATAAAATTAAATAATTAAATTTGCGCGGCCTGCTATATTTTGCCCTCAGCCCACACCGTCCACCGTTGACGTTACTGCGTGCATACGTAATGGCGTGCTTCGCGCGTTTTCAACTTCACAGCGTCACACGCCAGAAAGGTAACTAACTAAAATCTCTCTGTCTTCCTGTGTCTCTTAGAGAGGAAGGGAGAGACTTATAGAGAGGGGAAGAGAGTGGGCGTGAACACATTGATGTGGATGGGTGGCACCAGACCCAATGCCCTGTTGAAGACACACTGTGCTGTTGCTATTTAAGTCCTTATGTTCAGGGCTGCTGCACTGTATGCCTGTTTGTTTGCTGGACTTTTTGTTTGCCGATGTTCCAGGGGCATTTTAATAAATTAATGTTAGGTTATTGACAATTTTTGTTTCAGGAGAGTATTTTGTTATTGTGTGACTCCTTACAGAGGGTATTTTCAACTACTACTTATAATTATAGTAATTGTATAAAAGGTTTTGACTTTTTATTGTGCCTATCCCTTTAAGAGCGGTTAATACTCAGGGTATTAAGTTTGTGACAATGTAAGTACCTGTTACTTTGTTTCCTTTATTTATATAAATAAATCAACAGCTGCAATCATAATACAGAAAAAAGTCATACAAAAAATATATACTCAGATACACTCTTCCGTAGAAACTGAACCAAGAGCATTATTGTTTCTGTTTACAGTCGCCATAACTTCTTAACGTGTGTGCTACACGACTGCGCCTGAGTATCTGAGTATATATTTTGTGTATGACTATATATTTTGACTATGACTTTTTTCTGTATTATGATTGCAGCTGTTTGATTTATTTATATAGGTATTTCTGTATAACTGTATATGTTGTTTAGCCTGTAGTTATTTATTTACTATGCTTCATAGAACTAAAGGTGTTTTTATTTTACTGTTGTTTTATAGAAACTGAAAGACATTAGTATTTAGTACAGTATTTAACATTCGTACAGTATTTAAATAAACAAGGCTGAACATAATATAGTCTGAAGCAGGCCACGTCTCCTCCTCTTCATTCCCTGCATTCTCATCGATGCACCATTCCTGGATGCTATTTAAACCTAATTGATCTAGCCCTCCTGCATTATCGCTAAAACAGTAATTATAATTACCGTAAAGCTAAATTTGCACAAAAAAAATGGCGAATTAGAAAAATAAAACGACATTTCGGCCCTTGGCATGGCATGCTTGACCAAATTTGGCCCACTGGAAAAACTAATTGGGGAACCCTGATGTACAGCATACTGACCTTAACAATACTGCGGAGAGATGGGGTCCCTTCTACAGCAGGGATTGTGAATCAGACTTTAATACGAATACCACACCCATTACATTTACTGCATCTGGATGGTTTACATTTATTTTCTGGGCCTCACTTGGTGACTATTACCGTGAGTTCTGAGCAATGCCAGGGACCTGTGATAGGCCAGGCAATATAAGTACTTCCAAGATTAGCTTACCATCTAGTGCTCTGTGCCAGGTTGTCGGGTATGAATACACCAGAAGCGTGCAGATGTAAGTAAAGCACAATTTAGGATGTGCAGGGTCAGAGTGTGTGTGTGTGTGTGTGTGTGTGTGTGTGTGTGTGTGTGTGTGTGTGTGTGTGTGTGTGTGTGTGTGTGTGTGTGTGTGTGTGTGTGTGTGTGTGTGTGTGTGTGTGTGTGTGTCAGAGACACCCATCATTGTCAGAGGGTCTGGCTGGTGAGGGGAACGTGTGAACACTTCCAAGACCGGTGTTTGTGTATCTATGGCTTTCCCCGCGCTCCATGCTCATAATTGGGGGGAAAGGAATGCTTGGGGGGGTAGTTGAGAACATTGCAGGGCCCTCAGCCTTTACTGCCTGGCAAAAGGCTGAACGTGACGAGCTCAGCCACACACACACACAGCCACACACAAAAGCTGTGCATTCAAACACACACACAGAACTCTGCTTTCATATGCCACTTTTTGCTGAACTTTGGGTCGAGAGCAGAGTAAAGCAAACAGCTGGGTGTTTTCTTTGGAGTCTGCCCACACTCCGAACAGAGGGCGAGAGGAGAGATTATCTCCTGACTAATCGTGTTCTGCTCTCTGAGATGCCGCTATCCCCCGTTCCCTGTCACACACTCACACGTACACACAAACACATAGAAACCCGCAGTCTCACACACACATGCGCGTACACAAACACACACTTATACACACACAAGCTCCCACACTATTATTATTATTATTAGTGTTTGCTTGATTAAGGGAATCACACTGATAAATAAAGTTGAGTTAGACTGACAAATTTGGGCAGATGCAAACCTGCTTGCAACACACAAAGACGTGCAAGAGTAGAACAAAAATACACAGACACGCGCGCGCGCGCACACGAACGCGCGCGCGCACACACACACCACACGCACACGCACACGCACACACACACACACGCACACACACACACACGCACACACACACACACACACACACACACACACACACACACACACACACACACACACACACACACACACACAGACTCATCTGAGGGTCACAAACTACAGCTTAAGAATGTCTGGGTGTTAGACACTATATTTTCTTTTAAAAAGTGTTTAATATGCCTCACAGGGGACCCGTCACGGTCTCCCTCCAAAGAAAAACAGCTCGGCGTTGTTATTACATCGAAACAGTTTTCCCGTCTCTCTCCTCGCCGAGCTGCGAGAGAGAAGACTTTGCGTGTGTTTTGTTCGCTTCAAAGTCAGACAATGGCCGTTTTCCCTTCAACATCAATTGCTGATCGAATTTATATTATGGAAACGTCGGAATATATCCACCTTGTCGGGTACCAGCAGACGTCAGCGTCGACACAATGCTGATGGCATGGAGGAATGGAGGAATAAACAGACAGCAACCGCCCCAGTCATGGTCATAGAAGTCCCAGTGTGGGAAACTGATCTCAACCCCCCCCTCTGCCACGCTGTATGTCACGTAGACATCTTTTTGCCAGCCTCCCGGCGGGCTAATAGCACTACTAATGAACGCATTAATGATGGTGTTTATGATCAAGATAAGGACGATTAATCTCCATCTGGGAGTGCGATCCAATGGAGGCCCCACGGGGGACAGCAGAGGACTGACAGGCTGTTGGGCTCCACCCCGGTGCAGGCACGAGAAGGGTTGTCCACACTAATTTCTCATAGTCTTAGAAAGCGCCAAACCATTGGTGCCAAGTACCAAGTCCAACCTGTTTACATAAGCACACAACCTGAGGGCTGCTTGAGGTTCTTGAGGGCACTTTTTGATTTTTAATTGCACCCCTCCCGCGTCATTAAAGTAAATTCAGCTTTTAAAGCCCGAGTCCTCTCTTGAGCCGTCGGACGGGTCTGGGCTCATGTAGAAACAGCAGCGTAAAACGTTGGGCTCCTCCGAAGAGGACCCGCTACCTACGAAGTTGTAAAAAGGCTCATTCTAAGGTAACGAGAACATAGTGATTCTTAATACCTTAGTATTATTAGCAGTAGTATATTATACATACTGTATATACATAAATACATCTAAATAAGCATGTACATACTGTAATATATATATATATATATATATATATATATATATATACATATATATACATATACACACACAGTATATACATACAACCATATATATGTCTATAAATGAATACACACACATATATATACATACATACATACATACATACATACATACATACATACATACATACATACATACATACATACATACATACATACATACATACATACATACATACATACATACATACATACATACATACATACATACATACATACATACATACATACATACATACATACATACATACATACATACATACATATATATATATACACACACACATAAACACACACACACACACACACGTTAAGAAGTCATGGCGACTGTAAACAGAAACAATAATGCTCTTGGTTCAGTTTCTACGGAAGAGAATAAATAAATAAACCAAGGTAAATGATCCAAGGCATGCGGCTGAGCAACGCTGCTTTCACACACGTACAACGTTGTGTACAAAATCAATTAAAGTCAGGCTAGGACAAGACCAACGAGTAAACACACACACATGCATCTGCGCACGTACACACATAAACAGCAGGTGATACAAAAAATAATCCCATGCTCTGCGACAACACCTTCACTCAAAGTCAATCAAAACAGACTAGCTCCATAACTCAGCTCTCCCTTATTGGTTTTGTGATATCATCATCGCGATCCAGGCGAGTTCATACCTCATTACAAGCGTGCGTAAAAATACATTTACATACGTGTTGCTCAACAGACACACAAGTGGCTGTGCACATCATCACTATGCACGCACGCACGCACACACACACACACACACACACACACACACACACACACACACACACACACACACACACACACACACACACACACACACACACACACACACACACACACACACACACACACACACACACACACACACACACACAGGTAAACAACCACAGAGATTTCCCAGGCTCTGGAAGAACATAAAAAACCTGGCCTATAAAGATAATCACTTTCCCTCTTCTCCCATCAAATTAACGGAATGAGAAGTACAGAATTGGAAGAGAATTTGCCAAGCAAACGGTGTGCCTCCACTGTGTGTGAGTAGGGCTGAGGTGGCCTGTGGTATGGGCTCCACTAAGGTGTAGGGAGACCTGTGTGAGCACCAATGTTTACAGTGAGCAATAATGAGCCTATTTCACTTCTCACCTATCGATACACGTCGTCTCCTTCTTTCAGACAGCACAGTGTGGGTGGTTTTGGGGGGAACGGGAACATTTAGGAGACAATATGGAGCATGGAAAAATAAAAAAAAAGACAGGTGTGGTTGGGTAGAATATCTCCAAACTGCTCCACCATTTAATAAAGCCACCGTTTTGCTTTCCCCAATGACTATGGTCTTGTGGGAAAAGAAAACTAACAGCATTCCACCCCTTGAGCGAAACAATCAAAGATAGAGATAGAAAATAATCACTGAATCTCTGGTTAGTGCTTAGATTTGCTTGGGAGTAGATGGAGTGTACTCGGTGCATGAATGCTGCTATCCCTTGGCACACATAGTTTAAGGTCTATGTAAACATTTCTCAAGGGAATTCCTACGGTTGTTAATGCTATTAGAACATAATCACAATGTAAACTCTTGTTGTGGTTCTACGTGGCTTATAAAGCCCACTCTTGGAAAACTGTGTGCTGATAACACATTTTGAGTAAGCAGTGGACTTCTGTTAGTATTACTCGAAGTAATACGACAGCGAAACATATACAAACAACTAGCAATTAGACATTAAATTATCATTGGTTTAATTAATAACATTTCTATTGTATGATTTTGCAGAAATAATATCGACTTTGCTGGTTTGGTGAATTTACATGTTTTAATTTGGAACTCATAATTAATGTTTGTTATGAATGATAAATAAAAAGTTACCTTTTTTATGTCAAGTATAACTTTAAATGAAATATGGGCGTGAGACTCGAGTTACCCTAGACACTTAGATGTCAAAGACAAAACGTTAATAATCAATCAAGTCAAAGTTAGTGGTTAAATTATTTTTGACTGAATTATCAAGTTGATATGCAAGTAATAATTCAAAGTCAATTGTTGTTTTGTGTATCTGTGGGCCTTTTTATGTGTGTTATGGTGCCTTAAGGCCTAGCAGGGCTTAAATTAGAATTGATTTTGTTTCCTTAAATGGTAGGACATCGGCACGAGTTAAAAGGACTGGGTTGCCATCTATAGACCAACAGGAGAATTGCACTTCTTTAGGCTCCTAATTATCTCTCCCACTAAAGAAAACAAACCTTTTCCTGAGTTTCAATTTGTATTTCATCTTTTTGACTTCTGATTGAACTATCTCTCTTAATAGTGCAGGTTGTTTTCACATGCCTAACCAATAAGCGTATTCATTAAATCGAAATATATAACCAGGGAGGCTTGTGAAGTAATTTGAGGCCACTTGTTTTTGTTAGTGAAAACCGTGAAAATGAAAAACACGAGCGCAACACATCCCCTCATTCTTAACAAGGACTTGTGTTCTTTGGTTTCGAGCGGCCCATTCTAGACTGGAGTAAAGTTCATTCTCAGTCGCTCTGGGTCAGACACCCTGTCTAAAACAGAGGGTCAACCTTTAAAACACTCTGGGACATCAGTCTGCTCCAGAGAACTGTTCTGACCTATGGCTCTGCAGAGGTCTGTTTCTGCTCAGCCAATAGGAGGGGATACTCGTGTGGGCCCAAAGATAGGCTATATCCTGTGGGCACACAAGATAGACCCTATCTGCCTTCGGCCAAACCACCAAAGCTGGGAGATTCCAAGTGGAACACAATTGCTGTGGAACAAGTGTGTGCACTGAGTTGTACGCAGTGCTGGCAATGGAGAGATGCCTAACCCCGCACGGCAATCACACACTCTCAACACACCACACACACACACACACACACACACACACACACACACACACACACACACACACACACACACACACACACACACACACACAGAGTTGTCGAAGACATAAAACATGTACTCCATTGGGGAATGTACTAATTTTGTTCCATACAAGTCTTTATCCAAGAGCGTACATGGTGCACTGCAGAAGCGTGCCACTGATGGCTGATTGGACGGCAGGTAATGTAAACACCAATCAGAGAGTGAGTCAACCCAGCTAATGACCTGTTGAGGAGAAAGGACCAGTCATCCTTCACATGCTAGTTCCTGCACTCATTCTGCTATTCTCTCTTCTTCCCCTTCGGTCGGTCCCCAAAGAGAGTATGGCCGAAGGAGACGCAAACAGTTCTTACTCTATAAGCTTTGTTCATCAGAATGCATAATGGGATTTTCTGTTGACAGTACTGTCGAATCCTAAATCAACGTTACTATTATTTAACCGAGGCTAATGAAAACTTTGTTTTGCCACGTCTCGCATGAGAAATGCTATGGCAGTTTCAAACAAAAGAATGTCTCCACATAATGACAATTTCATGATAGGTTACTAAACAATGGCAAAAAAACATTTCAAACAACATCATACCTAACATCACAATGCTTACATGCTCCCAAAATGGTGGCAGGCATTGCCCTGTACAAGTCAACAACTTAACAACTAGGGACTACTATTAGAAACAATTACAAATTGTATTGAATTGTATCATGTGTCTATTTGTCCCCCAACAAATTAACCATACCAAGTGTCAAACAAAATATCTAGCAAAAGCTATGTTAAGATGGGTCCTCCAATGCACTGCATGGTGAAAAACAAAATCCTCTCGCATGACTCATCCAGAAATTTAATACACACATTATTACATCCCGTGGCACTCCGCGAAAGCTCTCTCTAGATCAGGAAGACTCCAGTAAATCACTGCTAAGCTGTTGTTGCTTTAGACTTTAGAGGGTTGTAGTGAAGGAGGGGCATGTACGTGCGTTCGTGCATGTGTGCGTGCATGCGTGCGTGCGTGCGTATATTATGAAACCGGATGTTGGCCAGACCATGTGAAGAAGCAGGGAGAGCGAGAAAGAAAGAGAAAGAAAGAGAAGGTTAAGGACGGCTGCAGATGGCTAGCAGGAAGTGAACAAAAGCACAATAGTTGGTTTGCATTTTAAATCAAGGTTAGGCATTTTACTGTTGAAAGTCTCTTTACATCCGGGGGCAATCAACAATCGAATTTGTCAGATTAATCAAATCTAATAACCAGACAAAAAACATTTTAAAAAATCGGGTATCTTTGGCTACAGCTGCCCTAATTGAATAAGTGGATGGGCTACCTGTATGTCTACCTACATATCCTGCTACCTGAACGCATTCTGCCTATGAACTCACTGCATCTCCAACATGGCAAGACAGACCTTTTGCTAAAGCTAGCGAGCTTTATGCTTTAGCGGGGTGGACTTTGATTTTTTGTTGATACTTTCAAAATTAAGCTTACAACAGTTTCTCCATGAAAAAAGGAAAATATAGCTCTAGAAATTGTAATAGCACGATATTGTATACTTGATGTATTCATAACTCAGGCTCTCTTTATTTTTCTATCTCTATCCATCCCAAGTCTCGACATACAGGGGTTGACCTTGAACCCAGCATCAACTTGTCGACGATTTCCTTTGATCGAATAAGCTTGTTCTGGAGTTAGGGCAGCGTAGTGGACCATGACGAGCTCTCTTGTTCCATGCAACTGGCTCTGGCCTCCGTCCCCTAGCCTTCCCATATCCGTCCACAAACCCCTGGACATATCCACCCCTGCACCGCTTAGAAGTGACATCCTCTTTGTTCTTCAGGCCGGCCATCTCCTGGGGTACACTTCATCACTGCACACGCAAGCATATGATGACACAAGCTCACACACACACACACACACACACACAAACACATCCTCCCAAGCTATCCCCTCAAGGGGGAGAGTGTGATGAACAAGTGAACCTCTCTGAAGGGACTCCGTAGTAAAAGGTTCCTCTTGTAGAGAGAGGAGACTGGAGGCTCTGGTTGGGGGGTTAGTTTTGCTGTTTTTGGGGGGGTCTGGTGGGAAGCGAGGGGAGAGATGCTGAGTAAGACGCTAGTGTGAGTGATCTTGTCTCCTGTGGCGACAGAGGATGGAGGAAACTGGGGCCGGCCCATCATCACTGCCAGTAATCCAGTGGGCTCCGTCAGCTGGCCCAGGCGGCCGGTGTGCGGTAAGAAGACAAGCTCTACTGACATAGAGACGAGTCAACACTGGAGGGGGCGCAAGTGACAACAGGGGAATTCTGTGTGTGTATGTGTGTGTGGGCCTGCGTGTGCATGTGCATGTGTACGTGTGTGTGTGTGTGGCCAGAGGATGATCCTCTGTGTGGGAGATGAAGCAGTGTAGTCATCGTGTTCCCAGACCACAGAAGGATGTGGAGAGAGAGAGAGAGAGAGAGAGAGAGAGAGAGAGAGAGAGAGAGAGAGAGAGAGAGAGAGAGAAGAGAGAGAGACGAGAGAGAGAGAGACAGAGAGAGAGAGACAGAGAGAGAGACAGAGAGAGAGACAGACAGACAGACAGACAGACAGAGACAAGACAGGACAGACAGACAGACAGACAGACAGACAGACAAGACAGACAGACAGACAGACAGACAGACAGACAGACAGACAGACAGACAGACAGACAGACAGACAGACAGACAGACAGACAGACAGACAGACAGACAGACAGACAGACAGACAGAGAGAGAGAGAGAGAGGAGTCATCGTTCTCCTCGTCTCTAACTCTTTTTGGAAACTTGATTCTAATCTTTTCCTTTATCCCATCCTTCAATGCATTTCCGTCTCTGTAGCTCACGAAGAGCCAGGCTGACTTGCTCTAATCGGTTCCAGTTATATTGATTGTATTGTTTGTTGTTAAAACCACATCGGTGTACTATGAAAGTCCTCTGGACTTGGCAAGAAAGCACAAGCACAAATAGAAATTATTTCTTTTACCATGTGTGAATTAAAGAAGCAAATCACCCACTGTTCACTTAACTCTTTCTGATCATCTTCTGCGAATAATGGTTAACAACGACTTCCCCCATGAGCAGCAGCCTAGAAGCCTGCAGAACCAGCTTTGGCTTGACCACTCGACCCACAAATCGTACTCTCGCTGTAGAGTGGAGAGGCTGGGGCTGAGAAGCAGGAGAGAGGAGGGGGAGGGGGAACTCGGGTCACAGCGGAGCTTCCAGACAAATCAGACTTTGTGGAGACACACACACACATACACACACAGACACACACATACGAGTCATCTGAGGAACCCCGCTTCCTCTCTCCTCAGCCCCCACGTTCCTCACCAGAGGAGCTGCTCTGGTTCACAGGACTAACGGTTCCATTGTGCCTTCATCCAGTTGGCTAGCCGTTTGGTTGCTTGCTGAGGCTAGCATCAACGCTAGTAGCAGTACAGACAAACGACAAGGCCGCCCAAAAAGGAATCAATATAAAAATTTGTATCTGTATTTTTGATAGGTATTACGATGCTAATATGTTGTGTATTCTATGGATGTATTTAAGGTTCTTAAATAGAAGTTACAAGCCAAGATTTGAGCTAGATTCTACTAGTTCATATAGGTATATATTCCCCGTAAGCGCACTTGAATTGACAAATGAGAAAACTGTGGGGTTGTTTTTTGTTTCTCAACCTTAATTCTCGTATAATGTTTTTTACTTTATTATTCATTGCTTTCCCTCTCAAGAGCCAGACTCAGTTTGGCACTCTACAGATGAACATACAGACCTGAAACACCTGGCCAGTGTCCATTGTACACTGAGAGACTCAGGAAATCTCTGCTCTCCTACGTTTCAATTTGAACGAGTAAACGAGGATGAAATAGCAGTTCATGGCTCAATTAAATGTTCCCCACTATCGTAAAGTAACCCTTCCCTAACATGTTTGTGTTCAATCGAAATTACTTTAAGTTCAGATAAATAGAAAACCTCCATGTCAGACTTATTATTTCACGATTGCACAACGCTAAAAAAAGGTAACTATCTAAACCACTACTATTACTACTAGTAGTAATAGAACCACTGTTCTCTTGTCAGCTGTACTCAAAATATTACCCAGTTCCTTGTTAGGTGTTACCCGATTAAAGTCTGGTAGTAATAACCTGACTGCGCAAGACAAAATTGCTGACACGTATTAGGGAGGTGTGGGGTGTTATCAAAGGAAGTGCACCAAAATGCTTCTGGATAGACCTAAAACCCGTCAGAGCAGCGAAAAAAGTTTGACACATCAGCGACAGCCATCTTGATGTTTAAAATGGCTCAACCTTCCCCATATTAGAATAAAGGTTTTGTTAGGGCCAACTCAGCAGGTCTGCTAGAAATGACGCACAAGACAAATAAAGCAAGAGCAAATAAAACATGGCATCACAGATTCGTCTGGTGCCCAAGGTTAAGGAAGTAATAGTGTGTTTCGGAAACAACGCTGTCGGAAACATTGAAGGACATGTGTAAGAAATACAAAATGAAGGGGGCCACTAAAAGACTATTAGGGAATCATAAAGGTGTCTATTAAAGCAGTGGTTCCCAATCTGGGGTATTAAATTCAGATGGTATTCTCAAATGCATAGTCTGAGCCACATTACACACTTTTTCTTGTCCAGTTGTGGCTTGGGAAAAGGGATGAAATATACCCCATTCTGCAGCCTCTCGGGATACCGGATACCGTCCGTGTTACATGTACCCCAAGAACGTTTATTTTTTTTCTCCCTGCCTCCCTGCCTCCTCCCTGTAATTTTCAACGAAGTTGTCCGAGCCGATGTCTGAGTATGGTTGATGCTGGAATGTCATTGGCTCATCTGCGTTCTAAGGGCGGAGCTTAGCGACAGGTCAGTCCCATCAATTCGCAAATGCATTATTGCCATTCACACGCACTCGTCGCCATTTAAATAAACCGTGCAACAGACTGGAGGTGCACAACGACTTTAGACTGGCTGTCACTCATATTACACCTAACATTCCAGCCCTGGCTGTGGGTATGCAAGACCAAGGACGGTTCACAATAATTAATGTAGGCCTATTAATGCCATGCACTGTAAGCTACGAAATAATACATTTTTTAAGTAAAAGGCACAAAAAATAAAAATGCATGCTTTTTCGTTTTATTTCTTCTGGGGAAAAGGGGATGGGGGGGAGGGGGGATTTACATCAGAAGTGAGGGGGCCCTGGAGAAAAAAGGTTGGGAAACAGTGCATTAAGGGACACTGGGGGGGGCCACCTACCTTGACGTGACTCTGGGCTCCCAGGTTGTAGATCTCTGTGGGCTTTACTTCGTTGATGATCTTTACCAGGCAGGTACTGTCCGTCAGGTCACCATAATGCAACTTCATGTCTGAACACACAGTTTGTCAAATTAATCAAAATTGATACAATGTTGTACGATATTGAATACAAATTATAAGTAGATTCATTTCAGACACATTCGGGGGGGGGGGGACCACAGAGCGTGGCCCCAAACTGAAAGGGGTGGAGTTACGCCTTGTTTCCCGTTTCGTTACAGAGATATTGTGCCGATGGAGGAGCCAGTGGATGAAGCTTTCAGAAGGGGATTTTAATGACTGAACTGTATGTTTGTATTCAGCGTGCAGGCTTGACACGCATACTCCGCCATCTCATTCTTCTTTTTTTGGTGGAGAACCAGTGCCACAAGGAGGCCTTGAATATGTACTACAGTGTTCCTACAGCTAAATGTGTTTTCGTGTAATGAGTCGATCTTTACAGAGAAATTCCTGAAACGCTGCCTAAAAGGTTGTTTTCCTAAGTCTGTTTGTGAGACTATACAAAGGAATATTATTTCATGATACAAAAAACAGCATCGGTTTCCATCAAATCTGGCTGCCAGTACATTGTGTTAGGAGATGCATTATCAGTAGCATCTCCGGTGCGTCTCAACTCAGTTCAGCTCCATTTTAAAATATAGCCGTCCCATGTAATGTACATAACAAAAGACACTTAACACGAGGAGTTGGCGCTGATCCCAGACACAGATCTATGTCCCACATATCTGAGCCAGAGGCTTGGTGCGTGCGTGCGTGCGTGCGTGTGTGCGTGCGTGCGTGCGTGCGGTACTCACTGCCTTCCAAGTGGGTGCGCTGGTTCTTGTAGAGATGTTCGATGCGTCCGGTGTTGAAGGAGCTGGACCTCCGTAACACGCCGTGGACCTGAAGGACCACGGGGGGGGTTAAGACACATTGGAACCTGGTTACCCGTTGCTGTGCCATCAGGGGCAGGGTGCCCGTTACCGAGGGGAAGGCCGGTGGCGTCGTCCCCTCTGTGATGGGCCACACTCGGAAACGGCCGTGGTGGCGTGATTTGGCAGCTTGGTGTAGATGTGATTATTGTGTTTTATTTGACCTGTATTGATCCAGGTTAGTCTCATTGAGGACCAGCACTTCTTTTTCAAAACAGACCTGATATGCAGCCTCACACATTTTCAAACAAGAAAAAACAATACAGGCAAATAGAGAAATTACTATTTTACATTAACATTGACATAAACTGGTCAGAAACCATGCAAAACAGCAATTTTTAGGTATAAAAGGTTTATATTCAGGTGTAACAGGTTCTTGTGATTTGCCCCCACCATCATGCTTAACGCCAACGCATGTGTGTGTGGCGTGTGCGTGTCTCACTGTAGTGGAATGTGCAAGGAAGCTCTGCTCGCGGAAGATAGCAGCACCCAGCCCGAGGGAGCCCATTACCGGGAGGATGCTGTGCCCTGACCTGACTTCCTTTATTCACTGTGCACTTCCTGCCTGTTCGTCTCTCTTTTAAAAAAGGGCCACCCCCCAACCCACCATCCCCCTGCCCAGCCTGGTACAGAGACACTTCCCCTCTGCTGTCTAATTTGAAGCTCACCAGCCAATCCAGAGGACAGAGGACAGGAGAGCTGAGAGATGAGATAAAGGGCAGCGAGGGGGAGAGGATGAGGCGAGGAAGAGAGGAGAGGAGAGGGATGAGGGGAAGAAGGGGAGATGGGTGGAGGGGAAGGGAGAGGAGAGGAGGTTGTTCGGTTCAGCATCAGGTGACCACCCATGGGTAAATAAAGTAATTGAGCTATGGCAGGGCAAAATGCGAACAAGTGCCTTTTACCCCCTTTGAGAAGGCATTTATATTCACTGTTGACAAGTGTGACATCACCTTAGTGGCTTTACATCCTAACACTTTCTCAGCAACAGCTTGTAAACCTCCACAAACAATAGGTCATGATGGCTTTCCTTATTGCAGTGAACATGTGGTGCTTTAGGGGAGAGCTACTGACCTCTTTTCCATGAGCCTATAACCATTTCCTCATGAATGGCCTGACCGGTGGGAGAAACGCCACAGGTGAGCACAGTAAGTGTAATGCAAACGTTCTTATCGGAGAGTGAGGTGGTGATTCAGTCGACACACGCCGAGGAGTCTGCTAGATTACCTCAGTATCGGCCTGTTCAGCACTGCTGCTATGGCTACCTAGAGACTGTCGAGGGAATGTCACTCAAGAGCTGTGTGGGTGTGATTGTTTGTGTGTATGTGTGTCTTTATGCGTGTGTTTGTGTTACTGTTCACCGTGTATCCTTTCTCCAACAGGAACTCAGCCAGGTAGGAGCCATCCTGAAAACACAAACACAACAGCGACAATTTTATTCATTTTGTTCATGTTTGCTGATCTGAAGAGCGGGATGTGTACTACTGACAATATGGCCCTGTATGTTGGGAGGATAATACCAACATAAAGTTACATTCAAATAAAACATGTTTGGGGACAATATTCAAATCCGCGTAAAACAAAGCGACTCCACCTGGCATGATGACATCATCTAATCCAGGAAGTCAGTGTATGTTTAACGAAACATGACCTATTTTTTTCTTTATTCAAAATTAAGCCTTACCTTTGTTGTTTTAGTTAGTATTATGGTGCTGTATTAGTTACATTATATTCTGAACAAGTCCTAAAACAAGAGAGGTATTGTCGAAGTTCCCTGGCTCACCTTCTCTAAAGCTTTTTAGGAGCCCTGTTACCAAGAGACTCGCTTTGTCTCATTCTAATATGCATTGTACGAATACGGTCAACATTATTTTAACAAGCCATTATGATTGAGCTGCTTTATTCCGCATTGAATCCTTTTATACCATAAGGGTTATTAAGAACATACCCAAATCAGTTACTCTGGGCAGTTTGGACATAGGTGTGTGTGTGTGTGATCCATGTCAATAAGGTCTTGTTTCCTTTACCCCTGAAAACTGTTTCTCTCCTTCTCAGATTTTCCAACCGCACATTTTAGACCTTCTGGAACATTCCAAACTAGTCATGGCATTCATATCCCGTTCTCTCTCACACGCACACACACAACCTGGGGGCGGGAGTTTTGTTCTGGGGGTCAGTACTAAGGTCCTTTTTGGATTGGCCTCGACAACAGAACATGAACAAATATGTGTTTGATTCCGTCTCACCTGGACCATAGGCCAGGTATGTTCTAGTTGGCCTCTGGCTGTCCTCACAACTTCATTGTTCCACCACGGTGGAAGGACAAACTGACGTGGCCATGCAATGGTTCTGTTGCCAGGGTGTAATTGGGTCGTTCCACTCCACACGGTCTGGCTCGGCGCGACCCCACGTCATCGCGCAAGCTGAGCGAGCGGGCAGGCGATGTAGTGGTAAAGCGTGGCATAAGGCTGTCCTGTCAGGTTGTGAGTTGGTAACCTAGCAACTAGGGATGCACCGAAATGAAAATTCCTGGCCGAAACCGAAAATGAGGAAACCAAGGCCGAAAACCGAAACACAGAAAGAAATTATTATGCAAATTATTAGTACCCTTTAGGGTTGCTTTTATTTGTTATATATATATATATATATATATATACACATACATACATACATATACATATACATATACATATATATAAATATATATACAGTGGGGCAAAAAAGTATTTAGTCAGACACCAATTGTGCAAGTTCTCCCACTTAAAAAGACGAGAGAGGCCTGTAATTTTCATCATAGGTAAACCTCAGCTATGAGACAAAATGAAAAAAAGAAAATCCAGAAAATCACATTGTCTGATTTTTGAAGAATTTATTTGCAAATTATGGTGGAAAATAAGTATTTGGTCACCTACAAACCAGCAAGATTTCTGGCTGTCACAGACCTGTAACTTTTTCTTTTAGAGGCTCCTCTGTCCTCCACTCGTTACCTGTATTAATGGCACCTGTTTGAACTCATCAGTATAAAAGAGACCTGTCCACAACCTCAAACAGTCACACTCCAAACTCCACTATGGCCAAGACCAAAGAGCTGTCAAAGGACACCAGAAACACAATTGTAGACCTGCACCAGGCTGGGAAGTCTGAATCTGCAATAGGTAAGCAGCTTGGTGTGAAGAAATCAACTGTGGGAGCAATTATTAGGAAATGGAAGACATACGCAAGATCTCACCCTGTGGGGTCAAAATGATCACAAGAACGGTGAACAAAAACCCAGAACCACACGGGGGGACCTAGTGAATGACCTCCAGAGAGCTGGGACCAAAGTAACAAAGGCTACCATCACTAACACACTACGCCGCCAGGGACTCGAATCCTGCAGTGACAGTCGTGTCCCCCTGCTAAAGCTAGTGCATGTCCGGGCCCGTTTAAAGTTTGCTAGAGAGCATTTGGATGATCCACAACAGGATTGGGAGAATGTCATATGGTCAGATGAAACCAAAATAGAACTTTTGGTAAAAACTCAACTCGTCGTGTTTGGAGGAGAAAGAATGCTGAGTTGCATCCAAAGAACACCATACCTACAGTGAAGCATGGGGGTGGAAACATCATGCTTTGGGGCTGTTTTTCTGCCAAGGGACCAGGACGTCTGATCCATGTGACGGAAAGAATGAATGGGGCCATGCATCGTGAGATTTTGAGTGAAAACCTCCTTCCATCAGCAAGGGCACTGAAGATGAAACATGGCTGGGTCTTTCAGCATGACAATGACCCCAAACACACCGCCCGGGCAACGAAGGAGTGGCTTCGTAAGAAGCATTTCAAGGTCCTGGAGTGGCCTAGCCAGTCTCCAGATCTCAACCCCATAGAAAATCTTTGGAGGGAGTTGAAAGTCTGTGGTTGCCCAGCGGAAGGCCTCAAAACACATCACTGCTCTAGAGGAGATCTGCATGGAGGAATGGGCCAAAATACCAGCAGCAGTGAGTGAAAACCTTGTAAAGAATTACAGAAAACGTTTGACCTCTGTCATTGCCAACAAAGGGCATGTAACAAAGCATTGAGATGACCTTTTGTTATTGACCAAATACTTATTTTCCACCATAATTTGCAAATAAATTCTTTAAAAATCAGACAACGTGACTTTCTAGATTTTTTTTTTTTCATTTTGTCTCTCATAGCTGAGGTATACCCATGATGAAAATTACAGGCCTCTCTCATCTTTTTAGGTGGGAGAACTTGCACAATTGGTGGCTGACTAAATACTTTTTTGCCCCACTGTATACAATTATATTATACTAGAACGTTATAAGAAAGACACTGTCACCGAGAATTGGCGCGCTGCCAGATGCTGTCACCGAGTGTGAGAGAAGAGTTGACGGAGAAGATGGCGGTTGACCTAGTTTCAAAGTTTATACCGTTTATACTCGGTAATACCGGTGTATTAATCGGTGTGAAAATGTCCACACCACAGCAACCCTAGTGCCATTGCATTTATGGCTATAACTTCATTAAAATCAAGGCATTGCAATTTTGCAAATCGTTATACGTGGGTCTTTTTCAGAAACATTGAAAAACATCCACACCGCAAACAAATTGGCGCTTATCCAGACAAGCGTGGGCTGGCCGCGCTTTTTGTTTGCGTCATCACAAATTTCTGTTTCAGCCGTGTTGTTTCGGTGATAAAAGTGTTTCGGCCCGAAACCGAAAAGCGCTTTTGGGCCATTTTCGGCCGAAAATACGCTAGAGGGGTCAGGGGGCATGCCCCGCCGTAAGAAAAATTGAAAAATAACCCTTTAAATGGTTACTTCTGGCGAGTTTTTATGGGAAAGATTTACAGATTGAGATTCCAAATATGACATAACAATAGAGCCCGACCGATACACGTCATGAAAACCTTCGAGAGGATGGTCCTGGAGCACCTCAGGCCCTCAGTGCTTGACCGCCTGGACCCACTGCAGTTTGCGTACCAGACCGACATCGGTGTGGAGGACGCCATCATCTGCCTGCTTTACAGAGCTTACACACACTTGGAGAGGCCGCAGAGCATGGTGAGGATCATGTTCTTTGACTTCTCCAGTGCTTTCGACACCGTCCAACCAGGCCGGCTGGCGGAGAAGCTCCAAGTGATGGAGGTGGATCCTGACATGGTGGCATGGATTACAAACTACCTCACGGACAGGCCGCAGTATGTCAGGCTGCGAAACTGCTTGTCAGACGTGGTGACAAGCAACACCGGCACACCCCAGGGAACTGTACTTTCACCATTTTTGCTCTCCCTCTACACCTCGGATTTTCGCTACAACTCCAGAACATGCCACCTGCAGAAGTTCTCTGACGACTCCTCCATTGTTGGATGCATCACAATAGGGAGAAAGAGTACAGGGAACTAGTTGAGAACTTTGTGGGATGGTGTGACGGGAACCACCTTCAGCTCAACACCAGGAAAACCAAGGAGCTGGTGGTGGACTTCTGGCGCAGAAAGAGCACCCCAATATCTGTTTTCATGAATGGGGAGGAGGTTGAGATGGTGGACACCTACAAGTTCCTTGGGGTACGCCTGAACAATAAACTGGACTGGTCAGACAACATTGAGGCCCTCTACAGGAAGGGACAGAGTAGGCTGTTCTTCCTGAGGAGGCTCAGGTCTTTCAATGTGCGCACTAGGCTACTACGGATGTTCTACAGGTCTGTGGTAGCCAGTGCCACCTTCTTTGCTGTAGTGTGCTTGGGAGGAGGCATCGGGAGCGGAGGTCCCAGCAAGCTGAATAAGCTGGTGAGGAAGGCAAGCTCTGTGGTTGGGATGAAGCTGGACTGTGTGGAGGCTGTGACAGAGAGGAGGGTGAGGGGAAAGCTGCAGGCGATCATGGACAATCCCTCTCACCCTCTCTTCACCGAGCTGAGGCAACTCAGGAGCACATTCAGCCACAGACTCACTCAGCCACGTGCCTCAAAGCGCTTGGGGGGCTCTTTCATCCCATCAGCTATCAGACTTTATAACACCTCAACCCCCCGCTCCCAACCTCCCCAAAGCCCTAACAGCTCCTTTTTCCCGACCTGATTAAGGACTGAACCCCACACCTCAGGACTGACTGTTGTTAACCTTGTTATTTATTTTTTTATTTAATTCATTTTTCCATTACTTCAGGGACCCTGCACTTTTGGCAACTTATATTTATATTATCATATTTCATCATATTTATTTATTTACTTGACACAGGTCACCTACAAACGGACAATTACATGTACATTATATAGTATGTTTATTTTAATAGTTTTGTACTATAATGTTATTTTAAATTAGTACATTTATTGTATATATATACTGGTTTTTTTTGTTTTTGGTTTTGGTTTTTTTCGCACTTCTCTTTCCCACTGTACTGCTGGTCACCTGTGAATTTCTCCCAAGGGGGATTAATAAAGGACTATCTTATCTTATCTTATAAAGGATTTTTAAGGCCGATACGATACAAATATTTGGTGATTTAAAAATCTGTATTCCGGTATATCGGCCGATATATATTTTAGAAAGAAATTCCAAAAACGCATCACAAATCATAAACAGATTTCCCTAACATTGGTTGATTGTAGTTATTTAAGAGTCCTCACTAAAATAATAAGGTAATGCAGTTTTAAAAGAAACTTTATTTTATTGTTTTATTGTCACAACAGAAAAGAGCATCAAAATATATTAAATTTCTGATAAATAAAATGCTAAATACAAACTTGGGGGGGGGGGGGGGCTTGGGTAGAGGTGTTGTTCCGCTGTCTCCATAGAGACAACGCAGCGATATCATCATGAGCAGTTGTAACTGGAGAGAGAGGTAAAAACCACGAGCTGCTAAACAAGTGAGAGAAGGTGATGCAGTCACATTAAACAAAGACGTTGAAAGATGGTGCGATGTACGAGAGAGACGCAAAGGAACTGTCCTTACGAGGCTTTTGTCAGGATAAAAAAAACATTTGTTAAGCAAAATAAAGGAAATGTTGGCGTTTTTGCACTTAGTTAAACGCGTTTGTAGCCTACAGTCAGACGTGAACTCATTCTTGCATGTGGGTGTCTTCATTCATAAAAAAATAAAAACAGTTGGGAATATGCAAATTCTAGACTCCGTGCGCAACCCACCTTCTCCATTGAACCAAGAAAGCCCGCGCAGTGACATACGGGGGTTTTAAACAGGAAACTTGAGATAAGACGGTGAAATCACCGGGCGTGCCAAGCCGCGACCGAACCGGCTTGGCAATGTAAAAAGGCCTAATGAAAAGGAGAAGACGGCGAGTTAGAAAGCCGAGAGTATGGAGCCGCAGTTAGGTAGGCCTACTTCAGCGGCAGAAACCGGGGTGCCTACGCAATCTTTGTAGGGAGCAGAGGCGGGTCGTACTGTTCGGCAGCTATTTGCCTGGCGCTCCATAGAAGGCATTTTGGGCCCCCCCAAATGACCTCTTTATATTTTGTCCCCATATTTATTGTTTTTATAAAAATCTCTTCACATAGAAGCATCGGGATGTCTAATTAGTCATGTTTTGATGGTCTTTCCGTGTGCATCCCCCTACAGTCTGCACTACATGCCCTATTCCATGACACGCTCATCACCGTATACAGAAATGTTAAATTCAAAACAGTAAATAGCGGTAAGATAGAAAGCAGAGATAAATCGAGGATGAAGCGAACATACGAAAGCAAGTCACAGAAAAAGAAGAAGAAAGACCAAAGGCTGGATTTATTTCAAAGCTATCAAGCTTTTATACAGGCACCGCGGTGTAATATGTCTCCCCATTATTGATCTTATTGTTTGGTATGCTTTTTTTTATTTTGGCAGGTGACAAAAAATAGACCACAATGCCCTGTCCAACCCCCTACTGGAAACCCTCAGGTAAATGATGACATATTAGGTTAACAGTCATTGTAATATGTGTCACCATAACTAAACTTTTTGTTTTGTATGCTATTCTCACTTTGCAGGTGACACAAAATAGACCACAATGCCCTGTCCAACCCCCTACTGGAAACCTAAGGTAAATAAATCATTAACATTTGCATGAAAGAAGTATAGTGACTTTTCTACCTATATAGTGTCTCATAATGCGATATACTGCATGTCCGATGCTTTTTGGAAATGTTTTCTTCATAAAACGTGCCAGACAGATCTTGTATACATTTTATTCCTTAGTAATTAACTACATGCAGTCTTTCAGAACCTTTCATTACCGGCACTAAAGAGAGAAAAAAGAGTGCATCCACATTGTACCCAGTACTTCTGAAAATGGACTTCCGAATGCATCTCTGTCCCCAGCACATTTCAAACCAAACTGACGTCCATGCCTATGGCCAAACACAGTTTGTAAGTTTGTAAAGTATATTTTCTCTAATTGAATTATAAAACTTCTGTAACTTTTCCCCTACGACGTTCCAAAACAGTCTCGTTGGAGGTCGTTGCGAGGCGAATCTTTGGTCTGAACTGTGCTAAGATATGAAACTCAAAGTCCTTTGAAAAAAAACAACATTAATCGACCATTATAAATGCCGATACCGATAGTTTGAAAAATGCCTAATATCGGCCCGCCGATAAATCAGTCGGGCTCTACAACAGAGTCAAGGTATCTGCTGAGACCATTGTGCAAATGTGCCTTGAACATGGCAGAACCATTATTTATTTTTCTGCTTCTTTTTTTTTGTTGAATTCAGTGGCCAAAGAGGCAGTCTTCATTTCAAGCCCAAGACCGATGACAAATTGCAAAATAAGGGGAAACATGCGTAAGGCTAAGTCCATCTATGTAGAATATGGATAGGGGGATGAGACAACATATTACCAGCCACACCAGATCGTTAATACACAAGGCTCAAAATCAAAAACACACACACACGTTTGCTGGCCAACTAGAAACTTCTTAAGGGCTCGATGCAATAAGATGCAAATGATTATTTGAATATGAAGAGACGTCTCCCGAAAGGTAAATTATGCGGATTGAGACATGCAAATATGAGCTCATGGTGTCTATTAGCAAGCCTCAGAATAGCCATCATCATTACCATCACATCCCAAACCTGCTATGTTTAGCGTGTGTTTGTGTCATCACAATGATTCTGTGCAATTGGCCTTTGCTAATGTACTTTGTATACAGTGAGCCAGCCAAAAGTCAGAGTTTAATGATTACAGCGTGCAAATGAATTCAGTGGCCAAAGAGGCAGTCTTCATTTCAAGCCAAAACCGATGACAAATTTCCAAAATAAGGGTGAACAGGTAGGTAATCTATTAATAAATATTATAGTCTGAGGGAAACAAAATATTCCAGCACACACAAGGATCGTTGGTGGCAATATGCTTTGGGAACTTAACAAAGCAAAGACAAGCAGATTGAGTAGTTTGTCTTATAGCATACTATATGTATGCCTGATGCACTTGTATGTACAATAATTGAAATAGTATGATTAAGGCTGTGTGTGAGAGTGGACTAAACTAGTCCATGTGTTTGAGATATTGCAAATATGAGCTCATGGTGTCTATTAGCAAGCCTCAGAATAGCCATCATCATTACCATCACATCCCAAACCTGCTATGTTTAGCGTGTGTTTGTGTCATCACAATGATTCTGTGCAATTGGCCTTTGCTAATGTACTTTGTATACAGTGAGTGCCAACCCAATGAGGGCAACTATCATCGAGTCCAGTCCCCATTGCTTTGGCGCTACCTACTGTTGAATTATTGGAATCGTTTTTTAACTCCCGCACAGATACCCAGTAACACCCAAAGTGGACCAGAGCCTGCCTGCGGACTCAGTTGCATAGCACCCAACAAATGCTGTCACGGGTAGATTAAAATATATGTCTACGTAAACACTTAACACCTAACAGTTTAAATATCTAGTTAAGAGTAAAATATATCAGAATAATTGTTTATGTTAATAGTTGTTTATAACCATAATTATGTCTGTTATTTATGTTATAATTATCTCATTTATTCTAATATGGTTGAAATATTGTAGCAGTGCTTTCTACAACATTCCTGAAAAATAAATGTATGGGAATCAAAGAGGACTTATTGTTCACAATGGTTGAGAAAAAATGGAACAAGACATCAAGGCTCTTCAGTCTACTTCGCCCTATCTTTTATTACTAATCATTTTGGTGAATACGTTTGAAGACTGTTGCCTATTGTGTAAATTGTCCAATATAATATTGAATGCGGAAGTGGACACAGGCCGCCTAGTAAGTAAATATCACTGGTGACGTGTGCACGCACACACGCGGATGCACACACACCCCCACACACTTTATTTACAATAAAAAAGTAAACTATTAAATTAAGTATTACACATATTAGTATCACACGTTGTATTCCATGGTGTTAAGAAAAAAGATGTATCAATCAATAATAGTAACAATTGTAAAAAAAAACAACCAATTTATCAAAGGAATAGTTACCAGGTGTCAGGGTTATTCTTATCCCTATTTATACGATGACAAATGGCCGGATACAGCCGCTTCTTTGACTTTTTTGGAATTACTCTTAAAGGAGCCAACTGCGGGAACATACAGGGATAACAAGACATGTTCTTATGGATTCTCTTAGCTCTCTTCTGGATGCCAAACAGACGATACCCACATGCTTGGAGCAGCGGGCAGGAAGTCCCGTTTGGGCTGAGACTGAGAGTGGGAAACCTCTTATTAAATAACCGCATATCAAATAACTTGGTGTGCAGGGAGGGAAGAAGGGAGCGAGGGAGGGATTATCACAACAGACTTGCTTTGCTTAGTGGCAAAGCAACCCCATCATCAGGTTTCGCCTGATGATGGGGTTGTTAGATCAGGTTGATCTAACAATGAGTTTGACATTTAACAAAGGTCAAGTTAAATGTTTGAGTTAGCCTACATTTGCATAGCTCAATTAAGCTATTTCTCAGCCAAAACAAACAGGATAGGTATGAATATTAGGGAGAAGATATCTACAATTAAATCAACAATTTAATCAAACTATTTACAATTAATCATATAGCAGACGATATTATGCCAAGCGACCGTGAAGTTAGAATCATGATATTAGAGAGCAGAAACTTGCTTTTCAAAATGAGAACTGCATGATCAAATAGCCCTTATGCCACATATGTAATGGATATTGTTCAGCTAGCCCAAGACACAAATGGACCCGGAAGAATTGTAGTCAAGTAACATAAGATAAGCTAGAAACGACTGGTGACAATGAAAGAAATTGATACTTTGGCCTAAACCGAAAAACTATGGCTTTATTAGACTACAATTGTGAAAAGGTTTCAGTCAATTAATAAATCATAAAGATGCTACGCTATCCCTTATAAGAGACATTGAAATGGTGTCTTTTATAATTTGCGAGACTCACTGAACTTGTTATACATATGGGGTTCTATGAAGGCCTAAGGCATGTAAAGCTCATAGTGCAATTACCGTCATACCAACTGCCAACTAACTCCGGCCCAGCCCAGTTTGGCTTGTTGCCCATCTTTACCCTTTGTTTGTCATGTTAAACGTATGTTAAATGTTCTTGCTTAGAAATTAGGAAGCGCCACTCTAGACGTATGGGTGAAGCAACAGATATGATAATATAAGTGCATACACTTTGTGACATTTGCATAAGGAATCTACTAGAATGAAATTCCTGAAATAACATGTCAAAATGTAGGCTAGAATACATGTTGCATGGATATTTCAGTAGTCTTATTAGATGTGATTGCTGAAAACGTTTCACAAGGATGGGAATACGTCCAGCTCCCATCCTTGTTACTGTGTCCTACATGAACAAGGATGGGAACATTCACAGCTGCCATCCTTATTACTGTGTCATACATGCACAAACTGGATTGTTTAACTGGAAGCTGTAAAATCATGGCAACATCATAGAGTAAACAACCTGGGTCACCAACACTCATAATGGTACTTCCTGGTGCAGAAGAATATTAATAACCTATTTAAATAACTGGAAAAATATATCGATTCAATTTGACTCATTGTTCTCATCACTAAAAAAGGTCAGGCGAAAATGAACGATCCGACGTACCTAGATTATAAAATATAATAAATCTTAGGACATAAACTACTTTTGGTAACGTAAGTTATTGAGAAATCGAGAATGAATGCAAAAAAATGCTTTTACTGCTAATGGTTACAGAAAAACAGAATCTTTACAGAAAGTCCTGAGTGCATTTCGGAAAACCATAACGTCTGTGACTTTGGCGTTTCAAAACATGTACCATTTCCCTCACACAGTGGGTGCTGCGGCACGGTTTACCTGTCCAGTGATGCCGGTGATGATGGCCACCTTCCGTTCAGTCTGTTCTTCCGTTTTCATTGCAAGGTTCGTAGACGACTCTACGCATTGGGCCATTTTCAACTTACGTCTACGGTAGTTTAAACGAAATACGGAAGGATAGTACGCTACAGTGGGTCTCCGATTCAACGAGAATGGTTTATTAAACCAAATCGAACTACGCTAACGAGTGACGTAGTAGGAAGCAGAGCTGGGGATTGGCCAATCGAAAGAGGGCAAGGCTCAGCAGCCAACGAGTTGTAAACAAAAAGGAGATCTTTTGACATTTCGAGGTACTTCCACAGCGCCTCTAACAGGATGGAAATATATTCACCAAATTAACATTAACTTCAGATCTTGCTGTATTTTACTTTAATGTCCCCAGGGACGTCTTTTTTGATTGTTACTATATAGCCTTTACATTTTGAAGCCTTGGGCATTCCAAAACTATGTAAGGGATAAAGTATAGAACGCTGGTAGTGGTCATTAGCGGGAAAATAAGCCCTGACTGGGCGAACCGGACACCGACGCGAAGCGGAGCTGTCTTGGTTCGCCCTGAAGGAGCTTATTTTCGATAATGACCGGCGACGTTCAAAACATTATCCTGCTTAACACACGGCTACTTGCCAAAACGAAAAAAATAAAATAAAATAAAATCACACTGCGTGTCTTTTTACAATATAAAAGAGCAATACGAAAGACGGCAAAAAATGCTCTTTCCTTGACATCGGTCATTATATGCTTATCAGGCTATATGTAGGCTACGGTGAATTATCAAAAAATAATAATAATTCACCGCCGGAAGTTGGGAAGGCCCATGCAAGTGAACGGAGCATTCCACCTTCTCTACAAACTTTGGGACCTATCTCCTTCCTTAGTTTTTCACCTAGAGACTCCATTCAAATTTTAAAATATTCATAAAAGCTTGGAATGGGGCGCTTCTTTTCATATTTTTAAAATATTTTATACTTAAGATATTCTACTTTTAAAATTGTATCCTTTTTTTTACATGGGAGTCAATAGGAGGACCGTCCTCTGGTACTTCAAATGTTTAAGACGTTACTAAATCCATTTTCGTCCAAACCATTAAACAAATCTACACACTTGTAACTTCAATAATACGGAATTTCAATATCGGCGCACACACACACACACACACACACACACACACACACACACACACACACACACACACACACACACACACACACACACACACACACACACACACACACACACACACACACACACACACACACACAGCTATACATTTAACCTTTTACATTTAAGCATTTTTAGCATTGCTTTGCGCTTTTCATTCAACCAGTGACATTCAGTCACTTTATTTGTTTCCAACCATTTACTTTTTCTTAAATGGTGTGCATGTTTACATTGTTTACTCCATTTAAACTTGTTCAAATCCCTTCACTTGATTTAAGCCAGTCAACGTTTCTTTATATCTTAATCGATGTGGCTTTTTTAAAAAAATATTTTCACAGCACTCAACGCATTTTCTGCAGGAAATGCATTTTCTAGTTAACAATTATTCGCCGAAAACAAAGGTCGAGGGGGCTACTATTCACGGAGTCTTGAGTTGAATAATTTTTTTAGTATAGGCCTATGCTACACGTGATCACTCCAAAAATAAACTAGATAACCCTTTTTGCCAGGATTTATTTGTTTTTATAAGCGTGACGAGACGACCGTAACAATATCCCAAGTTTGAGATGTCAATCATGGGATATTGCCCAATATCCCGAGATAGCGAACCAATCAAATTGCGCCCTCTTAGGAGGTTCACGTGTAGCCTATACAATATCTCATGGTGAACTTATAAAGGTTTTCAGTAAAATAAGATAAAGTTTGGTGATGTCAGTTTTCAATAAATTGGCGCATTTTATTTGGCTTTGTTTTTATGTTTTGCTTATAGTAACTGTTTCAGTAACAATTTTATTTCACATTAATGGACAAGAGGTCAAAGAAGTTGGAGATGCCTTTATAACCACTAGGTGGAGGAAGAGGATCCAGAGACTGCTACATCTGTAGACCGTCACCTAGCTACTCATCCCCCAACCTAACGAATGGATAGATTTTTCTGATGACAGCGAGAGCTCAGAATGCATTAGTTGTTAGGCAAAGATTTATAATTTATATTTGTATAATAATACATACCCTGGATTGTTCTGCAGTAGTTTAGGTCTAATATACCACTGGCCCAAAAAGCAAACATTTCAAACTATGGGTCAGGACCCATTGGGGTTCGCGTGGTGGGGTAGTGGGATGGCAACGAACAGTGTTGGGGGGTAACGCGTTACAAACTAACGTGTGTTATACGACATGGAATCGAAGCTCAAAGTAATTTTAGTCCTCCCTGGATCATGTGGCCGCCAACAACAAAAGTTAGGATTCCTTAGGATTCCTACGTAACTTTTTTTCTCCAAGTTTTAAAGTTATGCTGTCTATCCAGTGCACCGTCATTCCTAAATAGGAATGACGGTGCACTGGATAGACAGCATTGCTTTAAAACTTAATAAGGCTGCTCTTGCCTTCAAGAGGGTGAGAGGAAGACACGCTTACGATGTCATAGCTTGCGAAATAGATGAGGTTCATTCAGCCTTTGGACCACATAGAGTGTGTCATCGGCCGCCGCTTAAGTGCATTTCTGTTTTAATTGTATGGTTACCATTTTATATTTTTCATTGACCACTTAATTTTTGTTCTCATGTTTCCCAAAGCCTGTGTTTTGAAACTTGTGTGTTGCTACTGATTGACCTCACCATAGCCTACTTTATCCTGTTTGTAGATTTTACAGTGAGGCATTTCTTTGTGCAGACAGGGATATTGTTCTTTCATATGGTTTATATAGCCTATAGATTTAGATCTTAGATTTTAGATCCTGCATCCGGCGCAATTGACTTAATCACTGGCGCATGTGTCGTTGCTAGTTTGCAACTGGTGAAGAGCGTTTCTTTTCCCTCCTGCGCCACGCGTCGGACGGTTAATTAGACGAATGATCTTGCGCCCAAAGGGGCGGTTTGGCGAAAGGAGGCGGCGTGTTCTGGCGCAAACGTTCCCTGGTGCTATTTTGCAGTTTGAGAAACCACTTGCACTACATACTTGCCAAAACGAATAAAATCACACTGTTTCTTTTTACAATTTAAAAGAGCAATAGGCCTACGAAAGATGGCAAAAAACCCACTTTCCCTGACAGCGGTCATTATATGCTTAGCAACGGTGAATTATCAAGAAACAATTCACTGCGGAAGTTGTGAAGGCCAATGCAATTGAACGGAGCATTCCACAGCATGGAGAACAGTCGTGTAATAATTGAGTGCTGAATGCAGCGCTCAACTATTGTTCTTCACGAGTTTTATTCTTTCTTCCTTTCTTATTCCCTACAAACTTTGGGACCTATCTCCTTCCTCAATTTTTCACCTATGACTCCATTCAAATTTTAAAATATTCTCAATAGCTTGAAATCGCACGCTTTTTTTTTGATTTTTAAAATATTGTATATTTAAGATATTCTACTTTTAAAATGGGATCTTTTTTTTTTTTAGACGGGAGGTTTTTTTTTACATGGTAGGCTACTTCAAATGTTTAAGACTTAACTAAATCCATTTTCGTTCAAACCATTAAACAAATCTATACACATGTATCTTAAATAATATCCATACGGAATTTCGATATCATTTCAACTTTATTCAGAATAACCGTTTTAGTTTCATACCGGCTTCGTTGGTCTCATTTACGTTAACGCTGGAGCGTGAGGGCGTTCAGCAACGTTGCCAGATTGGGCGTTTTTCCCTGCTGGATTGGGCTACTTTTTGACGACGTTCAGGCAGTGTTGCCAGATTTGGCTGTTCTTCCCGCTCTATTGGGCCACCCACAGCAATTTAGCAATGCTTTGCTCTTTTCCATTCCGCTGTCACTTTATTTGTTTCCAACCATTTACTTTTTCTTAAATGGTGTGCATGTTTACATTGTTTACCCCATTTACACTTTTGAACTTTTGTTCAAATCCCTTCACTTGATTTAAGCCATTCAATGTTTCTTTATGTCTTAATCTATGTGGCTTTTTAAAAAAATATTTTCACAGCACTCTCATTTTCTGCAGGAAATGCATTTTCTAGTTAACAATTATTCGCAGGGAACGAAGGTCGAGGGGGCTACTATTCACGGAGTCTTGAGTTGAATAGGCCTAATTGTTTTAGTATAGGCCTATACTACTCGTGATCACTCCAAAAATAAACAAGATAATCCTTTTTACCAGGAATTATTTGTTTTTATTAGCGTGACGATGAAGACCGTAACAATATCCTGAGTTTGAGACCTCAATCATGGGATATTGCCCCATATCCCGAGATAGCGAACCAATCAAATTGCGCCCTTTTAGGAGGTTCACGTGTAGCATATACAATATCTCATGGCAAACTTATAAAAGGTTTTCAGTAAAGTAGGATAAAGTTGGGTGATGTCAGTTTAATAAATTGACACATTTTACTCTTTGTTTTTATTTTTTTATGTTTTGCTTATTGTTTCAGTAACAATTTCATTTCACATAAAAAGACAAAAGGGTCAAAGAAGTTGGAGATGCCTTTATAACCACTAGGTGGAGGAAGAGGATCCAGAGACTGCTACTCATCCCCCAACCTAACGAATGGATAGATTTTTCTGATTACAGCAAGAGCTAAGAATGCGTCAGTGGTTAGGCAAAGATTTATAATTTATATTTGTATAATAATACATACCCTGGATTGTTCTGCAGTAGTTTAGGTCTAGTATACCACTGGCCCAAAAAGCAAACATTTCAGTAGGCAGTGGGATGGCAACGAACAGTGTTGGGGGGTAACGCGTTACAAAGCAACGGTATTGGTGTGTTACACCGACATGGGATCGAAGCTCAAAATAATTTGAGTCCTCCCTGGATCATGTGGAATGACGGTGCACTGGATAGACGGCATTGCTTTAAAACTTGATAAGGCTGCTTGATCGTGAGAAAACTTTGTTTTACCGCGAGTGAGTGTTAAAAAGAATGAATGAACGTGGGCGCGCGTGTGTGTATGTGTAAAAGAATTAATGAATGCGGGCACGTGAGTGCGTCCATCTGTGCGTCCAACACACGCAAACTAACGCATAATACAGTCCATGGCAATGTATATTAATGGGGGGGGGACACATGTATATTAGGAACACAAGTCGATAACGATAATGCATACAATACTGATAAGAAACAATGTTTATAATGTATGGTGTATATCATTAAATAGAACCACAGTTAGTCATTTTTTGCGCCGGTAAACTAGCGACATCGTCATAGAACCTCCCACAAAGCTACTTGCGCTTGGCGCTTCTCACTTGCGTTTCAGACCGTTAAAATAGGGCCCTAATTGATGATAGGGCTATGATATTTGTCCATGTAAATTAAGAAACGGGAAAGTGAAGTAATAAGTAGTGAAGTTACTTTTCCAATGCAGTAACTAAATGCAGTAAAGTAATCTCATCTCATTACAATTTACATTAGTAACAAGTAACTAATTACTTTTGAGTAACTACCAACACTGGCAACGAAGAATATGTTTAATTTGTTTCCTTTTTCCTCAGAATCACATTAAGCATCTAGCGATATTAAGAAGCCAGGGGATGGAAGAAGCAATGAGGAATAATGATGGACAATATACATGGAGACGTGTTGACTTTTATGATAGTCAAGTTAAACAGCACCTCCTGCTGGTAAACATACACTTAAACTCTTAGGATTTTAAGTTTAAAAGTTTATTCAGATGTTATTATAAAACAATGCTTATAGCCAATAGCCACCTTGCACATGACATGAGCATTGCACTCTGTTATAGTTGTACAAATCGGTATTACAAATGTGATTATAAAGTTTTAAATATTGTAGAAAATAATAACATTGAATATACATTTAGCATCCAACAGTGGAGCTACATATGTAGGACTACCATGGCAATGACACACCCTTATAGTCCAGGATGGCTCCATTGTGCTTCTCTGTCAGGGAATCGATCACGCTTAGCAGGCCTCCTACACTTTCTTGCTTGTCAATGTCCGCCTAGTGGGTAATAGAATAATATTATTATCAATCATTTTCCCATCGATTGACCACTATTCTATGTCTATTCTGCAAAAAAAGAAGATTGAGCAGTGGTGATCTCACTGACACTACAAATTAAAAATTAAAAAAAAAAAACTGATTGTTGATTAAAATATTTTGTAAAGCTTACTTATCTTAAAATTAAATGGCAAATAAGTAAACAACAGTGGCCAGCAGCACCCTCACCTCTTTTCCGCCCATGTCGGTTCTCACCCAGCCAGGGTGCAGGAGAACAGACAAGATATTATCCTTCTGGAACTCTAAGGCAGAGCAAATGGTCAGCATGTTCAAAGCCGCCTGGAACAGGAAGGGAAAAACATTTTTAAAAAACAGCAACTTTCAATAGGAATGTTGTAGGACAAATTTAGTCAAATAGCTTGAGCTAGCTAGAAACGAGTTGGTCGCTGGTCTTTGCCTTGCTGACGCGGTATGACATCACAGGGAACCTGCTGTAGCTTTCAGGAGTACCGGTCATGCTTCCAGCCAAGCTAGAGAGGTTGACCACGGCTGCTTTACTGCAAGACATCCCTGGCGTCCTGCTGGCCAAAGCTGCCGCTCGTAGGTGAGGGAGGAGCTCCTTCATAATGATGACAACCGTGAGAGAAAAGGAGATGTTACACAGAGAAATAAATGAATGATGCATTTACTAGAAAGAAATGACACGAAACTTATACAAACAAGATGATGTTTTCAAAACCATCACTATGTATAAATATAGCGGTAAGAACTTCCTTCCCTCACTTTAGTGAGGCTCATTGGACCAACGACGTTGGTGTTGAAGGTAGTTAACATGTCCTCTGGACTCGTGCTCTGAACAGTGCCATGGAAAAGAACCGCTGCATTGTTGATCAACAGGTTGAGGCCCCCTGGCCCCACCAGGGAGCCTACCCTCTCCGCACACTTTTTTATGCTGCAGAGGTCTGCGACATCTGAGAGCGAGATCAGAAAGGGTCAACGTAAGAAACACTGAGAAACATCATAGTAGGGTTCTTGTGACATCGGGTTGAAACATCCAAAATGTTTATTTTTAAATGAAGAGTCATAACCTAGTTGGATGACGGTGATCGCATCAGGGTGGCTCTTGGCCAGTGCTTGCAATTCCTGCAGAGCAGAATGAAATGTTCTGTGAGTTGCATGCAAACTTTATTCAGGACCCAATGAAATGAGAATTGTTTTTAGTGGTTGGGGTTGCATGGGCCGCTCATAGAGGCAGAGTGGTGCGGTAGGCAACTGCAGGTGGTACAATAATTGAAAAAACAGATAATTGAATAAATATCTTATTAATATTGTTCAATATTAATAAAGGCAATATATTTTTCAGGATTTCTATTTCAAAAATAGTGGCACTTTGTGCATTGCGTGAATTTGTGTTTATAAATTGAAACGCTGCATAAGCCGCGTTGCTGGCATTTTCTTTCCACTGTTTCCAACTGGCTATGGCCTTCTTGTAGTAATACTTGTTGCGTATAAAGGGTGGTAGTCTTAGACCAGGCTCTGCATGTGTATTCTTTTATTTATATCGTTTGCAGAGATGTTACACGATAGTTCATGATGTGGTACCGTACGCCTCAAGTCAACGGAATTGCACCATTGGTTGAAAGCTTGCGGCAGGCGAATGCGTTTTTCGTAGGAGAAGTCTGGGATTCTCGCCTCTGATTGGTTAGAAGTGCTCTCCTCTGATTGGTTAGGGTTAAGGGTTATGGTGTACTGTGTTCCTGAATGCTCGGACGCCAGCCTTCCTAGTCGGAAATGTGTGTGTATTTGTACCACGTTGGTTATTTTAATGTCGATTTTAAATGCTGTTACACACTTCATTACATCGCTACTTTATTCCGGTCACCAATTTATGCATTGCACGCTCTTGCTGTGCGTGCAATACAATGTAAAGTTTTGTTTTTTGTTTTCGGGCTGGTTTGCTAAAGAGGCTAATGTAGCTAACAATAAACAACGACTAGCCAATTCCATGACACAATCACATAAACGAACGGGAACGCCGGGAGACCGGAAATTGCAACTCGGTACGCTGGCGTCCGAGGATTCAGGAACACACCATTAACCCTAAAGCTCTCCCAAACAGCTAGGACTCATCAAAACACGATCTAAAAGGAGAGCCCTTGTAACTAATCAGAGGCGAGATTCCCAGACTTCTCCTACGAAAAACACATTCGCTTACGGTAGTGTCTTGTGAAAACATAATAACCCTACCTTTCCTCTGGGTCCATCCGGTTCTCTGCAACAGGCCAACAAATATGGCAAGGGCGAGGGACCTTCAACCATTTGTTTCACCATTTCCAAGCCCAGGCCTCTGTTAGCTCCCGTTATCAGCACAGTGCGTGTTGTAATGCTCGCCATGACTTAGCACTTGCCTCTACCTCATGAAAAACTCAGCCTTTGTTGAAAACAATGCCTTTATATGTGCCGTGCGTACCTTCTTGAATGCCAGATGTTGCAGTTGGCTGAATGTTAATAGACAAATTGAGGGTTATGTTTACCTTCTGGTAAAACAGACTCGTTCAGGGAATGATCAACTGCGTTACCTCAATCCAAAACACTTTTTTTCTAAGATATTGAACACACCTACAAGTGGTCTATAATTATTTCTCAGGAGGTAGTCTGCATGTCCTGGCAAGAGGAATAAATTGCGGACACGATATCGCGGTTGAGGAATGTTATTGGCAACAACAAATCAAACAGACGCAGGCAGGCAGCCAGGCCGTCAACTGATTATTAAAGGGACTCGGGAGAGTAAAATATGCCCGAGCCATCAGCCACGCGGTAAAGGGGTGAAAGGGGTTGGCGGAGCAGGGGTCCGTGAAAGGGAAAGGGCCTGGATTTAAATAATATCCGATTCATCAGTAGGTTAGGAAAAATGGTTTTGTACCTTTAATAAGAAAAAAATCCTGAAAATATTTGAACGACTGTGATGAAAAAAGAAAATGTTCTGCACTCCCCCCACCTCTCCCATGAATGGTTTAGTCCAAATAACGTGAAATGCAGATCGCTGACAGCCTGTTGACTGCCACTAGTTGCCAGATGCACTGAGTGATTAGATATTTGATATTTTTGAAAAATGATATTTCTTTATAGGTCCACGGATATTTGCCTGAAAGTTTTAGAGTTAATGCACGGAGCCCCTCTTGGGTCACATCGTTGAAAAAAAATCCTTGATGTGTAAATAGGGCGAACGGAGCGTTCCCTCGTATTCCGAAACCGTGCGCACTGTTTTGTAAATAAGGCGCGTTCACTCTCCTGGTACAGGTGTGCAACGGACTTGGCCACGGTACAGATGGCCTAGTGTCAGTGCGCCCTAAAGGGAAAGAAGAGTAAATGAAATATTTCATGGAGAATAATACTAATTTGAATGTAACAGTGCCATGGAAAAGAATCCCTGCGTTGTTGATCAGCAGGTTGAGGCCCCCTGGCCCCACCAGAGCCCACCCTCTTGGCACACTGTTTTATGCTGCAGAGGTCTGCAACATCTATCAGAGAGAGAGAGAGAGAGAGAGAGAGAGAGAGAGAGAGAGAGAGAGAGAGAGAGAGAGAGAGAGAGAGAGAGAGAGAGAGAGAGAGAGAGAGAGAGAGAGAGAGAGAGAGAGAGAGAGAGAGAGAGAGAGAGAGAGAGAGACACACACACTGAAAGGGAGAGAGAGAGAGAGAGAGAGAGAGAGAGAGAGAGAGAGAGAGAGAGAGAGAGAGAGAGAGAGAGAGAGAGAGAGAGAGAGAGAGAGAGAGAGAGAGAGAGAGAGACACTGAAAGGGTTTTGAATAAAGAGTGTCTTAACCTAGTTGGGGAATGGTGATCACATCAGGGTGCTTATTAGCCAATGACTGCAAGTCCTGTAAAGCAAAAACACAATGTGATTTCGAAACACTGGAAGAACGAGTAACAACTTTTTTCTAGACTCTGAAAAGAGAAATGTGTGAGTGGGTTTAGCATGGGTAAGCCAGCTTTCCATAAGGTATGGTTTGGAGTTCAGTGTTTTTGGTTGTACAAACAATGATAAAAAAAACGTTCCTCTGGGTCCATCCGGATCTCTGCAACAGGCAAACAAACGAGGCAAGGGAGAGGTACGTCTACCATGTGTTTAACCATCTCCAAGCCTAAGCCTCTGTTGGCTCCTGTTAACAGCACAGTCCGTGGAATACTTGCCATGGTTCACTCAAAGCCCCTACCCCAGCCTTTGGTGAATCTGAAACAGTTTTGAAAGCTGTAGGCATAGTTTGTAGTGGGCATAGAATGGAATACCTGTTTGACAGGAGTGTGAACTGTATGATCAGGTAACAGCCCAACATATCCGATTGAACCTGCAAAACAACCTTAACCGAACTTGCCATTATGAACCAGGCCCTAAAATTGGCTTACTCATGACAATGCAACAGTAGGTCAGAGGCCCTTCATCCCTGTGGTTGGACCTAACCACAGTCCAAACACATTTTTCAACAGACAGGTAAAAGATAACTTGAAGGCATTCTCGTAACCAAACCAATCATGCTATTTGAATTTAACTGGCTTTCATGAGATCTGTGTTGAGGCTGAGGATGCAGTGGCCCTAGAGATCGCGGGATGCCCTTCAAGGTTAATGTACAGTATATAGTGATTTACATTAATTTTGTATTTTCGTATTTTTATGTCTACAGAAACAAACACCAACTAATCTGTTTCTCACTGTTTTCTAAGCAAAGCAAATTTATTGTCACGATTGGGTTGTATATATATTTATTTCACATTTAAAAACGCATGTTCTCTAATTGGGTTACACAAACAAACTTGAAAAAAAAGATAAAAATCAGAATAATCAAGTATAGCAAAAATCCCAAGCTTATCCATTAGGTTCAAAAGGGTAAAAGGACACTCAACATATCACAGGCCGCATCAATGGTTAGGCACCTATTGATTTCAAACAATGTTGCACTTTTATGTTGAAAAATGTCCCTTCACGTCACTGTTTTCTTGCTGCACAACAGAACCGTATGTGGTTTAAATAACTATGCAGATGAATGTGGAAATCCTGAAAAAGTGAGCTCCCGTGAATAAAACAGCATCTTCAAGTACAGTCCGGTATTGAACAGGTACACTATTCTATGCATACCATATATAATATGTATAATACATGGACATAAGATATATATATATATATTGAACGACTGTTGCAGAGATATACGTATATATATATATATATATATATATATATATATATATATATATATATATATATAATATATATATATATATATATATATATATATATATATATATATATATATATATATATATATATACCTACCATATAAATCATATAAGAACCAACATGAGTTGTTTGTCATGCCTTCATGGAAGGTGAAAGTAGGACTCAAAATGGCCGAAGACACAGCAAGCTAGTGGCACATTAGAAAACACAGAAGGTAGTGTAGGCCAGGATAAACCTTCATCAAAGGCAAGCACCCCACCGGGCTGGGACAAAGGGAAGCATCCTGTTATTTGTGTGAAGTATGAGATGTCCTCTGTGGATCGAAGGCCAGAATGGGTTTTATCTCATGCATACCAGGAAAAAAAAATCTATTTATAAGACTTGCCAAGTAGATCTAATCTAATGTTCACAATTATTGACAATTTACATCAACAAAATTCCTTGTTCAAAGTAATTTCTTACATCTCAGAGAAATATAGCATAAAGTGCAAAGCATGCAACGGACAGATATGCTATGTAAAAGCTGTGTCTTTCTTAAATAGTTGCTTTTATCAAAGAAAGGATTAGCAATTCACCCCAACCTATGTGACATTATATTTGTTCATTTTATCTTTGTCTCCTATCACAGTGATTTGCATTGAAGAAGGACTTTAAAATTGTACAAAATGATGACTAGCAGAGCACATTCTGCATTCTTTAAAGTGATAAGTGGGAACGGTATGAACCAGGAACCATCTACACACACAGAAAAATAGTCTTGGCGTAGTGAAATGGAGCTGGACCTAAGAGGTAGAGGTTGTCTCTCCAGTAGGACAGTGGTACACGTGACTTGAACAGCATGGGATACATTCAGTTAGAAAGAACTATGAACTGTGCAGGGGAAATGGTTCCTGGGTGTGAAGCAGAGAGTATAGTGGTGGTAGGAAATTGGTTCAGCAGCATTGGTCCAGTTTCGGGGCCCCGGGGCCTCGACCTATCATCAGATATCCTGAAATACAGAGAACAATGAAAATTAAAATGCCAAAAGCATGATAGTTTTACAGATAAGACCTGCACTGGCACTTACTATATTGACAAAATTCTAATCAGGAAGACTACAATTTTAGAGATCTATTATACTAATATTCCATGAATAATAGAGATTATACCTCGGATATTATATTATTTACAAGATTTTCTTGTAAATAAATCTCTTCATCTATCGCTAAATGAGTTTACACAATGGTATAGGACTATGGCCCACTGATGAAAGCCCTTGCATGATGATTATGAATGTTATGAAATGGTTGGCGAGACTGTTGGGAAAAGTTCTGCATACACGAAAAGTCGCAGAAAATAACAAAACGTAAATCTTCGGCATCGCCATTTTAATATGGACATAAACGTACATTGAAAAGGCAAAACCTTTCAGTACTTAATGTTACCTACCAGTTTCTCACAAGCAATTAAAATGTAAAGTCAAAGCAGAACTCACATCTCCTAGCTCTCCGGAGGGGGGGCGGTTGTAGAATCACACTTGAGTTTCTGCAAAGACAGTTGCCTTAAGGTACTCTCATGAGAAGCAACCTATATATTTTTATTATTTAACCTCTATTCTATCAGGGAGACTAATAAAGATTGAATTGTTTCTTGCAAGAGAGCCCTGAAACCAAAAATATCAATATCATCATCAAAAAATGCACACATTTTGACAGGTTAAAAGCAAGTAGTATTTTAGGGTCCCTCAAAGGAATGAGTAATGGAAGTATAGATTCAGATTTAGCTGTAGCTTTTTCCAGAGATTAGGTGCATAATACCAGCCTTCCTGTCTTTGTATGAGGACCGTGTAGAGCCATCCAGTCTAGTGATCTAGTCACCTAATTCGAGCTCCTGGCTCCTAATTTGATTTTAACTGGGATAATGCTAATGTGGTATTCTACAATGTGGTAGTTATATTAATGTGAAACTAGGTGCATTTCCATCCTTAATGCATTGGCATGTTCAATTTGGACAAGAAAAACCCTGAGTGAACGCACAGGAATAATCGGGAACATGAGCTGGGTTCAGACCATTGTGAGACAGGTGAATAAAAAGTGTTGTGCTTGAGGGTGGGGGACAGCATAGTTTACCTGTAAAATTGTTGGACTTTGTTTGATGAAATTAGACTATGGCTAACCTGTTTCCATTGCACTTTATCCAGTTATATAGGGGATAAAGTGCACAAATGTGACATCAAGTCACATGTCACTCAAGCTTCTTCTTGCTAGCAAACAGGGCTGTTACCAGAACTGTACCAAGAGCACGTAGCTCTCATATTAAGTTTTAAAAAAATCTCGATTTCCATTGTCCAATGTTTTCTCAGTCATTAAGCTTTAGTTTTCCTTAGTTTGAGGTTTGACATGGCACTCTTTCACCACGAGAGTTAGTGCCACCTCCTGCTTATCTCCAGGAAACGTCTCCTAGGACCCTACCTTCTGCTGGAGCCGATAGTGCAGGCCGGGGTCACACAGCCAGGGGTGCTTGAGAGACGCGGTGGCGCTCATCCTCCAGCTCTTACTCTTCACCAGCAGCCGGGTGATGAAGTCCTTGGCCTCCTCAGACACGTCCAGGAACTCCTCCTCCTCGAAGTTCCACTGGCACGCCAGGATGTTGTTCAGGGTTTCGTTGTCATCGTCTCCCAGGAATGGAGAGAGGCCACTCAGCCTGAGGGAGGAGCAAGGGAGGCACAGCGGTGGCAATAGGTCAGCTTCGCTGTGCAACATTGGTGTCTTTGCTTGCTTGCCTGCTCTGTCTGTCTGTCTGTCTGTCTGTCTGTCTGTCTGTCTGTCTGTCTGTCTGTCTGTCTGTCTGTCTGTCTGTCTGTCTGTCTGTCTGTCTGTCTGTCTGTCTGTCTGTCTGTCTGTCTGTCTGTCTGTCTGTCTGTCTGTCTGTCTGCCTGCCTGTCTGTCTGTCTGTCTGTCTGTCTGTCTGTCTGTCTGTCTGTCTGTCTGTCTGTCTGTCTGTCTGTCTGTTCTGTGCGTGTGCCTCCGTCTTTACTGTGTGATTCAGTCTGTCTGTGTCATTTACAAATGTGTGGTTGAAACCATATTTTGTTCATGTGCTAATCTGTCTACTTCTTTCAGTGGATGTACCTGAATGAACGCGCGTGTGGGCGTAAGTGTGTGTATGCGTTTGTGTGTGCGTGCATGGGAGACTTACAGCATGTAAGTTATAACCCCCAGACTCCACAGATCCGTGGGGAATGAAACAAATTCATAGTTGATGACCTCAGGGGCCAGAAACTCAGGGGTACCAAAATTCACCCTCAGCTTCTCCCTTGGTTTGTACCTGGGGCATATGATCACAATGGTTGCATGAAAGAGCCCCCAGGAACACATCTTATGGTGTGGGAAACCAAATGCGTGTTGCATTTAAATCTTACCTCCTGGCAAGGCCGAAGTCAATGATTTTAATCTTGTTTGTTACTCTGCTGACACACAGAATGTTCTCTGGCTGGAAATAAAGAGGGAACATTGAAGCAAAACCACAAAAATAATACAATGAATGTCAACTGAAATAGAATGGATTATGGAGGGGTACACCACCACCTGCGCTAGTCCGTTACACAGCGGAGACAGTAGAGTCCACACATGATATATATAAAGTGCAATACGTGTGTGTGTGTGTGTGTGTGTGTATGTGTGTGTGTGTGTGTGTGTGTGTGTGTGTGTGTGTGTGTGTGTGTGTGTGTGTGTGTGTGTGTGTGTGTGTGTGTGTGTGTGCATGCATGCGTGTGTGCGTGTGTGCGTGTGTGTGTGTGTGTGTGTGTGCATGTGTATGTGTGTGTGTGTGCATGTGCGTGTGTGTGTGGTGCATGTGTGTGTGTGTGTGTGCATGTGTGTGTGTGTGGTGTGTGTGTATGTGTGTGTGTGTGTGTGTGTGTGCGTGTGTGTGTGTGTGTGTGTGTTGTGTGTGTGTGTGTGTAGGAATGTGTGTGTGTGCTACATGGATTTCTGATGACACATAGGGCCCTATCTTGCATCCACCGCAATTTACTTTCTCACTGACGCATGTGTCGTTGCTAGTGTGCAACTGGCGCAGAGCGTTCTTTTCCCTCCTGTGCCACGCGTAAATTAGGTAAATTAGGGAATGATCTTGCATCCCAAGAGGCGGTTCGGCGAAAGAAGGAGGCGTGTTCTGGCACAAACGTTCCCTGGTGCTATTTTGCAGTTTCAGAAATCACTTGTGCCACAAACCAGGAAATACCTGGTTTAAAGTCAGTGGCGCGTTGTTCAGATGCTATTTTAAGGACGCATGCATAATGTTGCTTGTGCACCTCGCGACTACACTTTGGTTCTCTCATCGACCTAGCCACACATTCTTGGGAAATTATTTGGAAAGAACAGCTGATACAGCGCTAATAAGTTGTACTTTTAAATCAATCTGCTAACACCGTAGAGTAAACACATATTTTCTGGACACAGACATCGTGTACATGTCCATAACTTTTAGAATTGATGAGTATTTATTTGATCGTGAGAAAACATTGTTTTACCGCGAGTGAGTGTTAAAAAGAAGCAATGAATGCGGGCACGCATGTGTGTATGTGTAAAATAATGAATGAATGCGGTTGCGTGTGTGGGCGTCCATCTGTCTAAACACACGCAAACTAAACATGTAACGCATAGTACAGTCCATGGCAATATATATTAAAGGGGGGACACATGCATATTAGGAACACAATTCGATAACGATAATGCATTCGATACTGATAAGAAATCATACGTGTGTTAAGTTTTCTTCAGCAAATTTTTTTTGAGGACTGAAGTTGTGGAAGAAAACCTAATTCCATGTGTGAATTAGGCCATATTATTTGGCCATAAACTGAGCCATTTGAAGTTTGAAATGCATGTGCATCTGTCTCATCGGAGACTGCAGACGCGCTGTCAAAATATCAACTCGTCAGATTAAAATGCGCTCATGGCTCTTAAAGGGGATGGGAGCTGGCACTCTCATTGGTTTATTGCACATTACGCCCAAACCACACCTACGGGTAATTAGGCTACTTTAGACCAACCCTTTTTAGATTTGCACCGGGCGCAAGAGTAATTACTCTTGCGGCGGAAAAATAGCGACATCGCCATAGAACCGCCCACAAAGCTACTTCCGCTTGGCGCTTCTCACTTGTGTTTCAGACCGTTAAAATAGGGCCCTTGGACTTACAATGATGTTTTTGCTTCATGTATCAAGTCACTAATTTGCCGTTTCATTTTGGGATATATTCCTAGATTCTTTAATCCTTGAATTATGGATGACTATTTCAAAAGTTTTTTAATAGGTGTCTTCTAAATCCATTCAGGTTGGGCATCAGTCATTTATGCATAATACATTTAGGACACACACACGCACACACATACACACACAGCTGACCTTGAGGTCCAGGTGAAGGATATACATCTTGTGCATGTACTGCAGACCCTCACAAATCTGCCGTATGAACAGCACAGTGTCCAGCTCTGTTAGGTTGTAGTTCTCATCGATAATGCGATCAAAAAGCTCCCCACCGTCCACACTAAACACGCAGGGAAGAAAGCACACATACATGTCTAAATCTCTCAAAGTGTGTAATGTTGAGAGAATGTACATATTATCAGTCTACATGTCTTATAAAAGGTCATACACATATAGTATGTAATAATGATAAGATAATAATAATAAACGTTTCGGTTTTTATAGCGCCTTCAATCAGGTCTCAAGGTGTTAATAAAACACACAAATAAATAACAATTATTTGTATAATATGTATAGCCACATGCACCCCGACTTACTATTCCATTACCAGAATGATGTCATGGCGTGACTCATATGCAGCGTGGAGCTGGATGAGATTGACGTGGTTCAGCTGATTCATCACTTGGATCTCATTCTTAACCACATCCTGGTGGAACACATGCAATTAAAAAGACACGCACAGAAACACAGCAACACACATATAGTCTGGCTTAACAGGTTTAATATTGGATAACCAGATCATTGTAAAAAGAAGTTGAAAACAAGAGTAGCGACAAGCAGGCAACCGACAGGTGCCTATTGGCGGTGATGTCACAACCTTTCGGACCAATCAGTGACAGCTATTTGATCTGTTGTCGAACTTGCATGGTTGGCTTTCGTTCGGCTATGCGCCTTTTGAATACCTGAGTGGATGGTATAGTGACCACAAAACCTTTCTAAGACTGCTTACCTTATCAGATCTCGCAGCTCTCTCGGTAGCAATGTGGACAGGGAAACATGACGCGTGCTATTTGAGAAAGCCAAGAGTTTATAGGCTAATCCCAGTTCTACTCTTCTAAAGATGACCCTCTAGGGGTAGGCTTGGGCCGGAAAGCAAGAACAGAGAGGGGCAGAGTTACGCCTTTTTTCTGTTTTGTTAAGGCGATATTCTACCAAAGACAGAGAAACTTATTCAACAAGTGGATGAAGCTTTCAAAAAGGGGATTTTAATACGTGTATTTCTGAAATACACATATTAAAACCCCCTTCTGAAACCATTTTCTGCAGTGGCCTACACAGTGTTCATTTGAAACATTATAGAGTTTATCTAAGAACGTTGATCTCTGGAGATGTTTTCAAGGCCAGAACAACAGTGATTAAATGTTTTTTTTACACTGCCGTCTTATACCCGCCAAGAAAGTCGGATCCTTGACAAAGGTGGATAATACCCCATGGATTTACACAGGCAAGACAGTGAAATTGCAGGGTGTGCCAAGCCGCGACCGTACCAGCTTAGCAGTGTAAAAATGCCTATTGACAAAGTAAACTTGGAAAAAGCAAAACACTTAAACATTAAGCACATTTACCTTCTCTTTCTGGCTCCTGGCTTTAATGATCTTAGCCGCTAATGTGAGACCAGAGGAATTCTCCATACATTTGTGGACTTGTCCGAATCTTCCCCTGATTTTCGAAATGAAAGAATGAATGAACAAGTGAAACATGTAGAAATACTTGCTCTTCATAAATTTGGGGGATGTAACCAGATCCAGGATGCGATAATATTAGGATGTATGAATAACTGACTACACAGAAAAACAAGTAATACAGAAGGGTTATGAATGAACTGGGCAATATGTCATATTTTCATAATAATTTTGTGTGTGGAAGGATTCATCTCTGGTATTGGAAAGACATGATTTAAGTAGCATCTCCTTCACATCGGCCATCCAAAATTTGTCCTCAGAATACCTGTGAGGGACATGGCTGGAACACCACTGCTCTGACCTGGATCCTCCTGTGAGCCCATTAGTGGACACAGAACCCAGATACTGAGGTCTCACTCTTGTGTGTGTGTGTTTATTTGTTTTATGTTTTATGTTTTTGTGCATGTGTGTATATGTGTGTATATGTGTGTGTATATGTGTGTGTGTGTGTGTGTGTGTGTGTGTGTGTGTGTGTGTGTGTGTGTGTGTGTGTGTGTGTGTGTGTGTGTGTGTGTGTGTGTGTGTGTGTGTCTCTCTCTGTCACACACCCTCCCAGGACTTCCTCTCTGTTGATGGTGTAGAACGTGGAGATCTGTTGGGGTTTGGGGGTCACAATGCGGTGGTCGAAGGGGGCCGATGGGGGGGGGCTGGAGTCTACGAGGATGAAAATAACAATGATAATGAAGAGAGGGCTATGTGGAGAAAGTCCCCTTTTTGTTCAAAACAATGTGTACATTTTTTACTTCCTTGGCAAGTTTATTTTTTAGAGCAAGAAAGAGAAAATGTGTGGGAGAAAATGAGGGCGCGAGCGAATGCGTGCACGCGAGCTAGAGAGAATGTGCACGAGAGAGAGAGACAGAGAGAGAGAGAGAGAGAGAGAGAGAGAGAGAGAGAGAGAGAGAGAGAGAGAGAGAGAGAGAGAGAGAGAGAGAGAGAGAGAGAGAGAGAGAGAGAGAGAGAGAGAGAGAGAGAGAGAGAGAGAGAGAGAGAGAGAGAGAGAGAGAGAGAGAGAGAGAGAGAGTATGTGTTTCTCCAGTAACAGAATGGATGGAAATAGCAGCATGCCACTGTCTCATTATCAGCTCTGCCAGCTGCGCAGGCTGACATATGAGTGACGCCGGAGCACGCATGGTGTTATGTAACCCGATCTGCAGTATGCGTCTCTGGAACAAAAAGTCAAATGTCACCGACTTATAACCAGAGTCATTTTTACAAAGAAAGCCGCCGGACTGTATCAACTTATGTAAAGGTACAAGTGGCCATGCATGTTGCCATTGATTCCAAAGCAGCAGTTTCAGTAGCATCAATGTCCTACCAATCGGGTAATTCTGACACGGTGGTCTCTGACCCTTCTGCCCCATGTTCTTCCACATCTGTGTTCCCCTCGTCCGGCCCAGACGCAGCAGACGGCGGGCCGACCCGGTCCTCGTCCCCGTCCCCCGCGGTGGATCCTTCTTCCTCCCTCTGGTCCACGCGGCTTTTCTTCAGGTCCTCCTTCACCACGTCTTCCTCCGTGACGCGGCGCTTGCTGCAGGCGGCCATCTCTCCTGGCTCCTCAGAGCTGCACCACACACAGTCAGAACATTACCTTTCCATTCTTATGAAATTTTTATGGCTGCCGCTATCAAATGCTTGATGATGGATGCCTTGCATACATGAAAGCCACACACACACACATACGCGCGTACACACACACACGCACACACACGCACACACGCAATGGGGAAGATGGGGTCAATTACCTAGAATTGAACTGATAAGTGGATCGAACCACAGACCTTCCTAAAATTCTTCCTCGAAACTTTGGAAACTTTATCAACAACCCGCAAGAACTCACAGCGATATGTTTTATAGACATTTAAATATTATATTGGGATTACCTTTCCAGAGGTGGGACGGCCGTCTCACTGGTTTGACTGGAAACCACTAGAAGGACACCGAGTACCTCTGAGGTTGCTTTATCTGGGTCGGTTCTCTTCTGCTCCCGTCCAATTGGCTCTTCCAATTTCACCTCCACCTCCGACTCCCTTGACACCCCCAACACACCCTCCTCTTCTTCCTCCACTGAGTTCTCGTTCTCTTCATCCTCTGATTGGGCTTCAATGGTGTGTGGTCCGGACAGTGTAAATCCCACCGTCTGGCCTTCTCCTCCACCTCCTCCTCCTCCTCCCCCTCGTTGGCCCTCAGCTCCCGTGTTGCCGTGGGTACGTTCAGCATTCTGTCGGTTGAGCCGGTCCACGTTTTCCTGGAGTCAGAATGACTGAGGGGCGCGTGGGTCTGGGGGAGAGAGAGGAGAAAAACCTCAGACTCTTTTTGCTGACCTCTCCCTGAAATAGTTAGTGGGTTCCTCTGTATTTATGTCTGATGCTGGGCAGAATAACCAAGTGATTGCTTCAGGTTGGAAAGTTTGAATCCTGGCATTTTTGATTCTGTGTAAGCGGTATTGGGGCTATTTTAGTTCATTTCCTGGGCAATTGTTAACAAATGGTGGAAAATGTTGCATGACAGAACAATATTGAATGACTCCAATGTAAGATAAACTCTGGTCCCACTTTTCAAATACAGAGTCAAATACGGAAGTTAACTCAATGTTTTACGGGAGGCTTTTAAAAGAACCCGTCATCCCAAATTCAAATGCTATTACTATTGTTTCAGGGGCAAACGCCCGAGCCCTGGTTCTTGTGGCGCTGCTGTGAGGCTGGAGCAGACCTATGGGGCGCTCCTTCTTCTCAGAGCTTTCAAGCAGTGGGGCTGAGCTTGGCTTTCTCCTTCTCATCCTTTGCCTTGTTGTCCTTAGCCTTTGGAAACAGGAGACGTTCATGAACAGAGATGCTACAAGAAAACAGTTGTTCACACATAGCAGATTGTGAAAAAAGCAGATTGCTGAAATAGCAGATTGTGGAGTGTAAAAATGTATCCACTAGTCTCCATACAATAAAAATACATAACATGGGCCTACAGGAATTGTAGGCGGTATTTTACAGGGCACAGAACTGTAAAATACCACCACGGTCAAGAACTGTCAAGGGAAATAGCGTCTTTGGTAGCATATGTTTTGGTCATCGGTAAGAAGTGTTTAGTTGTAACTTGTTGTAACTTTCTGACATAATAAATTGTGCTGTGTGTAAATCACATGGGAGCTCATATAGCTCTCTTATCGTCTTCATTGCCAGACCAAAAAAATCATGAAAACACCACTGTGTATAGAACATAATTCTGAACATCTGAATATATATATGAAACACATCATACTGCCTCAACAAAGATTATGTACTGTAATTTGTGTGTAAATGTAGATGTTAGTGTAAATGTAAATGTAACAGATTTACATTTGACCATTTCGGACATGCAAAATGTCCGAAATTTGTGTATGTGTTGACATGAACACATGAAGACAGATGATTCGACCCATGTCTTCAACATATACAGCTGGAAACAAATACACACTAGCTTCAAATCATCCTATTCACCAATCTTAAAGGGTGAAAAGAATAACAAAGTGAGTTTCTACCCAAGACAGCAGAACAACAGACCTAGAGTAAGTACACCAAGACCACTGAAACATCTTCTTCCCATTATTTTCTTTGGAAAAAACAGAGCAGGCATGAATCCAATCTCAAGCTCAACCTAAATTGAACCCTGACCAGAATCCAACTCACCTTCTTCCTAGCCCTTTTGCCAGACTGTTTAAACAGCACTTCCACAAGCCTAGATTTCTTCACCACCTCCCCGATGAAGCTGAGCACCTGCTGCATGCCCTCCACCAGCTTCTCCACCCCTTCCAGCTTAAGTGCCTGGCACCCCAGCCGCCTGTTGGTCTCCTGCACCATCCCCCGCACGTCCAAACACACTTCCAGCACTTCTGAGTCCTGGGCCCCTTGCCCACGGCCCTCCGCCCCAGCCGCCCGCATCGAGGCAAGGTCTTGACCCATGTCCCCCAGGGTGTGGGACAGGCCGTCCAGCCGGGTCAGGACCGTGTGTTGCATGTGGAGCAGCTGCTCCATCTGAGAGTTTAGGGAGTCCATGCGACTCTCCACACAGCGCATGGCCGCCCCGGGGGAGGAAGAGGAAGCAGAAGAAGAAGAAGAAGAGGAGGACGTGGGAGAGGCAGTACGGATCCGGTCCGATCCAGCTGTGGATAGCTTTCGTGGCAGCCCTAGTTTCTGACCATGCAGCGGGTTGGGGTCGTAGACCTTTGCTAAGGAGTTGACCAAGCTGGAGCTCATGGCTGCTTTGGGAGTCCCGGGGGGCAGAGATCGTTGGCTGATACCTGCTCAGCTGTCTGGACCCACCCTGCCCACAAGCTGCCAAGGGTCAATCAGCTCAGCACAGGAAGAAGATTCTCTGCGTCGATATTCAATTCCAGCAACAAACGGTTAGACTTCTTCTCTCAAAGTCTTTGTCAAGTTCTAAACCGACCAAAGCGAAGCGACAACAGACACCATGTTACGAAACAAAGCACCGGGCAACAGACAGGGAGTCAAAAGGACGGGAGGAAAACAGCCCATCAGGCAGAGCTATAGGTCGACTGTGAACCATTCAGAGGGGAGTTTCAAGAATAGCATGAGGGTGGAGGGGGGTCCTCTAAATAAAAGCACAGCCCCCCTCTGGACGTCACTGGATGGGTGGCCTGTGATAAGAGCTAATGACTTGAGTGTGCAATCAGAGATTGAAAAGAGTTGGACAGGGAGGGCAACGCTGCAGAGGATTGTTGTGTGACATTTGAGAAGCTCTGGAGGCTTTCAAGCAAAGTGCCAGAATCCTGGGAATTTGCCATTGAAATATTACCCAGTTCTGGTCTAAAGATGTATAAAGTATATAGATACGGATGTAAATTGATGGATAGACAATAAACATAAACTACTTCTACTACTACTCATACTGATAAAAGAACTCACAAAGGGAAAGGAATGTTGTATGTGTCCATCTGGATGCTGGTGGTGTAAAAGTGTTCAGATTGAGGAAATGAAGGGACAGGTGGAAGAGCGTGCAAAGCCTTGAATACTTCATTAACCATTAAGACCCACAATGTCTTTACTGTGTATACCTGACCACCTTAAAAACCCAGCGCCTCTTTCAAATGACTTCTTTTCACCCCCAGGACATGCCAGCACAGCGCTAAGCTTCTGTCCAAGAAAAAACAACACCCCATTTGATACAAAATACATACATGGAGAATTCACTAATTTCTGACAAAAAATAATGGAAAGCATTGCAGATGGTTTGCTGCAGACTTTATTGTTTTTATCTGTAACGTTGAATTAAGCTTGCTGGAATGCAATTAGTATGCACCAATTAATAACAAAAGTTCTTTGATCCTTCTTTACTAACTTCCCTCAATTCCTAAAGCCACTGTGCACTTTGTCCTTGTTCAAAAGGTACAGCCACACTGAACGCGTTACGTGTGTTACCGTGCGTTCACACCAAACGCGACGGGGCGACAAGATCCCAACAAAGTGAACGTAGAGACGCGTATCGGGTGAAATTTTCGCGAGAGAAAACTGGCGACAAATGTTGATTTGTCGCGCCACACTTTCGCCGTCTTCTGGCGAGCGCGTTCACGTGGATTTGTGACGCGACATATTCGCTCGAGTTCAAATTTTTCAACTTTGACGCGAATTTCGCGTGATGACGCGTGATTACAGCCAATCAGCGTTCACTTCATTGAGTGACGTAGCGTTCACTTCCCGCTCAAGCTAAAGACATGCAATGCTTGTCTTTAAGAACTTGTCTTTAAATGCTTTTGTCTTTAAATGCTTGTCTTTAAAAAGGTAAAGACATGCAATGTCGGACATGGTTGTGAAATGGAGGACCTGGAGTCAAGTTGTGGCGCTCTCTCTCTCTCTATGTCGTCCTCAGACGAGTCGTCCAACGTTGTCTCCAGCTGGTTTCTCCATTGTTAGGCCAAGTCCACACGTACCAAAACGATCTTTTTTTTCTCCGTTTTCCCTGGCATCGTTTCAAGAACATTTGCGTCCACACGGATCCATCTCAATACGACTCAAAAACGCTACTTCATGTTCCAGGCGTATAGGTGGCGCTGTTTTTTTAGAAATTCACCGGAAACGGAGAGGAAGAGGCGGGAGCATGCACAAAAAGCTTGAGCGCTGTATACAAATAAACAGTAGCAGAAAACAATCTGAATGAGAATGAGGCACAGGAGCATAATATTTTGTGATAGTAACCCTAATAGGCACAATATCTTCTCCAGCAGGAACACGAGCATGTAGTCGGCCATAGTTGTTGTTATGAGACGTCATCACAGGTTACAAGAGGTTACGCTCGAGGGGTGTGGCGATGACATCATCGAAACGCAAGTATGCGTTTTGGCCGTCCAGACGAACACTCAAGGGGTGCGTTTCTGAATTTATTCACCCTGGGACCTGGTTTCAGAAAACTCCGTTTTCATGCGATGCGTTTACAGGATTCGTGTGGACGATCGGCCAAAACGATGCAAAACATCTGCGTTTTAACCAAAAAACGGCTCCGTGTGGACGGGCCCTTAGACTTTATACAATGCTAATTAAGGACTGTGGGGCGCAACTCCTCACTATCCTACTCTGGCCGTTTCAGTCATTATAGCCTTATCCGCCCTTTGTTCGTTTCCCTTGTGAGGATCGGAAGAGACGCGAGCAACATCTTTGGTTTATTGTTTGAAGTAGCCTTCTCGTAGATGGGTTGCCTTTCAAGGCTGGGTGCCATCTACCCACTATTTACCCATAGCTGGGGACGGTATCTCGCAGACGCAGAGCACTCATAGCATACAGCACCTGGTTTTCCTAGGCGGTCTCCCCATCCAAGTACTAACCAGGCCCGACCCTGCTTAGCTTCCGAGATCAAGACGAGATCGGCCGTACCGGTGGCGCGACAAATTCGACAAAACTTGCACAGCGACAGATTATGATGTGTGGCGCGACAAAACTTCGGCGACAACGCGAACGGGCGACAAATTTCGCGTTTGGTGTGAACGCACGGTTAGAGGTGTTGAAAATCTGCATTTTTGCACGGGCTCGTGTGGCACGTTAGATGTGATTTACGCACCTAAATAACACGCAGAGTTCAAAAAATTTAACTTTTGACGCGCCTAAGCTTGACGTGTCGACAAGATCCCATACAAAGTGAACGTAGAGACGCGTATGGGGCGAATTTTTCGCGAGAGAAAACCGGCGACAAGTTTTGATTTGAGTTCGAGTTGAAATATTTCAACTTTGACACGAATTTCGCGTGATGACAGCCAATCAGCGTTCAACAACATGGCCACTGTGTGTCATGTGTAACGTAACAGCTCAGTGCAGTGTAGTCCGAGGTGAAGTGCAGCATGAAGGAGAAAGTGATTGTCGCTGTTTGCGACTCCCGGAGCTCTATATATAATAGTATATAATATAATTATATATATAATATCACGGCCAAAAGCTCTGTGCGCCTCCGGATGGCCGTAGCGTGGGGAGCTCTCATAGGGATTTGGCTTCTCAGGGTTTGTTTACCGGCGTTGCAATGGTTTCCGGTGTTGTGTGTTCCAATGGTTTATTAGGTAGGCCCATCTAATAAATCTCTGTCTAATCAATACTTCATTCACTGCCTCTTCCGTGGTCATTACAATATTATGAATAGACTGCGTCAGGTCCTCCGACGTCTCTCCCTCTTCCACAAAAGGTAAAGACAAGGCAATGGTGGTTATCGTGTTGTGGCGCGACAAATTAGACAAAACTTGCACAGCGACAGATTATGATTTGTGGCGCGACAAAACTTTGGCGACAACGGCAACGGGCGAAAAAATTTGGGTTTGGTGTGAACGCACATTTGACGCTTTAGCCGCGGTAGCTAATCAGCGTTGAGCTTGACCCGATGTCACTGGCAGAGAGACGGAGGACGCACAGAAGCAGAAAGAACATGGACGACCAAGTCGTCGTTTCAGTGTGTGCTGAAACAATGAGGAGGTGGTGAAACTCACCCAGCTGTGAGCGCCTACGGAGGATGTCATGCACTAGACTCAGTTTAGATTCTCTGCCCGAGCCCGAGCCGACCCGCGGGCCGGGTCGGGACGATATTTCCCACCACTATCCTCGGGCCGGTATTTTTTTTTAATTATTGCTTTATTGGCCTAATCTGAGGAGGAATCTATGCCATGAACAGAAATATTATAGGCCTTTATTACACGGGTCTTGTGGAACGCTCCTTTCACTTGCATGGGTAGTAGTCCGGTAACTTCTGAACCCCAGCGTCTTCGGTTGCTAAACGACGTCAACGTCTTTGGCGGACTATTTCTCTACTAATCAACACTACGAATGCTGGTAACGAATACATTGTAAAAATACATGCCATGTGGAGTTATTTTTTCGTCTTGGCAAGTAGCCGTGAATAAGCGGGATAATGTATAAAACGTCGCCGGTCATTATAGAAAATAAGCCCCTTCAGGGCGAAGCAAGATACCTCCGCTGGGCGGGCTCATCTAGCTGCGTAGAAGCGTTAGGCACATTGAACCATTTTTGTGACACACAATGATCAAGCGTCAGGTTAGGCGCGTTATGTGCGTAACACGTTCAATGTGGCTGCACCATAAGTGCAAGAGGGGACTCATGAAGCCTCGCTACAAAGACACAGTTGAGGTGGTAATCAGAGAACAGGTGATCAAAACAACAGGCCTCAAGGAGCGCAAACACAAGGCATTTTTACACTGCCAAGCCGGTATGATCAGTTGGCACTAGAGATGCGCGGTTGGCGGTTACACCCGCGGACTCCGCGGTTAAACCGCGGATCGGGCGGGTGACGTGACAAAAAATAATATTTTAATTAAATTCGGGCGGTTGGCGGTTTAAACAACGAAATTCAAAAATATATACACATTGTTAAATGTCGTTACCTACTTCCAGGCGCGTCGTTAGACCGGGGCATTTCGAGGCTATAAGCCCCGGATCTTTTGGGAATAGCCCCGGATCGCTGTGGCCGTCAAAAAAACAAAACCAATAATGATGAAAATAGCCCCCGTAGAGTTCACTTCTTTGTGGTCGTATTACCAGCGGCCACCAGATGCAACATTGTAGCGAGTGGAAACCGCAAAACTCTGACATGTCCATATATGGGCAGATCTAGAATCATTTGGTTGCAGAATGTTGCAAATTCAGCGTTGGTATTCTTTTCTTCCCTATTGCATAGCGCATGTTGTTGATAATGCTGTTTTCGTGCTGCTAGCCTTTTAGTGAGAATCAGAGTGTTAGAAAGGACAGTAATAAAAATAACTTTGGCAAGATGGATATAAGAAGAGAGAGACCCGCAGTGAATTCAACCCGGTCCACTTGACATCGGGTAGGTGCATGACAGTGGTACCGTTAAACTTCGATCACCGAATTTCAAACAAAACTCTTGCTCAGCAACGATGGGAAAATACTATTCAAATGTATTAATTTAAACCAGTATGAAATATTACCGTAGGCTACACGTTTACCAGGCAATCAAATAACACGCACACACACGCAGTAGCCTATATAGCCTTCAATGCGGTGAAATTTCGGAATTAATAGGCTCGAGTGAACAGGCAAGAACTTCCTAGCCTCGCGTCAGCAGCGCATAGCCTACCTAAAAACAACAGGCGGATGGCGGGCGGGTGCGGTTTTGAAAATCGGGTAAAAAAAATCTTGCGGATGGATGGCGGGCGGATCAAGCGTTTTGTGATGCGGTTGCGGATGAAATAATAGTCCATCCGCGCATCTCTAGTTGGCACGCGCTGCAATTTCATTGTCTTGCCTGTATAAAACCGAGGGGGTAGAATCCCCCTTCTTCTAGAGGTTGGCTTTCTTGGTTCGTTGGAGTGGGCGGGACTACGCACGGAGACCTATTTAGAATATTTTGTATACTCAGAATGTTTTTCTTTTTTTATTATTCAAGCCACTCAGATGCAAGAATGAGTATACATCTGAGTGTAGGCTACAAACGTGAACGTTTACTGCAAAAATCAAGCCAGGATATTATCTTAGTCAGTGTAAACGAGCAGAAAAAGGCGGGACAAAGATGGTATTTGGCAGTTTAAAAACTTTTATGTTATTTTTCTTTGCCTAATCTCCATAGCTGGCCCTGACCCTATTTCATTGATTTAATGAATCTCCTTACAAAGTAAAGTGCACCGCAGAGAATTGGCGCGACGTGAGGGATTCTTCTTGCCACTCCAAGGGGAAATTTGCCCTGTTTTCTATCCCTGCCTTTTTTTATCACAACTGTCAGAGAGGCCGTGAGACCTTCCTGATATGCACGTTTGCGTCTGCAATGAATATCCGTCTGGCCTTGGCTGGGCAGTAGTTGGTTTCCAAACATGGCCGACTCTGACACTGTTCACTCTGGTTGAAACCGCTTTGAAGTAAAGCAAAACCATATTATCATTTGTGTAAAGCCTTTCGTACTGATTTCCGTTCCTCCTTTAACATTGCTATTAAGCCTATTTCAGATAAAACAGATTTTTTGATTGCTCCGTAGATTGCTGCGCTTACCTCGAGTGCCACCACTGTTTTTCTAATTCGGCAGACTGCTGCACTGATAATTGTCTTTAACTGACACCCCCTACCCCGAGTGATGATGGCCTCTAAATATTTGGAAAAGGCTTTTGACAGGATCAAGGACTGCTGAGCGAAACAGAACGAGAACTCTGCAGATCAGGATGCCATCTGTCAGCTGTCAGGCCTAAACACCCTCCCCTCCCCATCAACCCGGCCAACTCACCTTCACCTCAGGTACATCCCAAACAATCATACATTGTACATTCCTAATATATACGAGGGAGCATTAAAGACATCATGTGAGCAGCGATGAAACACAGAGATAAGTGGCCTTATTCATTCTAGAGGCCATATTGGCTCTAAAGCGCTAACGGTTATGGAACTAAGATGGCTGCTAGGTGAATAAGGCCCATGGCATAAAGCTTGGTATCAATCCCTGTACCACACACAAACACACACACGCACGCACACACACACACACACACACAGACACACACACACACACACAACACACACACACACACACACACACCACACACACACACACACAACACACACACACACACACACACACACACACACACACACACATAACAACATCAACATAACCTAGTCAGTCACAAACAAATAATAGTTGTAAAGGCTGTGTAAAGGCAGGGTATCTTTACTATCAACCTTCTCAATATCGAGTATGGATTTGCTGTGAGGTAAGAGGGGTGTTAGCCTGGTATGACTGCATGGTTCGAGAATAAAACAGACCGACATGGGGACACTGTCCTTACCATATGTAATACACACCGCAAATAAGGGCAGCAGGGATACAAAGTCAATATGCGACACTTCTCGCTTCACATGCTATCCAGTAATAGAATCTGCTTTAAGCTTTGAACCTGCTCAACACCACATGTATATCAGCAGGAAGAATGGGGCAGAGCCTGGTGAGTGGACTGATTGTAGCTCATAGGACCGTAAATAAACCTTTGTATCAGGCAGTTGGCCACTTGTATGGAAATTGAAAATGATCTGCATATGATATCAATTGCGCGTCAAGTTCTTGAATGGTTTCAGGGACAGTGAGGAAAGCAACAAAATTAGCGCAAGGTTTGACGTCAGTGGTTTAGGTTTGTGGCTTAGCCCCTTTAGGAATTAAGTGTGTGTAAGTGTGATTTCAGTTTGTTTTGGTTTGTGCGGGAGTGCGACCGTTTTTTTGTGTGTTTGTGTGTGTGTGTGTGTGTGTGTGTGTGGTGTGTGTGTGTGTGTGTGTGTGTGTGTGTGTGTGTGTGTGTGTGTGTGTGTGTGTGTGTGTCTGTGTGTGTCTGTGTGTGTGTGTGTGCTTCTGTTTGTGTTTTTCTGTGATGATCAGAACATCAACACATCTCTATCATAGAAACAAACTCCAAGGATGACACAGCGCTGTTACTAAGGGGCTTTTGGAAGTCTTAAGCGTTATGTAACATAAAGACAACTGGGTGAGGTGCTGGGGGGATGTGAATGGTGACCTCTGACACATGGGACCCAGCCCACAACACACACACACACACACACACGCACACGCACACGCACACGCACACGCACGCACAAACACACACACACACACACACACACACACACACACACACACACACACACACACACACACACACACACACACACACACACATACAGACTGTCAAAGTTATTATTATTCTCAACCAACCACGCATTTAACTGAACCAGTTTTAAAAAGTTTAAAGTTTGACTGTTTTCAACAATTTATCCCTAATCGGTATTTCTTCATCCATTCATATAAAGTAGTTATTCATACCTTGATCTACGAAGGACATTTGAAACATCAGAAATGATAGTCCACTTGTATTTACTAATAAGAGCGAACGTGGTTGCGCTTACGAAATACAAAAACATTTATTCTGCCTTTCGAACACCAGAGGGCAGTAAAGGACGTGAAAATGTAACTTTGTGAACTTGAACTGTTAAAACGATGAGGCAGCCACAGTCCAATTTATTCCAAGAACTAATAACCAAATAGATAGAATAAATCACTTAATTAATCAATTGTTATTGGAGCAATGAAACAAGTAATGAAGATTCATTAGTTGCTATAATTCAATCCAAATCTCAATCAAAAAGTATGACACTGGAACAGTCTGACATGAATCAAGGCAACTTTAACCAACTTTTTGGCGTGTGTGTGTGTGTGTGTGTTTGTGTGTGTGTGTGTGTGTCCTTTTGTGCACACGTGTTTTTTGTGTGTGAATGTGTATGTGTGCGTGCGTGCGTGTGTGGGTGTTTATGTGTGTGAGTGTGTGAGTAGCAGCTAGTGCACGCCTGGCCTGCCAATGTGTCTATATGACAAGCACTACCACTTGGAGCCAGCAGTGCGTTGGTAGTGAGTTTCGCAAACGACCGTCACTGGACACCGCCAGGAGGCCGAATCGAAGAAGAGTCCCGGCAAAAACAGCACATTCCCCCCGGGTCTCATGCCACCCAGAGACACACCGACAAAACAGCACTGAGAGCAGAGGGCAAATCTAAATCCAATGGAAGACGAACTGAAGTCTGGGTGTTTCACTTTATTTTGCTGTCATGTTATTGGAGGCAGTGCTCTGTAAGCCTGGTATTTGCAAACATAAATTCGGCCAGCTGTAAACTGTAAAATTGTCTGTAAAAGTTTCAAATCTACACCTTGTAGACTTGGCCATTGTATAAGATGCACTTATTAAAATCCCCTTCTGAAACTCGCCCCAAAAAGGTTTTCTTTGGTAGAATATCTCCTCAACGATACAGGAAACAAGGAGTTACTCCACCACTTGCAGTTTCTGGTTTCTGGCCCAGACTCTGTGACGTATCCCCTCAGAAGTTCTAATAGAACATAGTTGGACTGCTATCCTGCATTATAGTGAGAGGGACAGTAGAGGTGTTTAAATAGAATGTACATGTGTGATGCAGTGAACATCCTGTTGCTTTAATGATTTGAAATAACTCTGAACATGGCATAGCCATGTTTACTGCTCCCACGTGCACGCACACACACACAAACACACAAACTCACACACACACCAACAAATCTCCTCAGCTCTGTATTAGCATGCATACCTGCGTACTTTACACAAGTTTATTCAAATTTAAATTAATTAAACGTTTGAGAATTGGAAAATTATGTGTGCTAGTCTGGCTCAGTGTAAAATATTGCTTATTGAGTTTATCATATAAAGATTCACATCCGACCAAGTTGCATTTCCTTATACTGTATTGAATTAACTGAATTACTTAATTTTTTAAGTAAATTCTATCTAGTTCCAAAGGATAATGTGTTTTGACTTCATAATAAATGACATATCACAGATTAATGACCCAAATGTAAAAAGCACAAGTTGGTTAATAGTGGACATTTGGTTAGATAGATAAGAAAGTGCTGTGTAACACAATTATAGGACTTTTTTGTGGAAATACTAATCGTAACAACCATACACAATTATATTCAAATTATATAAAGCTTTTTTATAATTCCTATTAACACGATTGAAAATTAATTCGTCTACATTTTCCTTGGAATTTCCTTTCTCTAATTGAAAGGTGTTAAGATAGTTTGCATTGGCATTGCCACTGTAGCCACAGAGTCTGATAATGAGGCCATGCCATCAACTGACTTTCTTTTGTGTCGATTTGTAATTGTCTCGCAGCCTTGCTTGCAGACTTGCATAGACATGTCAACATCACCCATGGTGTATTGCAATTTAACTTGGTCTGTCCACTCCCCCTCACCTTTGTTTCCTTTGTATTAAAGTCTCACAATGTGAGTTTCCCTTTAAAAAAATCATGTACACCCATTGTCTCATTGAATGCATGCTTGGTAACTTTGCTGCCTGTATCTTCCCATGATCATGCTCTAAAATTAAATCTATTAATAATACTTGTTGTTCTCCGAAGTCTCCTAAAAATAAATTATTCTTCATCAGTAATACAGTTTTATTCAGAGAGAGAGCATCGTAGCCACTCAGAACTATAGTGCAGACGGAAACACAGGGCTAAGGCTGTGAAGAGCAGCAACGCAGTAAGACTTGGAGGACAAATGTAATGGAAGAATCCATTACATTTACTTCACGATGGGATTATGTTAACATATTAAACGACTTGATACGCATGGTGTGAGAAGCAAAGGAGGGCCATGGTTAAGTGGGACAGTCAACCCTGCACTGGATGATACAGTATACTGTAAGTACACACGTGCATGTGTATCTGCACTCATCCTGGGTCCCCGACATACGAGGTGAAAGGTGAAAACGGGATATGTTCTGCAACACATTCACAGCAAAAGCCAATCAATAAAATCAATAAAATCCAACCAAAGCCCTGGCCAAGTCATCCTTCCTTATCCACATCCAGAGCTTCAGAAGGAATTCTACCCACCTGGAATGTTGTAGAAGCACGCTCCTGGAACTTATTTATAAATACAGAGAGTCCGTTTCCTCCAATTTCTATATGGAGGTCTTACTAAACTAGGCCATTCGCAGGTCACATGGTCACCACCGGGGGCTCTGACACCGGCTCCCGAGACCTGACACTCTCGTCACAATCAAAGCACCACTAAGTGTTGCTCTGACCGACTATGCGGTATGGTCTATCATGGGTGGAGGACCGCAGTTCTTTGGCAGTTTAATCTGTCACAATCTTTCTTTACTATCATGAATACCTGTCCTGATGCATCTGTTTTTTCTCATGAACAAAACCAAACATGTTGAAACAATGATGGCGTACTTTGTAGAACAACCGAATCCTTGACCTATTCTGTCCAGGGCTCTCTCAGAATCGGCAAAGGTTGTTTGTTTTCACAGTACGTTGGCTTTAGAAATATACACGCTTTCTTTTGCCTTCATTGCATGCTCTGGGTTCTGCATTCTGCAAAATCTACACATAGACGTGGCAATTAGGATGCAACAGGGCATCCGTGACGGTGGCTGCATCGACAAGCCTGACGTTTACCTGTGTGTCCGTTGACCGTGAGGTTCTCCTCTTCCTCTTTGACGAGAGCAAATTCCATAATCCCCTCCAGAGGAAGGAGGCCACGAGACACACGCTCCCGACGATCCATATTTCCTTATCCCTCAGGAGGTTCTCCATGGCGGTCGCATGTGGATCTCCTCTTCCTCACTCTTGGGTCTCCTCTACCCCCCACCCCCGTCCACCCTCCCTCCCACCTCTCTCAATAGTCAAATGGCTGACTGCGGTGGACACAGAGCGAGACAGCAGCAGAGTTGGAACGGGGAAATCTACACAACACTGTACCCAACTGTACCGATACTCCGGCGAGCCGTTGATAAGCCACTAGCTTTCTGTGTGGGTATGAACAACCCCCCCCCCCCCCCACCCCCACACATACAACACACACACAAATTCACACACACACATACACAGCCAGACACACACACACACACACACACACACACACACACACACACACACACACACACACACACACACACACACACACACACACACACACACACACACACACACTGAGGTGTGGGGTGGCGGGTGGTGGTTGGGTGGGAGTGAGGGGAGTGCTGCTCTGCTGTCATGCCACAGCCACCCAAAACGTTTCACCTCTCTCTACCGCCCTCCTCCTCCACCTCCCTTTGCCTAAAAGGAGAGATCATGCCTTCTGGCAGACGAGAGGGGGGACAGGTGCGGCGGGGTTCAGAGGTGCTGCCTCTGTATGCAGAATCAGATGCCTACTGCTGGTGTGTCAGTGAGACTCTGCTGGTATCTCTTAACTGAGGACACAGCACTTCACTCATGCATTCATCACGTCCAAGGTTCCCTGAGTATAGGCCACTACTTGGCCCCTCTCTTCATGCTGGAAATAGAAGGTGCACACATGCATCATCTGAACCTTTTCGAACGTGCATTTGTTTTCACATTAGGACGCCTGAAACAAACTGTAGTGGTGACGCACGCAAGCCTGCGTTCACACGCAAGCATCCGCATCCACGAGCCGGTTTGCTGAGATCTGGTTTGGTTTGTTCTTCTTGGAATCACGCACGTACGCACACAAACACACCCAGTAAAAATAACAATGGGCCTACAGCATGGGTGCCAATGTGGTTAGGTTAGTTGTGGAGCAAAATGATAGGGGTTAGTGACAGCTCTATTAATCATGTTCATGTTCTTTAGATAATGTGATTTATGAATGTGAACATGACAAGATTTTTTATTAATGGCCAACATGACAAGCATGTACATGGGGTGCATTTAAAGGGAGGTGTTTATTAAGTGTATTCACCTTTGCATGAAAGTGCACGTAAATAGACTAATAATAATGCTCCTACTAGGCTATATTTACAGTAGGCCTTAGCAACAAAGAAACCAATACCTATTTTCTAAGGTTCATAACAAACATGCTAAACAAATATGAATTAACTCAAACCAAATATTAGGTATATCCTCTACAAATTAAAGTAATAGAAAGAAAGAGTTCATATTGCGTTAAGATTTTAACAAGCAGCAGCAGTTGGGGAAGTGAGAGGACAGGGGTCAGGTAACCGGACCGGGTTGCGGTCTCCACGTGAACCGCTGTATGGATTACTGCTCTGCTATGTACTGACTGCTACAGCAGGGTTGCATATGGAATGTATGTTCATAAAATGTAAAAAAATAAATAATCGGGTATTACGGAACGTAACAACTGACGAAACAATCCTACTAACAAGTGTGATCATAGCTCAAAGAAAAGGGGTGGAGAAGACCGGGAGGACGAGAAATAGTGAAACGATAGAACTAAATATTACGAAATGAGATAGAAGTTACTGGGTGCAAGAGAGTGACTGCTCAGCACCCGAAGTAGTGCACGAATCCATTACGTCCAACGTCAAGGCGACCATAACAACACATTTCATTAATATTAATATAGGCCTACAACCCAGCTAAATAAGAGTTCCTATTTACTCTTGTGTTGTACGTTATTATAGGGTTGTAATGCTAATTGCGTTGTTGTTTTTTATCCGAACCTGCTAGGAGACACCAGCTTCCGGCTATAAGGTGTCTAATCTAGTGAACGAAGCTAATGAAAGACGCACAACTCCCTCTAGCGACTGGTTAGGGCACTTCTTTGATTTTAGTCTTCATGCATAATCGGGTTCACAAGCAGCTTAGCTATTTGAAGTGGGGCTAGACGTATATCTCATTGCGCTAACCTGTGGGTCGCCCCCCTCCAGTTCCACGTGTTTGAGTTCCCAGAAGCAGCGCATGGTCTCCACCTTCTCCAGGTGGCAGTAGAGTGCCAGGCGCCCCAGACGAAGGCCGTTGCTACGGTTATTGATGGACTTCAGGCCCTCCATCTTCTCGACGATAGGGGACATGGGGATGGGCGGTGGAGGTGGGAGCCCGGACGAAAGCACCCTGTCGTTCTTTCTGTCAGACACCAGATCAGCGCACTTAGCCGTCTTCTCAGACCTGCAATCCAAACGAATAACCGATTTTAGTTTGTCTGTTTGTCTTGCAGTCGCATTGAAGCTGTTAACATTGGCACTGGTGGGTCTTTTACCTTCAATGTATACCGCCATGTGTGCAAGGCAGGGCCGTCCCTAGCCCTTTTAGTGCCCAAGGCAAGATCAGCAAAAGGTTAACGGTCCCTTCTGCTGATCTTGCCTATATGCCACCAAAAAAAGGCACAGAGAAAAAATTGCCAAAAAAGTGCAATGATAATCAAATTAAATGATCAAACCACAGAAGCTTGTTTATAGCCATGAATACATCCAGCAAGAGGAGACAGTGTATAACACAATTCATATTCACATTGTATCTTAAATCTCAAATGTGCGGCTTATAAATATAACATTTTAATGGCGTAGGCCTACTAGGATTGATTTTGTTAATTTCATTGCGATTCATCAAAAACAAGACATTTATTAAAAATGTTTTGCTTGGCATAGCGGATGGTTTTCTCGATATGAATGTGAAGTCTGATGTGTGACACTAGAGTTAATTGGGTTGGAGGTCACTGTGTACTGTTATGTTCCACAGTGTACTGCTGGATCTCCGTTCTCTATGGGATGACGGGGAAAGTGAAGGAGGGATCTGCGCTGATACCCACTGGCGACAAAAGGCTTTCTGCTGACCTTAACCTGTCCAGCCTAGGGCGATAAGGCTGATGCCAACTGGGGATATTTTTATCCTGTGGCTGTGTGTGTGTGTGTCTGTATGGGGGGGGGGGGGGGGGGGGGGGGGGTGCAAATCTATTGCCTGTGTTGTGCCATTAACAGGGTCAGAGGGTGTTCCCTCTCATCACGGTCCGACACCAACCAGAGACGAATCGTTGCCAGGGCCGATTATTCAGCACCAGAGGTTTCCTCCGGGCAAGCTTCAACTCTGGCACCAGAGCAAAGAGCCAGCCAGAGAAGCACCTGTCCCTGCCCGTTCATCAGCTCCCCAACATTTGTTCCTTCCTACACGGCCAGAGAATCTCTAGCGCAGCATCACATTCCGTTTTAGCAAGAAGGGGGGGGGGAGTAATTAATCCAACCATTTTAAGCTAATTAATCCAACCATTTAATATGCTCCACTAGATATTACTGGGTGTACCACTTTTTTTTTCCAGCCTGTGGTATATATGCTTATCCCTGGCAAGGGTACTCGATGTATGTGGGATGTTATTCTTGAAATAGATAAATGAGACAAATAGACGAATAACAGGACAAATAATTTAGATCATGGAAAAAATGCATTATAAACATTGTTCAGTAAATAAAGTAATCACAAAAAGTGTCACTTTGGGAATACAATTAGTTTCAGATAGTAATGTTTTCCTTTGGTGCTTTGTGTTAATTTGCTAAATTTGCTTAGTTTGCATATATAAACACACAAAGTAGCGTTGTTTGCTTTTCCTTTCCACTGTTTCCCACTGGCAACGGCCTTCTTCCAATAATACAGTTTATTGTGTATAAAGGGTGGCACTCTCAACTCAGCCCTTGCATGTGCATTTATTTTTTTATTTATCTATTTACAGTTTGCATAAGAGTGATCTGTGATAAGTCTCAATAACAATTTAGCGTTACACTTAAGGTCAAAGGTCGGGAACCACCTAGCTAAGCTTTTTCTTGCTCATGATAAAATTGGCACTGTTGGCATAAACAAATGCTAAATATATTTAGTCAGTTGTGCAGATTTGATAACTGAATGCAAAAATGTTCTTAATTTCATCTTATACTATGATTATTTTTTATTAACTTTATCAACATATATGAATGCGCAATGACTATGCTGAACATAATAATAATATATAACAATAATAATTATCATATATAATATAATAATTGATTATTGAATGAGGCTTGTTTTGATTAGCAAAAAAAAGTTACCCTTTATAGAATTAATTCCCTTTTTTATATCACAAGAAGATCTACAGTTTTATGATCTTATCCAAACAGACAGGGTGGGTGTGGATGGAGACAGATATTTACACAAGGTGTTAAGGGTAAACAGAGAGAGTGCCACAGTTGTCTGTTGTCATGGTCACCATACTATAAAAGCATTTTGGTCTTGCATACTGAACAGGCTTTGAGGAACTAGCATGCCTGTTTTACGGTGTTCACCATGGCCTGCCACAGTATTAGGGGATCCCCCGCGCACCCTGCCCCCAACCCCCAACCCCCAACCCCCCTATACTCTCCAGGGTGCTGGTGACCCAGAGGGTCAGCTACTTTAAAGAGCTTATTTAGTGGGCGTCACAGCAGTTGGCAGTGAGAGAGAGGTCAACATGGCTTGATGTAAGCCTGAAATGGAAAACAACTCTCTATTACTATTACTGAACAGCACTGTCTATCAGATCAACTAGTCACAGTAACTGTCGCGTTTAGAGGCAATGAAAACATAAATAAAACAATAAATAAAAAACAATATAAATGACCTTCACTCATGTGTTGCAAAATTACATAAGGATGCAGTGTATGGAAAGTGAGCGCACAAGTAACGCTTTAGAATAAAGTTCATAAAGGTCCTGCAGTAATAAGCATTAGTAAAGGGGTAAGGGTTAGTTGGTTAGCATAACCCTTTTAAATAATGTATCAATGTTTATCTTAATTTACATGAATACTATTACCTTCGTCCACAAATTCATAACCGAACACCGTTCGTAAATGATAACTAGACCATTGGTTAACCATTAATGAACTGTTACCAATGTTAATTAATAGTGCATTAATTAATGTCATGTTATTGAGATATGTAACCAGTGCATGTGTATGTATTTGGCCATGCACCGCATTAACATCCATTGCATGGAGTGGTTTTGTGTGTCAACGTCTGAGCAATGCTGTGGTTTGTGTTGGGACTGTCCCATCCCTGCCACTGGTAATCTCCTCCTATAAAATAGCAGACGGGTGGGACCTGATCCGTCTTCCCCACAATAATCCTTCTATGTAACTGATAGGAAGTGCTGTGTGAGTCTACTAGGTCTTAAAGCAACCACGAAGGCAGAGCCAGCTATGTGTGCGTGGGTCATCTAAAGTGTGTGCCAGTGTTTATGTGTGTGTGTGTGTGTGTGTGTGTGTGTGTGTGTGTGTGTGTGTGTGTGTGTGTGTGTGTGTGTGTGTGTGTGTGTGTGTGTGTGTGTGTGTGTGGTGTGTGTGTGTGTGTGTGTGTGTGTGTGTGTGTGTGTGTGCCTGTGCGTGGTGTGCAGATGGGAGCAAACTTTGCAGTCACAACAGGTCTTGCAAGGTGATCCGCTGGCATTGAGTGACTCGGCTTCTATTTTCACGGTTATTTTTGCATTGGAGGCTACGTTAATGGACTGTATAAAGGTCCTGAATATGATAATGTAGCTCATTAGAGGAAACCTCATCTGCATGTCTCGATAATTACTTTTCAAGATGCACACGGTTATGGCTAATTGCTATGGCAAAGTCAAATTTCAAGGGGACAGATATTATTCAAATGTATATTTGATTTACATCCCATACATAGATATGTTCACAAATTGAGTCAATTGTGTGTCCAGTAACTGGGCATAGTAGAGTATGAACCAAAATATCACAATAAACAATGGTAAAAAGTCATTATCTCCCTTGACTCAATAACATCTAACCATCACAACCGTTACATAGTTGTTTAGGAAGTCAAATTATATCTCAAAACATCTACTATAACTGTCCAATAAATGATGTGTTGCGAATGTTAGTTTGTCAGGGTGGTTCTGTACTGTGAATATTCTGTACAATACATGGACATGTTCATGCACACACACTTGTTTGTCTATGTTTTTGTGTGTGTGTGTGTGTGTGTGTGTGTGTGTGTGTGTGTGTGTGTGTGTGTGTGTGTGTGTGTGTGTGTGTGTGTGTGTGTGTGTGTGTGTGTGTGTGTGTGTGTGTGTGTGTGTGTGTGTGTGTGTGTGTGTGTATGCATGTGTCTGTGTAGATGCACGCCTTTGTTTCAGGCTGAGAGCGCGTACACGCACGTGTGTGTGCGTGCAGATACTTCCGTGTGCGTGTGTTCGGGCAAACATGACGCATACACGGCAACATCAGTGAGTGTGGCTTTCCCAGTCTTATATAAGCATGGGTGATGGACGAAGAGGCCCCGCTTGGCGCGTCCTAACTAGGAAGGCCCCATGTGGACCGTCGTCACCGTAGGGATCTTCTAGGAATCTCCCCTGCACGGCATAACACATGGCACGTCCATCATAGGCTGTTGAGGGGATTTGGGTTTGCATACAGGGACGCTGATTCAGAACACCGCTGAGTTATTTAGCGTTCCACTTATGTGATCTTTACACACTCTAACATTTTTTAATTGATATGACCTAACCAAAGATGTTTCTATAGCAAGCTTGTCTTTAACAAACCTGCTTGACAACCTTGGCCACTTGAGCCAAAAAACCACTGCACTGTTTGGTTTCTTTATTAATATACCTAATAGTTTAAAAAGAATAATATAATCACTGACATCATAAGAGTTGTGAGTAATTGGTAGATGTTGTTGTTAACTGATAGTTTAGATGGTTCAACACTCTAGATCACTCATGTTACGGCATAACCGTGACATACTGGAGAGATACTATCTGTGGAATAAATTAATAGGCTTGGAGGTACTCCACCCTAATATCAGGTTATCAACAGGTTTATTTTTCACAAACTAAACACCACATCGCTGCTTGGCTGTGCCTTCAAAGCCTGCTCTCCCTGATGGCTGCAGCCTTGATCAAGAACTGAAGTTCAAATCACTGCATGCTTGCGCTTATGAAATCTGAGGTATTATTGTAGTGTCTTAATATACTACCAAGTCTAATCTCCACATGTATGTACATATAACACTGCACACACTCTGCATTGCTAAGGAAAGTGTCTAGAATCCATCTGCGCACACACACACACACACAAAGACTGACACACACTTGGACCCTTGTAGTGAATTACAGCTTTGCCAACTCCTCAAAGAAGCAACCCCTCAACAAATATACAGAAGACTGTAACTGTTCACTCAATGCCTTTTCCATTTAGCAAAGCAAAGCAGATGTCGACCTAGATTATACATTTCTTATGTAGAGACAGGTTGTTATACAATTGAATGAATAATGTCAAACCCAATAGTTGTCAGTGCATATAAACTGCTCACTGTCAGCTGGCTGGAAGACATAAACATGAAATAACGACAAATATAAAGAAAAGGTGAAGAAACTTGCCTTTGATATTTGGTTACATTTGTGATGACTAGGATCTTCTTCTCCTTTCCTCCCATATCCCTCATGGGTGTGTTGTAGCTGTAGCAGTCCCTTCCTCCAGGTTTTGCACACTGATGGATTGGGATCCTGTGTTATAGACGGTGGGGCCCCCCGTTCTCATGGACCACGAGCAAGGGAAAGTATTGATCTACTGAACACAATGCAGTGTTCTGGAGTGCGTGAGCTCAATTGACAGCTGCCAGTGCTTTTCTCTGTCTGCAAGGTGAGTCACTGGACGCAAAGAGATGAGTCCATACAACTGGCCTGGGAGGGTGGGCTCAGGGGGTCCATGGGCGAGCAGAGAGAGAGAGAGAGAGAGAGAGAGAGAGAGAGAGAGAGAGAGAGAGAGAGAGAGAGAGAGAGAGAGAGAGAGAGAGAGAGAGAGAGAGAGAGAGAGAGAGAGAGAGAGAGAGAGAGTTTGTTATGGAGGAGGGGTCTTGGGGTAGGGGGGTCTGCTTGGGGACCGGGAGATCACTCATGGCCAGCTTGCAGGACATGATCATGGGAATATTGAGGCTTGTTTATAAAGGAAAATGTTTGGCTGCCATGTGTCTGCCCACAAGGGAGGAATGGTGCCTGCCTAAGGGAGAGACAGGCAGACAGACAGACAGACAGACAGACAGACAGACAGACAGACAGACAGACAGACAGACAGACAGACAGACAGACAGACAGACAGACAGACAGACAGACAGACAGACAGACAGACAGACAGACAGACAGACAGACAGACAGACAGTCAGACAGACAGACAGATATAGACAGATAGAGACAGACAGATCAGAGAGATTAAGAGATTAGACATGGGGAAGGACTGTAGTGTCCATATATTATTTATTATTATACTGTATGGAACATTTAACTGTCAACGGGGGTTAATAATGGCAACTGACATAATGACACAGGCCTGCAGTGAAGGCTTGTATTTTGGAGTGCGGGCAGAGATGGGCAGTATTTCAATAACATGAATCTGTAATAAATATTTTAATCTGTTTTGGTATTTTGTCATTGGTATTCGATTCGAGTGAAGAGGATTTGTATTTAGATACATTATATTATTTCTGTATTTAAAATGTTTAAATTAATTAAGTGTCTGACAATGAAATGAATATGTCAGACAGAATGATTTTTGCCATGTATTTATTTTGCGGTGCTATTTTCTAGCTTTATATTTGTGTAATAAAAATATATATGTAAATATAATGTTCACCCATTCATTTTTTCCAAGTCAACACTTGCATGTATACATTTTAGCCTGACTAAAATCGAATTGAATCGGGTTTCTCATAGTCGGATGAAGACCCCTAGATTCACTCCTCTATTCACTTGATAGTCGCATTAATCGTGCATGTATACGCTCAATCGGATTTGAATCAGATTTTGCATTGTGCACATGCTCAAAATTTGGGGTCTATGAGGTGATAGTCGTGTTGTTGTCACCGTCGGAAACCGAGTAACGGCGATTTATTTAAAAAGGTGGCGAAGAAGATGGAGGAAGCCGGGGTCGTACAAATGTAGTTACCCCCTAGAAGACGTGTACCCCCGGCCGCGGAAGCACGCATGTATTCAGCGCAGGTGGAAGTACACACTGCGCTTCGATTTCGCCCCGTTCACCTAAGGCTAGTACATGTTTTTCTAAATGTTGGTCATCAACAAGGTTGTAAATTAGTAACTTCGGGCACATCTGTCAAAATAAATGTACAATCTACCCCAGGAGCTCCAGCACCCGACTCCCTGCCAGGCAGACACATGGCCGACAACATTGAAATGTGTTAATAGGCTAGAGAAAAGTAATTTTGCTTGTTATTGTTGATTCAGATCTTTGATTATTGGAGGTGATCCACAAAAGCCTATATGATCGGAACAATGGGATGTCGGAGCAGAGGGTTTATTATTTTCTAAATAAAGGGACTTCGGAGTAGTGGGCTGTAGGAACAATGGAATTTTTTCGGGATATGGAGAGGTCGGAACAACGGAGAGTCTGAGAAATGACATGGACCCGAACTGACAGCAGTCTACTGAAAGCATCTTTCGGGAATGCCGCCTGAGTTTGGTGTGGCTGGTGAAGTAAAGACGTCAGCCGGTGGCTCTGTTACCACTAGTTGAGATGGAAGGAGGGATCCCTCACTCTGCGTTCCTTCTCAATATTTCTTCTGTGCTAATTGAAGGGAGTTTTTTCTTTCCCTCTGGGGGCTAGGGTCAGGGGGGTGTCATACATATATGGCCTGTTAAGCCCTTTGAGACTGTACTGGTGATTAATGGCTTCACAAATAAAGTTGAATTGAGTTTAATTGAATAGATAACCTACTGCTAAGACACACAATATCGCGTCTTTTCACCCTCGCAGAAAGCGGTTAACTGCTAAAATGATACAAAAAGTAGTTTAAAACAACTCAAGGGAACTTAGTGAATTAAAAGTATTGTTCATTTAATAAAGATAAATTCTCTTTGTCATATGCTTTTCAACCTTCATCCTCAGCTGTTGTGACATTTCCATGTTGGACCTCTTCCTATCCTGAATCCTCCTTGCATTCCACTGTCACCCCTTTGTGTGCGTTAATTAGCTTAGCATGGCCTCTGTTGCGGTAGGGTTTAACAATGTGACGGACATGTGTCACCCTGCTTTAAGAGTTATTATTCATTACTTGCTATATTTAGCTCAGCCGTAATATTCCAGACCTGTTATGATAATGGAAGACCTTGGTTTTGAAGAGAGGATAATGTACTTTGTCATTCATTGGTAGAGACACCAGGTACTTTGACCCAATGCGTCATTTTTACGGGCTAAGTTTCCTCACTCTGTTTGTATTCAGATTTTGGGTTACACCCATTGGTCCATTGAGGTGCCTGTTCCACCCTTTGGCTCCTGTCAAGACAATCCAATCAATCACAGATCAACCCAATTGAACTGCCCAAAGTTTTAGTGGGTTCCTCCAGGCTCTCTTTTACAACGAAAGTTTCACAAGAGACACTGGACATCAGGTCTAGTGTTTGGCGAAAGTGGTCATTTCTGGGGGATTTCATCTCAGGATATGGAATGAGCACAAGCAACTTAAAATCATCTTGAAAATCTGCCTCATGAACTTCTTGTTGACTCACTGATCACAGCATATCCTGTGAGGCGGTATGGACCCTGACCTGGTAATTCATCCAGTACATCCGGTATGTGTAAATCTCGCCAGGGCACAGAGCAGCTAAAATAATGAATGAAACATAATTTCTTTATTATACATTGCTATTACCCATCCGTATATCGTATATCGAGTATGGTTTCTAAATATAAGTCTAAACAATGATTTAAGAGATACCAAACACCATTTTTGAGTTTTTTTCTTTTGCAAATTCTACTGGAACCCTAAGGCGGGGGAGGAATAGCCTTTTCAATGCAGGAAAAACCCTAGACTGTATATATTTGACACAGTCCTTCTTTTAGGGATGTGCATAATCTTACATGGAATCTCAATCAGGACTGCAGATCCCTTGGGGATCCCTTGCAAGGTCACAGCTGTGTGGGTGGAACCACGGTTTGGCATGCAGAGCAGCTGGCCCAAGCTTTTCCCCAGGATGGTGAGCCCGCTGTGGGCCTTGATTGTCAGAACCAAACAGCGGTACGAGTCGTACGACAGTGCAACATTTATGTGGCTGAGCTGCATGGCCCTGACAATAATACATATAAGTCAGCATTCAATCATTATTCAGGTACAATTATATCACAAAAGCTTAAACAAATAGCGACCTTCATTATTGGGGTGCTTTAGTTTTTTCTATGGCTATCATAAAGATTTGGATTGGAAGATTTGGATCATTTGGAATAGTGTGTAGTGTGGATATAACTTTGTGTGTGTGGGGGGGGGGGGGGGGGGGGACTTTTGCATCTATGTATGTGTGTATGTGTGTGTGTGTGTGCGTATGTGTGTTTGTGTGTCTGTGTGTGTTGGGGGGGGATTCCAAACCACTTAGGAATCCTGTGTTTTTCCGCTATGTATAAAATAATATTCTCTCTCTCTCTATACTTTGAGAGCCATATAACTTTAATTAGTTGCCCACATGGGGTGGTTGAGATGTGTTGAGTAAAAAGGAATGGGATTGCTATACAGTGCTTATGCTTGAATTTGATTTGGTAAGTCATTCCAGCTATATCAAATGTTCAACACCTGGTTTGGTTGCATTGGCCGAGACCATTGACCTCAACTACAAATTAGGATTACATTAAATATAAACTTTAAAAATGGGATCCCGTACATATTTTTGATGTGTTGGCCAACAGACCCACACGCACACTAACACACAAAAACCTAAAACCCACAAAAATGACCCTGTTCAATGAGTATCACAAGATGTCTTGCATCTACTGAATGGCCGGATGAGGATATAAGATATTTAGTTATTGTTCTTCTCTTAAAGAGTTATTTAGACTATTTTTAGAAGATTATTAAATAAGGTTATTTTTCACTTCATAGTCAAAAGAGAAGCACCGTACCTTTTTTGGTCTGGTATCAGTTCTCAATTCGGGTAATCATTTGACTGAGTTAGCCTAAATCTATGGGAGCTGTTTCAGATTCAATCGATAAAGTCAGTTTGTGAAGTGAAGGAAAATAAATAATAATTTAACCATTCAGTAAAAAACTAACAGCCATTTCTACAGAGAATAGCCTTACAAAATCAACATTGTCATTGTCACGTCATTGTCAGAAATCCAAACCACTGTTAAACCATACTGGTAATACATGGGTTGACCATGTCACGTTATACCTCACTTAATCGTGAAAGGTATACAAACAAATACCTGGATGATGGCACAAGCGACCTGAATGGCCTATTGTTCACACGCATACACACAAACACACACATACACACACACACACACACACACACACACACACACACACACACACACACACACACACACACACACACACACACACAACACACACACACACACACACACACACACACACACACACACACACACACACACACACACACACACACACACACATACTCCTCTGAGGACACAGAGGAGGGGTGCTGAAGGAATGTATTTATCACCCTGAGCTACCCTAAACAGACTCAGTGGGACGGATTTAGTAGATAGAGATGTTCTGTTGGTTTCGGTATTTGTGCTGGTGTGGGTGCGTATGCATGGATATGTGTTTGTGTGAGTGTGTGTGTGTGTTTGTGTGTTAGTGTGTGTATGTTTGTGTGTGTGCACATGCGCCTTCTCAGGGGCCGTTTCAGTAAGGCTTACTGCAAAAAAGCATGGACATGCTACCAACTGGGATGCTTTCCTTGTCCAATCTTTTGCACGCTTGTTAAAGTGTGCCATGGCAAAGTGACTAGGTAAAATACAACAAATACAGGACAAAATAAATACATGGGTAAAAAAGAGGCTGTTATTTATAAACAAGTATTTAACATTTAATTCATGGTTGTGGTGTTTAAAATTCCAATGTTTAGCAAATATCCTTTTTAATGAAAATAATTGCATGCAAACAAATACTGTAACTTGTGTTCTAAAGGCTAGGCCTTCATTTAAGAAAATAATATACAAAGCTACGATTCATATTCTATAGTTCTAGAGCAATACAGTGGTTAAAAAAAACTATGTCGACCAAAGTACAAGGGCGGGTCATGCATTATTTGGCATTGCTTAGTGACAGTCCAAGAGAAGATTATAAGCTTTATCTGTGTGCTTACATTAACTGTAGGAGAGTTCCACCTCACATTGTTGGAACTTTAGGTGGCCTTATCTTGACAGTCTGATTTATTGGTTATAACGTGTGACCCCTCCCACTTGGTTCCCACTTCGCCGTTTCGTTCGACGTTCATCCACTGTACCTTCATTTACCTGTATTTACTTCCGATCAACTGAGTCTGTGCGCCGTCAGGTCTGCTTTTCTACTTACAAAGAAAGGAACTATCAGGTTGGCAAACTTAATATATTTGGTTCCAACAGTAAATAATGATGTTTGTTTTTGGCATAGTTGTTTCTATGCACGCAAGTAATACATTTATGAGGAAGTCCCCTGAGTATATCCGTACTTCCGGGAGCGGAAGTAGGCTACGAGTTCAACTTTCAACGCAAACACAGAATTTAACTACGACTACTGTATTGGATTATTTTCTTATGTAAATATACATCATTTGACAATGTTTATCTTCACAGGAGGACCACACACACGCAGCCATGACCAACCTTGGTAGCTCAAACTCAATATTTGCTTTGGACATTTTCCGAACACTGAGCCAAGCGAGCCCAAAGGGAAATGTCTTTCTGTCCCCTTTGAGTATAAGCTCGGCTCTAGCTATGGTGTACCTGGGCGCTAAAGGGGACACTGCCTCTCAAATGCAGACGGTACGCAACACATCACAGCGCACGCGCGTGTGTGTGTGCGTGCGTGTGTGCGTGCGTGTGTGCGTGTGCGTGTGTGTGTGTGTGTGTGTGGGTCGGTGACGGTAGGCCTATGTGTTTGCGCATGTGAAATGTATCATGTAATTTTTTTGTATCAATTATATTTTAACACCAGCATAAAGTGTTATAATTGTATCAATTCTAGTTGATAATTTAGGTCGTACTTTAAAGAAAAGAGAGTAGGACTAGGCTACTTTATTGATCCAAGACAAGAATTTCGGACTGGTTATTATCTTAATGTTTTACATAGATATTCAAATAAAACAATTAATAATGAACATTAAAATGTAATAATGTAGGCTAATACAATCGAAATCTATATTATTACGGTTATTACTTAGTTATGATAGCCTGTCTACCAATGATGACAGACATGGAGTAATAAAACGTCTGGACTGCTTAGAAAAAACGACAAAGAACGCCAAGAATAAAGGGTGTGTCTGAAGACAAAGCTTGTCATTACGGCTGCACTTTGAACTCTTTTCTCTTTAGTAGGCCTTTAGATGGTCAAACCGCCAAATGATTTACTACAGTCAACTGTCTTTGCATTGTGGATAAATATTATAGATCGATTGTGTTCTATATTTTTTATGTTCTTCTAAATTCTGTTCTGTGCAGACTCTCTCTTTCTCCTCTGAAGACATTCACACAGATTTCCAGACACTCAATGTTGATATCAACTCTTCATCGACTGCGTATATCCTAAAACTAGCCAACCGTCTTTATGGGGAAAACAATGCTCACTTCCTCCCGGTCAGTGTGTTTGGTTTTTTGTAGTTCTTTCCAAAATATATGACAGCATTGATTCTGGGATTTTGCATTTGTTTACCTTTCTTAATACACGTTATACAGACATTTCTGGAAGCCACCCAGAAGTTCTACAATGCTGACCTGAAGGCAGTGGACTTCATTGGTGCTCCAGAAGATTGTAGAGTGGAGATCAACAGCTGGGTTGAACAGCAGACTGAGAGTAAATATATTAAGAGAAACCGGGTCCAGAGTCGGGGATGTCACTGAACCACTATCATATCAATGGAATCTCAATTAATAGGTGTCTGTCTGTTTGTCTACAGATAAGATCAAAGATCTCCTGAAGTCTGGTACTGTAACTCCCATGACAAGGCTGGCTCTGGTGAATGCCATTTACTTTAAAGGCAACTGGCTCAACCAATTTGATAAGGCCAACACCAAACAGATGGTCTTCAAACTAAACCAGGTGAAATATTAAATGTCAGATTATGACTGAATCCTCATGTGTATGTGGCCTTATTGATGATGTGATGAGGGGCAGGATAGTCTTGGTTTCCAGTTGTTCAACTCCCAGTGGTTGAAAGGTTTTGTTGACTTAGCTGACCTTTGTACATCCTTCAGCAAGATGCCTAAAAGCTACCTGCTCCTTAATGGTACGCATCTTAGCTCTCTGCTGAATGAATAGTGTACAGTAAAATGATACAAATAGTAAAACTGCATAGCAAGTTTATTTATTATGTTGATGGTTTCCTTCATGCAAGAACGAGAGCAAGCCTGTCGAGATGATGTACCAGATGAAGAAGCTGCCCTTCAACTACATCCCTGACTACAGCTTGCAGATCTTGGAGCTTCCCTATGTCAAGGAGGAGCTTAGCATGTTCGTGTTGCTTCCTGAAGAGTCAACAGACGGCTCAGACCCACTGCTTAAGGTAATGCCATACCATAGTCAATGGTAGGTAAATGATAACGCAAGAAACGGGAAACGAATTGGCTTCAGTTCCAAAAAAACATAATCATGGCCACACGGATTATGAATGGTTGTGAATCATGTTACTCTTGTAGAAAAGTGAAGATTCAAGTTTAGAAATTCTCTCTAAATTTGTGTGACTGGTAACCTGGGCACCAACATCATAAACAATGCATTTTTATACAAAAACAACAATGATGCACACTTGAAACAGCTTTCGAAGATAACTGTTTGGCATGTAATTATATATTTACTAATGACCAGATGTGTGTGTGTGTGTGTGTGTGTGTGTGTGTGTGTGTGTGTGTGTGTGTGTGTGTGTGTGTGTGTGTGTGTGTGTGTGTGTGTGTGTGTGTGTGTGTGTGTGTGTGTGTGTGTGTGTCTTTGTGTTCAGCTGGAGAAAGAACTAACACAAGAAAAGCTGGACGAATGGACCAACAGGGACAACATGGACACACAATCAGATGTCTTAGTTCACCTTCCTAAGTTTAAATTGGAGGAAGACTATGAACTCAAAGAGGCATTGGGCAAAATGGGCATGACTGATGTCTTCATTGGGGGGAAAGCTGATCTTTCTGGAATGAATAGTGAAGGAGGTCTCTTCCTGTCTACGGTGGCCCACAAGGCGTTCGTAGAGGTGAATGAGGAGGGGACAGAGGCCGCTGCAGCAACAGCTGGCATGATATCCTTCTGTATGTTGCGAGAGGAGCACTTTCACAGCAGATCATCCATTCCTGTTCTTCATAAGGCACAACAAGACAAAGACCATCCTGTTCTTTGGTCGGTTCTCTTCCCCTCAGTAATTAAAACAGGTTGAACTTTATGTCTTAAGATATTTAAGTCTAAAATCTGCCATGTAAATGAATTAAATACTAAAACATTCACGCTTTTCAAAATATTTATTTACTTCTTGAAAAATCATTTTTACCATAAAGATGTTGAAATGAAGGTTCATGCTGAAAAATGAAGGCAAAATATATATAACATGCGTATAAAAGGATGACATACGGAAATACATACAGGGTTCATTTTTATTTAAAGGTCTCATCTCATCGTTTTTTCGTTAATTTTGCGGTGATCTGTAGTCTGAATTGATGCCCTTAGAGCCGGTTTTAGAGAAAAAAAAGCTATGTTTTATGCTGTTTTAGTTTGTTGGGGGAGGTGGGAGGGGACGAACGACAGGATTTCGCCTCTTAACATGAATATGCATGATATGCTAATCTGCTCGCCTCTGATTGGCTAAGAGCACTTTGACGCTGAGCTGCAGAAATGAGCTCTGCTACTTCCTGTCTGCCGGTGGGCGGTAGCAAGCTAGCTAAGCTGGGCGGGAGGCGTGGCCATGAATACTAATTTTCGGTGTGACGTCACACGATGGGGTTTTCTCATCCGCTCGTTTTTCTCTTTGATTTCTCTCATTGCCTAATATAGGTAATGGGGGTAGAGGAACACTTTCACGCGCAGCATGCATATGCAACTCGTAGAGACCTATAGTATTTCAACAAAAACAAGTATTCTCAGTTTCTCACGGAATGAGACCTTTAAAGAATTTGCCAATATTTTTTTCCATCAGAATGCTTTGTGAAGTTTTGCTTCAAATGAAAGCAAATATGTTAATTTCAACAGTTCTTTGGAGAAAGATTATACTTTTAATTTACTCATACTCGCCAATGATACACATGAGTTCCTTCAATTCTGATATTCTATATTTAAATTCTAATTTATGTTGCTGGTCAATAAAAAAGGATATACATTTAGATATAAAGCTCTCCACGACAAAACTCCTTTCAAATACTTTAGACCTGTATCATCACTTTAGCAGTATATCCACTGCTACATTTTATCCATCGATCTTTGATTAACTACCTGTATTTTAATTGCTGCCCCCTGCAGGCCAATGGCAGTAATACATATAGCCCCCTTATTATTCTGCTAAATCGCACAAGTATGAGACAGGCAGCGATGCCAGTAACGCCTGCCTCGGACCACTTTTTTCAGTAAGGAGTAATCAAGCGCGTTATTTCCAAACCAGTTATCAGATTACAATTACTCAAAGTCACTGTGCGTTACTATTTTTTTTTACCGGATCACCGATTGGCGTTGAGAGTGAGTGAGTGAGTGAGTGAGTGAGTGAGTGAGTGAGTGAGTGAGTGAGTGAGTGAGTGAGTGAGTGAGTGAGTGAGTGAGTGAGTGAGTGAGTGAGTGAGTGAGTGAGTGAGTGAGTGAGTGAGTGAGTGAGTGAGTGAGTGAGTGAGTGAGTGAGTGAGTGAGTGAGTGAGTGAGTGAGTGAGTGAGTGAGTGAGTGAGTGGACGTAACGTAACGTACGGTATCATTAAGTTGCAAAAACGTTTGAAAAGTGGCACAAGTCTTTAAGCTTGATTAATTGCATTAACACGATGAATCTATAAAAAGCAATACGGCACAAAATATTTCTGAAAACTAATATAACTTCACTTACATTTGAACGTGTACTGCTCTGCCATTTTCAAGATCCCGCACAGTGAACGCACAGGATTGTGGGTAGTTTGGGCTCATCTGGGATGCATCGATGCATCCTTGAAAAATCTCGGAATTCTCAAAAACAAAGGACGCAAAAATGGCGTCAATTTCGAGTGTCCTCAACATTGGAACAGTGCTTGTCGGCGTTCTATGACGTAGCGTCCTTAAAAGGACGCTCGTTGAGCATGCTTCCTTGACATTGGGAAACAGCCCAACAGTGTGTCAGTGTGTGCACCCAGGGCCGTAGCACCAAATTCTGGGGCCCGTGTGGGGAGAGCCGGTGTTACACCGAATTCTGCAACCCACCGAAATGTGTGACCCCAGGGGGCGCTGTTGCACATTTTCTGCAACATGCACGAGTTTGAAGCGTAGACAGGCATGAAGTCGTTCACGTGCGGAAACATGCACAAGCTTAAAGCGTATCGTCATCGATCACTCGGAATGGGTACATTCGTTTTGTGACACCGGGCAATACTTTCTTTCTTGATAGCGTCTTTTACTGACGGTAGCATTTAATGGGGAAAGAAGCAGCGGTGATGGACCGCACTAAACGCCCTATCCATACTATGTGTCTGTGAAATGCTAATGAATGCCAAGCACAGGGGCTTTAGGTTTTGTTGAGCCGGATCATGAACACAGAGCCTGGATATGTTGAGCCTCCGTCGTAGTAAAGCCCTCAGGTCTACTCTTCATGTAATAACTTCATGTCAACTGCACTGAAGTCATCATAACTCCATAAGTTCTCATTTTCAAATGATTATGAATACTATTATTGTTATTTGAAGCCATGTCAGTCTTGACTGTGGGTGATGGGGTCCTCTGTCTGCTACTGTCTAAAATACAGTCATATCTATTTCTACAATATCAAACGGAAAAACGGTGGAGATGTAATCAAACTCTCATCAGACACATTTTACCTTTAGCCTTGTAGGCATATTTATGGTATCCTATCAACAGGCGGGAGTAACGCAGCTGAGCTGCCACTCTCATCGACATCGTCACATGTAACAACTCAGACACCAGAACAGGAAGTGTCAGGTAACACAGAGGTAAAGTCAACACTGCCCTCTAACGGACACGATGACTCTCTGGCCTTACAATCCTGCATCCCAAATCTGGAGAGGATTTTGTTCACATACCTGTGTTGTGACATTGTGACTTGATCCTCTGACTGTTTAAAATTTATCGCTAGAAAACTGTTTCATTTCCCCAGGTCTTTCTTTTTAAACCTCTCAGTGAGCATCACTTTGACATTTTTCACAACCTCCTCATTGTTAGCAGCGATTATCAGATCACATCAACCCACACAATCAAAATCTCTTTTTCATTTTCTTTTTCCCTTGTGTATTGGCAGTTTTCAGCAGGATTTTGATCAAAACCATTTTCAGTGAGATATGCATGCCACAGAGAATTCCAGTTTTGGCCTGACTGCTTGAGACCATATAAGGACTTCTCTAATTTGCATACTAGCTTCTCTCCTGTATTTGATCTTTTCTCATAACTTTCAGGTTGTTCGAGATAGACCTCACAGTCAATTGGTGCGTGTAGGTATGCGGTTTTCACACCCATTTGATGTAAAACTAGATCTTCCTGCACTGCTTTTTGCATGACTACTCTGACAGTCATGTCAGCAGTAGGCGAGAATGTTTCCTCATAATCGATGCCTTGTTTTTTGGCTATAACCTTTTGCAACAAATCTTGCTTTAAACTTACCTGACCCATCGTATCACTCTCGAGTGTATACACCCACCTACCCCCCACTCTCCTTGACATATCGTCACATGTAACAACTCAGACACCAGAACAGGAAGTGTCAGGTAACACAGAAGGAAAGTCAACACTGCCCTCTAACGGACACGATGAGTAAGGGCGTACAATAGTACTACACTTAACACCCCCACTCGCTCTTAGCTTATTGTGGTACATTACTTTTGATAGAAAATAAAACAACAAAAACACATTTTGGCACACTATATGCTTTTCTTGCACTCTTTAAGTGCCAAACAAATACTGAGCAAACTTTTTCAGCTTAGTGGCTGGTTTTGTCATCAAGTCAGCAAACATGTTGTCAGTAGGACAATAATCCAAACATATTCTCCCACTATTCACAGTTTCACGTATGAAATGATATTTGATATCAATATGTTTGCACCTTTGTCGCTAAGGCCATGTATTCTGCCTCGCAGGTAGACAGTGCGACTGTTGGTTGCTTTCGACTCTTCCATGAAATGAGTGCACTTTTCTCACTTAAACTGGCACAGTACCCTGTGGTGCTACGTCTGTCTGTGACCTCAGATGCCCAGTCAGTATCACTGTGGACTATTAGACCAAGATCACCGGTGTCATCCTTTTTAAAACATAACCCACGGTCTGTTGTACCTTTAAGATACCTGAACACGTGCTTTGCAGTGTTCCAATGCTCTTCACTTGGTTCAGCAAAATGCTGGGAAAGTTTACTGACCACATAACTTAAATCTGGTCTAGTGCAAGTAGCCAAATAGATCAAACTTCCCACTGCCTCTCGATAGATCCTTGGATCTTCCATTTTTACAGCATTTTCTGTGTATTCGAGTTTTGACTAGCCTGGCTTCTCTCTGGCCTTACAATCCTGCATCCCAAATCTGGAGAGGATTTTGTTCACATACCTGTGTTGTGACATTGTGACTTGATCCTCTGACTGTTTAAAATGTATCGCCATAATAAATATACTGTTTCATTTCCCCAGGTCTTTCATTTTAAACCTCTCAGTGAGCATCACTTTGACATTTTTCACAACCTCCTCATTGTTAGCAGCAATGTTTAGATCATCAACCCACACAATCAAAATCACTTTTTCATTTCCTTTTTCCCTTGTGTATTGGCAGTTTTCAGCAGGATTTTGATCAAAACCATTTTCAGTGAGATATGCATGCCACAGAGAATTCCAGTTTTGGCCTGACTGCTTTTGACCATATGAGGACTTCTCTAATTTGCATACTAGCTTCTCTTTTGTATTTGACCTTTTCTCATAACGTTCAGGTTGTTCGAGATAGACCTCACAGTCAATTGGTGCGTGTAGGTATGCGGTTTTCACACCCATTTGATGTAAAACTAGATCTTCCTGCACTGCTTTTTGCATGACTACTATGACAGAGACTTATTAAATGTTTTTATTGGTTCCCAGATTGAAGTTCTGTTAGTGACTCCCAGTATCTCTACAAACAAGTAGAGCCTTCAGTTACTGGGCTCCTTTACTGTGGAACCAGCTCTCTCCATGGGTCAGAGAGGCAGACACTCTTACAACATTTAAGTAGAGCCCCCCCACACACACACACACACCTTTCGCAACTTGTAGTTTGGCCTTGGCGTCTCGCAGTCTCTCTGTTTCCATTTTCCACATTCACAGCTCCATCCCTCTGCACCAACTGCTATTATTCCCCTATTAAAAGGGTTTTCTTGGAAGTTTTTTCTCAGTGGATTTGAGGGTATAAGGGAAGAGGATGTTGTTATGACGCTCATGCTAAAGCCCTTTGAGACAAACTGTTGTAACCCGGTTGGACTCTAATTCATATTTATGCTAGTAGTTTGATCATTGACTGACTACATGAATAGTTGCACAGAGGAAGGAGGTTCTTATAGAGGTCTTATAGTCAAATGGTATAGGTTATATACAAATTTCCACAAGACTGTGGAAAGGAGTGTCGAGAGGAGACCCCGCAGACTCAGATCAGACTCAGATCAGACTCCTACTGCTGAGAGCTTAGAAGCTGCCATTGGAAATATTCGCCATGCCCTGGACCACTCACTCCAGGGAGAGCTTCAGGAACATGCAGTGGAGCCTCTTCATGATAACCTTGAGCCTGTGGATGCAGATCAACGACACGAATGTGATAACAGATCAGATCTCACGGCTGTGGAGGAAGAAGTAGCAGCGGCCATCAATCCTCTGCTTCAAGCTGAACAGTCAGAAAACATAGGAACACAAGCTTATTGAGGTTAACAAAACATCTAAGAACATCTAACACATTAACAATGCAACATTTAAACATCATAAAAACATCACAAAAAAAGCTGGAATACAAAGAATTTGCTTTGTATTCCAGGGGGCCTGTTACGAGCAAATTTCTATAATCTACAATAGGTCCATTTCAAAACATGTTCCAAGTAGGGTATAGGACAAAGTACATCCTGGAATTAGTGAAGCTTGCCTGCTGACATGTTAAAATGACTGTCACAACTGCCATGAGCAAAGAGCAAAACCATTTGTTTATAGTGTAGGAGTAGCCTATTCAATATTGAAAGAAGGTTACTGTACACTCTTTGTCACTATACGGAGTAGACAATATGATTTGCATACAGCACCTTAAAAAGCTCCCTGTAGCCTATATTCATAGGCACACCCAGCCTCGCTTTCAATATAACACACACTCGCATTGTCCTCGACATCGTCACATGTAACAACTCAGATACCAGAACAGGAAGTGTCAGGTAACACAGAGGTAGGGTCAACACTGCCCTCTAACGGACACGATGAGTAAGGGCGTACAATAGTACTACACTTAACACCCCCACTCGCTCTTAGCTTATTGTGGTACATTACTTTTGATAGAAAATAAAACAACAAAAACACATTTTGGCACACTATATGCTTTTCTTGCACTCTTTAAGTGCCAAACAAATACTGAGCAAACTTTTTCAGTTGTAGCTTGGTGGCTGGTTTTGTCATCAAATCAGCAATCATGTTGTCAGTAGGACAATAATCCAAACATATTCTCCCACTATTCACAGTTTCACGTATGAAATAATATTTGATATCAATATGTTTGCACCTTTGTCGCTAAGGCCATGTATTCTGCCTCGCAGGTAGACAGTGCGACTGTTGGTTGCTTTCGACTCTTCCATGAAATGAGTGCACTTTTCTCACTTAAACCTGGCACAGTACCCTGTGGTGCTACGTCTGTCTGTGACCTCAGATGCCCAGTCAGTATCACTGTGGACTATTAGACCAAGATCACCGGTGTCATCCTTTTTAAAACATAACCCACGGTCTGTTGTAGGCCTACCTTTAAGATACCTGAAAACATGCTTTGCAGTGTTCCAATGCTCTTCACTTGGTTCAGCAAAATGCTGGGAAAATTTACTGGCCACATAACTTAAATCTGGTCTAGTGCAAGTAGCCAAATAGATCAAACTTCCCACTGCCTCTCGATAGATCCTTGCATCTTCCATTTTTACAGCATTTTCTGTGCATTCAAGTTTTGACTTGCATAGGGTCTCTCTGGCCTTACACTCCTGCATCCCAAATCTGGAGAGGATTTTGTTCACATACCTGTGTTTTAACATTGTGACTTGATCCTCTGACTGTTTAAAATCTATCCCTAGAAAACTGTTTAATTTCCCCAGGTCTTTCATTTTAAACCTCTCAGTGAGCATCACTTTGACATTTGACCTCCTTATTGTTAGCAGCAATTATCAGATCATCAACCCACACAATCAAATCACTTTTTCCTTTTCTTTTTCCCTTGTGTATTGGCAGTTTTCAGCAGGATTTTGATCAAAACCATTTTCAGTGAGATATGCATGCCACAGAGAATTCCAGTTTTGGCCTGACTGCTTGAGAATATGAGGACTTCTCTAATTTGCATACTAGCTTCTCTCCTGTATTTGACCTTTTCTCATAACGTTCAGGTTGTTCAAGATAGACCTCACAGTCAATTGGTGCGTGCAGGTATGCGGTTTTCACACCCATTTGATGTAAAACTAGATCTTCCTGCACTGCTTTTTGCATGACTACTCTGACGGTCATGTCAGCAGTAGGCGAAAATGTTTCCTCATAATCGATGCCTTGTTTTTTGGCTATAACCTTTTTCAACAAATCTTGCTTTAAACTTACCTGACCCATCAGTATCACTCTTGAGTGTATACACCCACCTACCCCCCACTGCCTTTTGCCTGGTGGCAACTGGGTGATTTTGAATGTATCATTCTCTTTTAGTGACTGCATTTCGTCATTCATTGAACTTATCCACTGCCGTGACCTGGTTGATCGTATGGCATCCTGGTAATTTTGTGGTATGTCACAAAGTGCTCTATAACATGAGTCTACACAAGTTACCAGCCTGTCTGCTGTGTCTTCCATGTCATATTCCTGTAGGTGCACAGGCCTTCTCCTAGTTCTAGGTGGGTTCTTTCTTCCCTGACCTCCAGAGCTAGACTGTCCACCTTCAATCTCAGAAACATCATCTTGAAGGGTGTAACTCTCTGTCCTGATACTCAGTGTGTGGTCCATGTGTTTGTGTTTCTTTTTCGTTGACTGTCTTGTTTGTGAATTTCATGAGCCTGTGTTTTTGGACCTTTTGTGTGTCTGGATAATACACAAGATGAGCTGGGCTGTTCGTACCTGATAAAACGACACTGCTCACATCTAGGATCTAACTTCCCTTTCTCTTGTGTGTATGCAAACCACACAGATCCGAATTTCTGAAGTTTGGACAAACATGTCTGGCTTCTTGCCTGTGAGCATCTCATAAGGTGCTTCTTACTGTTTCGCACATGGGCAGCTGTCTGTGGCGCTATCCTCTTTGCTCATTGCAGTTGTGACATTAATTTTAACATTTCAGCAGGCAAGCTTCACTCATTCAAGTATGTATTATGCTTTGTCCGACTTGGAACATGTTTTGAAATGGATCTATAGTAGCCTATAGAGATTTGCTAATAACAGGCCAGCTGGAATACAAAGCAAACTCTCTCAAATGCACATTCATGGAAGTCTTGTATTGTCATCCCAGGACAAAACACATAATTTTGTAATGTAATAATAATATACATCTTTAAATGCACAATAATGAGTCAGTCAGAGACTTATCAATTTTTTTTTATTGGCCTATATTCCCCTATTAAAAGGGTTTTCTTGGAAGTTGTTTCTCAGTGGATTTGAGGGTTTAAGGGAAGAGGATGTTGTTACGACGCTCATGCTAAAGCCCTTTGAGACAAACTGTTGTAACCCGCTTGGACTCTAATTCATATTTATGCTAGTTTGATCATTGACTGACTACATGAATAGTTGCACAGAGGAAGGAGGTTCTTATAGAAGTCTTATAGTCAAACGGTATAGGTTATATACAAATTTGATGTGTTTAGGCCATTTATAAGATCTAGTTAACATCATTAAAATGAATTTCCAAACACATTAAGAAAAAGAAAAAAACAAAAGCAAAGAGAGATTTTACAGCAGTGGCACACTTTTACTTAAACAGAGTGGGAGAGGAATCAGGTCAACAAAACATCTAAAAACATCTAACACATTAACAATGCAACATTAAAACATCATAAAAACATCACAAAAAAATCTATAATCTACTATAGATCCATTTCAAAACATGTTCCAAGTAGGCTTTAGGACAAAGTACATCCTGGAATGAGTGAAGCTTTCCTGCTGACATGTTAAAATGACTGTCACAACTGCCATGAGCAAAGAGCAAAACCATTTGTTTATAGTGTAGGAGTAGCCTATTCAATATTGAAAGAAGAAGGTCACTGTACGGAGTAGACAATATGATTTGCATACAGCACCTTAAAAAGCTCCCTGTAGCCTATAGGCTGCCAGCGAGGCACACCCAGCAAGGCTGGGTGTGCCTCGCTGGCGGACAATGCACCGTCGTCATACCAGTTAACTCTGACCGGGGCTTTCGGTTTTGTTGAGCCGGATAATGAACACAGAGCCTGGATATGTTGAGCCTCTGTCGTAAAGCCCTCAGGTCTACTCTTCATGTAATAACTTCATGTCAACTGCACTGAAGTCATCATAACTTCATAAGTTCTCATTTTCAAATGATTATGAATACTATTATTGTTATTTGAAGCCGTGTCAGTCTTGACTGTGGGTGATGGGGTCCTCTGTGTCTGCTGCTCTGTGTCTCCAGGAGGTGAGCGGGGCGAGGGACAGCGACGACCGGAGTGCCACAAGTCGTGGGGGGTCGTAGGGTTTGGAGGGGGGGACGGCCACGGCGTGGCAGGGGGTGCAGGACGGGCGGGCGGCCCCTTCGTGGTGGGATGGCCAAGTCTGGGGGCAGTTCAAGGTCCAAGTGAGCCGGTTTGAGGCGATCGACAGATACACACTCAGGCTTACCACCCATGTCAACCACGAAGTTCTTGGCTCCTGCCTCGACGACACGAAAGGGTCCGTCATAGGGAGGTCGCAGCGGCGTCCTGTGGCCGTCGTGGCGGATGAAAACATAACCCGCCGACTGCAGCTCCGGGGGCACCCGCGAAGCAGGGACGCCATGCTGCGTGGTCGGGACCGGGGCGAAGGCCTTGGCGCCGTCCAGGAGGGAGGCGCGCTGAGCGGAGGCGGACCAGGGCTCCGTCGACTTGGGGATGAAGTCACCCGGGACCCTTAGCGGTTGTCCAAACACCAGCTCGGCCGATGACGACTGGAGGTCCTCCTTGGGCGCTGTCCTGAGCCCCAGCATGACCCACGGCAGCTTGTCGAGCCAGTTGCCGTCCGTGAGGCCGGCTCGAAGGGCGTCCTTCATGGAGCGATGAAAGCGCTCAACAAGTCCGTTAGCCTGCGGGTGGTAGGCGGTGGTGTGGTGTAGCCTGACCCCCAGATTGTCCGCCACCGCCGCCCACAGCTCAGAAGTAAACTGCGGGCCACGGTCAGAGGAGAGATCAGCAGGAGTGCCGTAGTGGGAGTCCCACACCGCGTTGAACGCCCGGGCCAGGTCGGGGGCTGTCGTTGAGGAGAGTGGGACTGCCTCCGGCCAGCGTGTCGTCCTGTCGACCATGGTAAAGAGGTAGGTGAAGCCGTGCGAGGGAGGCAGGGGACCCAGGTCATCGTTGACATGGTCGAACCTCTGCTCGGACACCGAGAACCGTACCAGGGGGGCCTTGACATGGCGATGCACCTTGGCACGCTGGCAGGCAGTGCAAGTGTCGACCCAGGCCCTCACATCCCTCTTGAGCCCGTGCCAGATGAACTTCCCTGACACCAGCCGTGAGGACGGTTTCCTTCCCGGGTGCGATAAGCCGTGAACCGCGTCGAAGACAGGGCGTCTACACTTGGCGGGGACTACAGGTCTTGGCTGCCCCGTGGAAACGTTGCACAGGAGCGTGGCCCCCGCATCACACTGGAAGAGCACTCTCTCCAGGCTCAACCAGTGTCAGATGACTTTTAGAGCTTGGATGGAGGGGTCGGCGGCCTGATCCAAAGCCATGTGGGAGTAGTCCAAGTCCCAGCTGAACCGCACCGACCACCGCCCTGGAGAGACAATCCGCGACCACGTTGGGGACTTTCCCAGCCACGTGGCTGGATGTCCGTGGTGAACTCGGAAATGTAGGCGAGTTGGCCGCTGCTGGCGGTCGCACCACGGCTCCGCCGTCTTGGACATGACGTGTGTGAGCGGCTTGTGGTCCACGTAGGCCGTAAACTCGCGGCCTTCCAGCAAAAAACGGAAGTGTCTGACCGCGAGCCACAGTCCGAGGAGCTCCCTGTCAAAGGTGCTGTACCTGCGCCTCTCTGGGAGACAGCTGGCGGCTGAAGAATGCGAGTGGCTGCCAGGCATCCCCAACCCACTGCTCGTACACCGCCCCCACGGCAAAGTCCGATGCGTCCGTGGTGAGAGCAGTGGGCGCAGAGGGCGAGGGGTGGGCCAACATGGCCGCGCGGGCCAGGGCCGCCTTGGTGTCCTGGAAGGCCTTGACACGTTCTGCCGTCCAGTCGACCGGTTGCTTCAGAGCCTTGCCCTTCTGAGCCTCGTACAGCGGTCGCAGGATGTGAGCTATGTGGTGGAGGAAGCGATAGTAGAAGGTCACCATCCCGATGAACCCCTTGAGCTCGCTGACCGTGCAGGGGCGTGGGAAGGCTGCAACCGCTTCCACCTTCGAGGGGAGGGGGGTCCCACCCTGCGCGGAGACCTGGTGCCCGAGAAAGTCAAGGGTGTCCCGCCCGAACTCACACTTCGCCGGATTGACAATCAGCCCGTGTTGGCTGAGCCGCGTGAAGAGGGTCCGGAGGTGGGTACAGGTGCCCTCTCCGTAGTGCTCGCGACGGAGGATGTTCATCTAAGTAGACGAAGAGGAAGGGCAGGTCTTGAAGCACTGAGTGCATGAGGCGTTGGAAGGTCTGCGCAGCGCGCCGCTCAGCCGAAGGGCATCCGAAGAAACTCAACCGAAGAGGGTGTGACGACGGCCGTCTTTAGCGGACATCTCTGGTGCACCGGCACCTGATGGTACCCCCCAGGGTCCACCTTGGAGAAGACGCGTTTGCCTGCCAGGTGGCGCTTGCGAAACATCCTGAATATGCGCGAGGAACCGGGTCGTGGTGCAGGCTGACGCTCTCATTGAAGCGCGGCCGCTCTGGCGACGAGATGCTTCTCGGGTTGGAGGCGCCTGGCCCTGGCGTGGAGGGAGGCCCATTGGTCTGGATGTGAGTGTTCCACTCCGTGTGCTTCACCGTGGGCGCGGAGAAGGTGGGTATTAGTAAGGTCAGGAATTCAGCAAGCAGCTGAGGTACTGGTCGCTTTCGGCGAGCGTGTTGGACAACCCACTGTATAGACTGCCTCCCCTGCGTACAGCAAGGAAGCGAAGTCTGTGAGTTGACCAGGCGCCTGTTCCACCACGTCCACTAACAGGTTATGGGCGGCACAGAAAATGCGCGCAAGAGGGAAATGGTGACAGCCTGCGACGACAGAATAATCCAGGTAAAAGCGTTGTCCACGAGCACACGTCCACGCTTCTTTGTGCCATAAGGCCAATTAGGCGTGCCCGTCCGCACCCACCAACATTGGATCGTCTCCTCCCTTCGCCACCTCGATCTCCCCTTGACGGAATGAATGCTCATCTGGGCACCTGTGTCAAAAAAACCTGCGAAGGAGACAGTTGTCTTGTATGAGAGCAGCGCCTGTGGTGACACCAGCGCTCCAGGGCTACTACCCGAGGCTGGCCCCTAGGCTGTTTCCTGCGTTCTCGAGCCAAAGGTGCAGGGCGAGCGCATCGTTTGACCTTGGTCCACAAAAGTGCGTGTAGAAACCAATGGCCCCGCAAGCGTTACCCTGCTTGGCCAGAGGGTCCGCGTCATCTTTGCTCCTTGCGACGGTCCGAGGCGGGGGCAGCCGCGGGAGCAAGCAGGTCGGTGGACCGTTGAGGCATGGCCAGAGAATCAGGTCCGCCTCCTTGGCCAGGGCGCGGATGCCCTACGTCAATTGTGTGTTGGCCAGCTCGCATTCCTGACCTGAAGACTGGCATGGTGTGCATGAACAGTTCTGTGAAGAAATCCTTCAGAATGCCTCTCCATCGTGAGAGGGCCTTTCGTCCCCCATTGCTCACCATGCGCAGGTGTGTGAGTCCCCAGAATCGGCAGCTTAAAGTGGGCGTGGCGATGTCCCGTCACCGACGGAGACCTGAGGTTGCCGCTGGAAGTCTTCTCGCCGGAATGTCGGTCGAATTGTAGTGTTGCTCGCGCTGGGTTTTGTAAAGCAATGATAACAAACTCGAACGTCCGGGTCACAGTGTAGTGCGTAGCAAAAAGGAGGACGCTAGGCGACGTAACAACAAGTTTAAGTTTTATTGAAAACCTACAATCATACCATTCAGGTCTTTCAGTGCATGCAGATCCCGAGGCAACAGATTAACCTTCCTCTAGACCCCGTTGTCTCTTAACACGTTCCCTCCACTAGATCACTCCCAGTAAGAAGGGGACACAAACACATAATGTAGTCACTACAGTCGGCATATGTGAGTATATTAACATTAAATTGGAAATGCAAAAACGTTCCAACTTAGGGCAACTCACAGAAATTGTAGTGTAGTGGTCAAGGCCCAATTTATTGGGTCAACAATTGGGGCAATCCGCGAGGTCACTTTGCTCGTTTGGTGTGATGCTGGGCGATTCTGTGATGTGATGCTGAGCCGCTGCCACTGTGGAAACGAGAGCAGCAAAGCGACAGTATTGCGCAACTGAGCGCCAGCAGCCTGTAGTTCCAGTGGAAGCAAGGCTCACCTCGGGTGAGGCGACAGCAACTGCCTTTTATTTGTCGTCCTCTTGTAGGCCTACAGTCACTCGGTGCGAATAGTGTTGGCTCTGCAAGCTCGTTTGCGCGCTTGTATGCCACCCAGAGGCAATATCCAACGGTTTTGCTCCAGCACTTATC
>OLKM01000224.1:0-30000 GCA_900291075.1 Melanogrammus aeglefinus
TGGGATGAGGAAGGTCTCGGGCTGACAGTTGACGTCAAATGGTTTAGTGGAGCTGGAAGCTAAGAGGGCATGAGGCTGGTCGCAGTAAGGCTCCAAGTCGGACTTCTGAACCATTGGCAACGCTGGTGGTGCTAGTGCAGAGTGGCCGCCAGAGGTGGTTAAAAATAAAATCTAGGTCTAATTCGGCAAATTTCGAATGCGCGCATGCAGGTCTTTCTTCTCTTTCCGTTTTAGCAGCCACTTTTTAGCTTGCTAACATTGCATGGAACGGCTTATCTTTTAACATAAGTTAGGTTGGAGACACTACACTCTCAAAAGACAACCCTACCGTGTACGTGCCAGGCTGCCAGGCTGCAGCGTAGCGATCAGAAGCCATCACGCTGATGGATCGAACAGTTTTCCAGCAGGCCCACATATTCTTTATGTAAAGTGTTGAAAATAAAAGAAATAATGAGTAGCCTCAGATGGTGATTGTATATACTTTTTTATTGTTGGCCAAAATATCATGGACTCGTAACCAAATGACATACATTAAGAAGACGAAAGAGAAAAATAGACTGAGCCCACCGTGACTGTGATTGTCCCCATGAGAAAAGAGGGTCTAAAATCAATCATCAATTCATTTCTATACTCACTGAAGATATCTGTAAGCTGCCCTTCCACAGTGCAGTTGAACCGTTGGGACGCGGCGGGCCCGCCGACGGTGCCCTAGGGGGGCCCGGGGCCCCACCCCGGAAGCTCCGGCCCAAGCCACTGGATTAGGGAGTATTAAAACACCTGTGTGTACAACATCCCGCAGATACATGATCTGGCGGATCAACACATCATTCAGCTTGCTTGTTATTGCTTTGAAAAGAAGAAACTTAACTGCTCAAGTGAGTAGAATCTGATCAAGTTTGGCAGAGAATAGAGGGATTCAGTTTGTAGAAGGAGTAGAATAAGTAGAAAAATGAGTCGATACGATACTAAATGTGCTCAAAATGAATATAACCTCATCCAGTAGGGTCACATGGCATCTATGTGAATAAAACACCCAGCAAACATCATTCACTGGGGCAATGGAATAATGTATCATTATGACTAACAAATAATGGTGGTCTTTTCATAGCAGAAAACCTTCCCAATACATGCTTTGCCAACTGCTGTAAATCTATCTTGATTTATTTTTTTGAGACTCATTGGTGATTCTAAATCTGATAAAGACAGCCAGGCCAAGAACCTGTAAAAATAATTTCGCCTGGGACTTGGCAGAGACATTCACATCGCTGGCCAATTGAATGGCTGCCTGAAGGTCTCCTTATTGAAAGATTTCTGACAGATTCCTAAAAGGGAGCTTCTCCTTAGCAAACAACCGACAAGTCACTATGAATCATGTCCCTATTCGAAATTGTTGCGTTATTTGTTAAATTATTTTGTTCTGAAGAGATTCACTGCATCGCTCATCGCGTTTCAGTTGTAATATAAATGGCCTTTCCCTACTTTTGGCAGAAACTGAACAAATAAATGTACATGCACATATGTTAATGCATTTTTAGAAAAATGACAGGTTTGCACTGCTTCTTGGCTCTGTCAACCTGTTCACTCTCTCTGGACCATAGTAACTAACACACTATCTTCGGTCCTGGACTGCAGAGTCCCACTGTCTCCAGCACTCTGTCTTCTAGGAGACACCTCAGATTCCCCCTTCCCCTCAAAATACAAAACCCCATCCTTGTCTCTCTAGCTATCACCAGGAAAATAGTCTCTTTCAAAACTGGAAATCTAAATTATCTTTGCCACTTCAACCATTGGACCAATTAATCCACAGAATTCATTCCTGACAGAAGAAACTGCGGGCATATAGAGGAACAATATCTCCGCTTTAAAGAAATCTGGAATCCCTCATAACATTTCTACAAATTCAATAGTTAAGGTAAGCCATGTACATTCGAACCCCCCCCCCCCTTCAACCCCCTCTTTCCCTCCTAACTCTCTCTCCCAGTTCCCCCCCACACACACACGTTCCCTATCCCCAAACAACATCTTATAGCTACACACTGTGCATATATCTACCCTAACACATAGCACCATTACTCTCCTTTCAGACACAATCTACCACTCCACATTTCTCCACATTTGTCTCTGTCTGCCTGTCTGACTGTGCGTCCCTGTGTCTGTCTTGTCAGTATGTATGTTAAAGTTTTATTCTGTGTTTTTCTTTTCTTTGTGTCTGTTATTTTACTTCTTTTTTTTTTTTCTTGTGTGTCTTGCGGGCACTTGGGTTATATGGGTTTCGGAGCACTTCAATCTCATTTTTATTTTATTTTTTTTCATTATTATCATTATTATTATTCTCTCCTATTTCTTACTTTTGTAAATCAAATTCTGTTGAATATAAAATAAGTTGTCCTCCGAGAGGGGGGGGTGGTGGGATAAAAAAAAAAAAATTAAAAAAAATAAAAAGGTTTGCACTGCTTCACAGAAACCCAACCCACACTCCAAACTAATATAAATGAAGAAATGAAGAACTGAAGCAGAAGTAAAAGACAATAGAAAGATTAGAGCAACAAATGTTTCAGGTGTTTTTTTAAGTCAGAAAAAGGAGATTGAAAGTCTTTTTGCAGATTGTACCATTTGGACGAGGCTGCGTATAGGAAGAGGCTTTCTGTTCCATCTCAGCCCTGAGTCCGTGTTGATAGATGAGATCCCCTTTCTGGTCATATCCTAAGTGGACGGTATCAGCTGGTAGGCTAGAGCAGATCTCTCTGATGTACATCTGGCCGAAGAAATACTTTTGAGTGACGTGTAGGGTTCATGTTTAAACTACTTGTGTGGTAGAAGCAGTTAAGTAACTCCCAGACATGAATGTTTTTGTAGGAACACAGGAGAACACAGGAAGAATCTGTTGAGTCCACACAGAAAGGCCACAGACCGGTTTGAAGAAAGGACTGTTACAGCCATGCTAACGTTGGAGGAAATGGTAGCAACTGCATTAAAGAAATTACACTTTATGTTAGATAGCTGGACGTGTGGGGCGGTATTCAATAAGTGGTCAATGCGCGGAACAATGCTTGCCAAGAATTGATGTTCAATAATGACAATTGATTGTTTGTGCAGTTCTGTTTTCAGCCATAGGCAGGTTGGAATGTTGGAAGTCTCAAAAGTATATATATGTATTTTTATTCCCTTTGTCCCTTCTCCAGCGATAAAGGTCCCCCTTTCAAGTAATAGGGGTGGGGAAATGTTAAAAACATGGGGGGGCGACAAACAGGAACAACAGGTCAGCATTCTTGCCATGCCATTTAAACCGTGGGAGCAAGTCTGCGTCGACCAGATTTGAGCATCTTAGAATTAGCGAAATAAGTTGGGGCTTCTGACTAATTTAGATTGGAGGATAAGCAGACATGAATGGGGGTAAAATGTTGTAATTTCCATGACGGAAAAGAGAAAAAGAAACTGGTTTTGAAAAGCTGCTTTCAATTATGCAATTATTTATGAAGGCACTGTGAGACTCCATGTTCGTTGACAACAATTCAGCATCCAACCCCATAGTCCTCTCCAGGCCCGACACCAAGCTTAGGGAGTTCGCAATCAAGCCCTGCCTGTGCAGCTGGATCCTAGACTTCTTCACTGGTCAACGCCAAGTGGTGAGGAGTGGTACAAGGACCTCTGCCTCTCTGACCCTCAACACAGAACTCAGCTCATCCCAACTCTGAACTCAAACTCCCCCCCCCACCCCATATACTCCCTGGACAGCAACGACTGCCTGGCAACACACAGCTCCAACTCGGTTATTAATTAATTAGTAATTATTAATTAGTGATAGGACCTGATCAACGACAACGACAACAACAAGACGCCTGCAGGTTTACAACCAGAGAAACCGGCTCTAGGGTAACCGGCTCTAGGGTCTTCCACCTCAGGGGGAAGAGGACTTAAGAAGAAGTTTGGCAGAGGGTCCAAGACCCTACAAGCCTTCTACAGAGGCCCTACAGAGAGCCTTCTGACAGGTTTCTTCGTCGTCTGGCATGAGTACTGCACTGCCCTCAAAGGCAAAGCATTGCAAAGGATTGTGTGGTTAGCCCAGCGCGTCAATGGATGTGAGCTTCTCTCCATCCAGGACATTTATAATCAAAGGTGTGTCAAAAAAAGCCTGAAGGATCTTCAAGCACCCCACCCACCCCAACAACAGATTTGTTCAGCCACTACTGTCTGGTAAGTAGTGTCGCGGTCTCAAGACCCACACCGGCCGACTAGGGGCAAGCTTTTCCACGACATCCAGGCTCATAATCAGTGGATTCTAGTGGTGCCTGCCCCTAATCCATTGCACATTGCACCCTTGCTCTTATTATTATAATAATCATTACTGCTGCTGTTCTATTTGAATAAAGATGAATATTTGTTTAAATTATGTTGTGCTATGTAGATGATGTTACTTGTTTGCTGCTGCTGCTGGGTAGAGGTGCCAGAACAAATCAATTGCACTGCCGTATACATGTACATGACATGCGACCAAAAAATATCTTGAATCTTGAAAAGATTGAACGCCAGTTGAAGTGAAAGGTGTAAAGATTTGTATGTAATGCATACATGTTTTATACGTGTATGGCTGTACCATGCTTATTTCCTTCGAAAAAGGTGCGTCACATTGGAAAATATGAAACGTCAACCGATTGCGATAGACATTTTATGGAGATAAATTATTACAGCTAGACCATCTGTTAAGAATGAAATGCTGGATTTTCCAGCTAGCCTCATGCTGATGTCTTGATTCAAAGAGAACCTGGATTTGAGACAAGCAGAGGTTTCAGTACAGAGTAAGTTAAGCTTAAGTAAAAAAATTCTCAAACCTCTACCTTCTCATACACCTTCTCATATCCCAAATTGCACTGTAATCCTGAACTGTCATTATAATTGTTTAGGCTTCAAATCGTATTTCTTTAAAAAGCAGCTTTTAAATGGTGTTATCGTAAAACCTCTGATATAGTGGTTTCGGGGCTAGGTATGAACCGAATAGTGTTAAGGTGATGAAACATGATTTGGGCCACTGGTATCGTGATAGCTGGGTGGCTAGGAGTGGTACAGGTTAAACACATGGTTTATTCAGAGCTACAAGGTAAACAGACATGCACTCTGTAGGTGGTTAATGAAGCTTCTGTTGGACAAAGGGAAATCTAACATATGCATTGATGAGAAAGGTATGGTAAAAAAGTCACCATGGTCTGTTTTATTTACAGTTTAATGGTCTAGGGTTGCTTGGAGCACTCTGTGAGCAGAAGCTAGTCAGCACTTGGATGGGCTCTAATACTGTGTCACGTCCAATGAGGTAATGATGTTAGCTTTAATACTCTGGGGTCTAATGAGGTCTAATAGATTAGGTTAATTAACATCATTCCCCCCCCCCCCCTTTGAGGATGAAAGTCTCACATAATGTAATGTAAACGAAAAAGTAACATGTAAGACAGTAGCTGACATGAAAACTTCACATTCTTCATATTCAACCTTACAAAAATATGTGTAAAAATGCACAATGCATAGATAACCTCCATCTTCAAGATGTGCACATTATGATCTGTGAAGGCAATAAGTAATATTTGTGATACATTAGTATATTTGTTCAGTGAACGGGATATCATGTTGCTCTATGAATATATAACATTTGAACGATACAAATCAATCAAGCAATCAATCACAGATACAGGATACCATCAATTAACATATGCCAGTGAGGTTGTGGCGTTATCCCTGCTTCACCATCACCCCGACTGCAGTCCATGGAAGGTGGGTGGGATGCCATCGCTTAGTCAGCGTTTACACGCGGGCATGTCCACCGTATCCACATTGTCCTGCCTGTCACTGTCCTGGGCATAAGCCATCTGTGTGGCAGCAACAAGTCTTACATTGAAGGAGTGAAAGAGTGGAACAACACAGCAAGACAGAATCATGAGCCAAACCAGTTAAAAAACACATTGGTATTGTGGTGATGAAAATCACTGCTGGCGTTTAGCCTGGTTACTACTCGTGTCGCCTGTATTTGGTTTACGAGGGATCCGTGTCCACTGATCTGGTGAGTTCTCTTCACTGTTGTCACTTTTGGCTGTGTCCGTGTTGCACTCCGCATCAATGGTGCTTGAAGTATCCTGTTAAGCTGGCTCTGGATCAGAGGCTTGCATATGTTTCCCGTTAGCATTTCATGTGGTGCCATGCGGTTTGTTTGCATGCACGTTTCCACCAGGGCAAGTGTCAGGGCTTCAACCCAATTGATCTTGCTGTGATGGCAGCTCTTAACTATTTTGGCCTTTAAGGTGCCATTAGCACTTTCTACCGTTCCTTGCGGCTGTGAATGGTAAACACGGCCTTTGCGGCGATGGATGTGTAGTTCTTATAACATTCTTGCAACAACCAGGTTAACAAAATGTGAGCCCTTGTCTGAGTGGATCCTGCATGGAATACTGAATTTGTCTAAAACTTCTCTGCAGAGGAACTTTACCACTGCCTCTGCTGACACACTTCATATTGGCACTAGTTCTACACATCTGCGGAACAGTCTCTATCCCCACTAGGATGTATTGACAACCGTTAACTGATTTGCAAATTCTCAATTTTTAGGTGTGAATGGTCCTTATGGGCTGGGTATGTGTGAGCCTAGTGTTGGTAGGTTATTTCGATAGTTGTGTGCAGCACAGGTAGGGCGGTATCTGAGGGCGTGGTCAACTGTTGGTGACAGTTACGAGGTGTTTAACTCATCCCCCTATGAAAGACAGTTGAGCTTCATCTTGTGTTCACTGTCATGGTCTCGTTTTGCTTTGGTATCTGTCTTGTTTCTCCCCATGTCAGGTTTCCCTCCTGTGTGATTACTGCTCCCTCCCCTAATGTGTTTCAGCTGTTACTCGTTGCGTGCCCTGTGTGTTTGGTATTTAAGCCCTTGTCTTTCCTTTGTTACCTATGTTCCCCGCGTTCCGTGCCTTTTGAGTTAATAAATTATCCTTTTACCTAAACTGTCTGCGATTGGGTCCCACCTGCCTGCCTGCTACCTGCAAACCGTGACAGAATGATCCGACCATCATTGGACCCAGCGGGACGCTCTTTTTGTTGGAGGCTGTGTTGGGGCGTACGTGCAGCGCTGGCGTTTCAAGGCCCGGGTTGGACGGTGCCTTACGGGCTATCAGATTGGGGGTGGTGAGTTTGGAGTGCCATCCGGTTCCCATTTCTCTCCAGTCCCTGAGCTGACTCCGGTCCCTGAGCCCTGTCCGGTTCCTGAACCCTACTCCTTCCCGAGGGTGCCCCTCTTCCAGAACTTCCAGACCTTCCAGAAGGAGTCCGTCCTCTACCTCGTCTTCGCCACTGCAGGCCTCTGCTTGTCCCCCGTTTCCCCTGAAGCAGTCCAGGTCCCAGCCCCGGAGTTCCCCGTGTCCCCTAAAGCAGTCCGGGTCCCAGCCCCGGAGTTTCCTGAGTCTCCCACTTCCCCTGGAGCAGTCCAGATCCCAGCCCCGGAATTCCCATGTTTCCCAGTGTCCCCTGAAGCAGTCCGGGTCCCAGCCTCGGAGTCCAGTCCTGAGTTCCCAATTAATGCTTCCGGGTCCCGGGCCCGCCCTCTACCTCGCCTTCCAGAGGGGTGCCGCCTTCTAAACCCTCCATAAGGCCGCGGCTACACCAGACGCGGAAATTTTGCTTTGCGGACGTGGTATGAACGCAGCAGAATTCGAAACCGTTGAAAGCAATGAGAGTGGCTACACCAGACGCTGAAACTGAACGTACCGCGCCGACATTTCCGCGTGGAAAATTAAGACATAGACTGGTTTCTATTTTTATTATTTTCCGCAAGGTTTGCGTGGGCCTTTTAACATAGAGTATGGTAATAAATCAATGAAATGTAATGAAAATCATTATATATTTTGCTGTGAATAATGAGGGAATCAATAAATCGGATTATTTCCCAAACCCTCGAGAGCTGTTACTATGGAGATTTAACGTTTTTAACGATTAAAACATTACTTTTCTGTTTGAAGACGAGTGTATAAGATAGATAGTATACGTAGACAGTGTAAGTATATAGATAGCAAGTAGGCCTCGATAGTTGATAGTTCAAGAATGGATGATTATTTATTAATTCATGAAGTTGAAAAACGAGTACAGCTTTACGACCACAGTGACCCGAAATATAAGGATAAACGTCAAAGAGATGCCGGATGGAGAGCTGTTTCGGAGGCAGTTGGCATAACTGGTGAGTAACTTCTATACTATTCTTCTATACTATAAGCAGCTATTGAACTGGGCCCCGTTTCCCGATAACGATGGATCTTCGCTTGTACGATCATTCTCCCGATGGATCTTGCGATCTTGGTTTATAAAATATATAAACACAAGAGATCATAAAAGATAAAGGAGCCAATTTTTAACGCGTCCAGTGTAGCCGGTTAATTTAAAATTTCCGCTTGGTGAACGTTCTATTTCCGCACGAGTGAATTTCCGCGTCTGGTGTAGCCGTAGCGTAAGGGGCCCAGCCCTCTACCTCGCCTTCCCGAGGGGTTCCACCTTCCAGAAGGGGCCCGCCCTCTACCTCGTCTTCGCTGATGCCGGCCACCTGTGGGTCTTCGCCGTGGCAGGCCTCCAGAATTTATTTTTGTTCCCTCCTCCTGGGCCCCCTCCACCCACCCTATTCGGATTTGACTTTCCTTTTTTTTTTGCATGTCATGGGTCGCCTGGTAGTCGACCCTTGAGGGGGGGGTACTGTCATGGTCTTGTTTTACTTTGGTATCTGTCTTGTTTCTCCCCATGTCAGGTTTCCCTCCTGTGTGATTACTGCTCCCTCCCCTAGTGTGTTTCAGCTGTTACTCGTTGCGTGCCCTGTGTGTTTGGTATTTAAGCCCTTGTCTTTCCTTTGTTGCTGGTCGGATCATTGTAGTTTGTGGTGAGTTGTGTCCTGTATGTTACCTATGTTCCCCGCGTTCCGTGCCTTTTGAGTTAATAAATTATCCTTTTACCTAAACTGTCTGCGATTGGGTCCTGCCTGCTACCTGCAAACTTTGACATTCACAATGGAGATAAACCAAACGAAACCCCAGTCAGGCTGCCTCTTGTCAGACGGTGAGGCTAAAATCATATAAGGGGTGTAGGGAATGGAATTAATCTCTTGGGTGACTGACAGAAGCGAGTTGTCGAGAGGCCTCTCAGCTGACCCTGACTCAGTGCACCTGGAAGAGGTTAACTCCCAATGCCTGGAAGCACCCGCTGACCAAACAGCCAATCATAACTCTTGTCTACCTGTTATTTATGGTTAACTCAGTCACAACACACTCTTTGCTCTAAGTACAAGAACATTAACGTATTAACCTTATCAATAGTATTCATCAGCATTGCTCTTTTCAATATTGTCATTAGTTTACTGTGAGTTTTTGTTTATCAATCAGATGAACACAACCGCTAACATAGAAAGACTTAAATGTGAAATCTTATTATTCTTCGATTATTATCTTTGAATAATAACTTCACTATAATGGCTATTACTCTAGTAAACCCTCAGAAAGTATTGGTTTGTTTTGTATTGTCATTTCACTAATTCATTTTCTGAATTAAACTTTTACTAAGCTAAACTTCCTTAAACAGCTTAATGGTTTTGTCCAGCACCCCATTTTTTGCATTATTGGTTCTCAGAACCCAAGCAGTCTCTAGTGCACTCGCATCAATATACAAAAAACATCCAAAGAGCCAGACAGATGGGCCCAACAAAAGCTCTTAACACATAATTGACCTGTCCTTTTTTTCAGTAGAACCAGTTGGTTGTAGTCAAGCTCCATCAGGTTTGTTGGACAGTGTATTAATACTGTGCTCTTTCTACAGTTTTGTGAGGTGGAAATTTCTTTGAACTGTTAAAAAGAGTCCTAGTTGATCCCTGGACTTCTGCAGATGAGCAGTGGGGGAAGTTAACGCCAGATTTTCTCTTATGAGTGTGGTAAAGAAGAGTTTGAGTGTTAGTTAGAGAGGGAGAGGGTGATAAGAGGGGGAAGGGAAGAGGATATGTGAGACTGGGGGAGCGACAAGGTGAAAGGAAATAAGAGAAGAAAGGAGAGAGGGAGAACAAAATAATGCAAAAGATAACCCCCTCCCCCCCCCCCAAAAAAAATAGAACTATCAGACATTTCTCATAAACAATCGTACTGACTTTAACGCCGTCACAGGATCGCACCTTAGACGCATTATATCACACCTCAGGATGGATCTTAGAAGCACAAATGGCTTACCATTTACAACAAACAAATGGATTGGCTTGGCTGCAAAAAACAAATATTTAAAAAAATATTTAAAAAATATATATATATTATTCTGACGTTCTGACGAAATACATTTTTCTTCAGGGAGGATTATTGGTTGCCACCAGGATGATGCTACAGACAGTCGCCAATGCAAGTGAATAGAAATGTGTTTTGAGACGAGATTTGAATGTAGGAATTGTGTATGCAAGAACACTATATTGTTTTACAATATTTAACTAATATATTTTCAATATTTCTTTTTTTTGGGTAAGGGATAAATGCCCGACATCTTGTTAATCTATCATACTAAATAAAGCGAAGGGAAAGAAATATACCAGTTAGATGCTCAGGAACTTTAAATGTGATTATAAAAGTATTTGTAATCGTAGTTTGTAATCGATTATTATCTTATGCTTGTTGGTTTTTTATTATTAACTTCACCCTTTATTTAAATTTAAAAAAAAACGAGAAATTTTGTTCCCAGGTAGGAAATCATGCAGGCAAGACCAGTGGCTAATGTTTTCACACACCTTTTGATAAGGATCTATCAGGTTGCCAGGAATTTACTGCCAGGTGGAATATCTGTGGGTGTCCAAGAATAACATACGCGGGTTTGATCCCCATGTTTTTACCCTGTCTGACTTCTTAAGAACGCTATCCAGCCACTTCCTGAACATTATGACCTGCATCGGAAATAACTGGCCTATATCCTGCGTCTTATTGACATGAAGGCCTATCTCCAATATATCGGGCCCCAACCTGCTCCTTGCATGCCTGTTTCTGAATTCACTAACAACGAATACTATGGGAGATATTTACTTACGGGATATCTCATCTCATTTTCATCCGCTTATCCGGGGTCGGGTCGCGGGGGCAGCAGCTCAAGCAGGGGGCCCCAGACTTCCCTTTCCCGAGCCACATTGACCAGCTCTGACGGGGGGATCCCGAGGCGTTCCCAGGCCAGTGTTGAGATATAATCTCTCCACCTAGTCCTGGGTCTTCCCCGAGGTCTCCTCCCCACTGGTCGTGCCTGGAACACCTCCCAAGGGAGGCGCTCAGTGGGCATCCTTACCAGATGCCCGAACCACCTCAACTGACTCCTTTCTAAGCAAAGGAGCAGCGGCTCTAATCTGAGCTCCTCACGGTTGACTGAACTTCTCACCCTATCCCTAAGGGAGAAGCCAGCCAACCCTCCTGAGAAAACTCATCTCGGCCGCTTGTACCCGTGATCTTGTCCTTTCGGTCATCACCCATCCCTCATGACCAGAGGTGAGGATAGGAACGAAGATTGACCGATAGATCGAGAGCTTTGCCTTGCGGCTCAGCTCTCTTTTCGTCACAACGGTGCGGTGAAGCGAACGCAATACCGCTAACGCTGCTCCGATTTTCCGGCCAATCTCACGCTCCACCGTCCCCTCACTCGTGAACAAGACCCCGAGGTACTTGAACTCCTTCACTTGGGCTAAGGACTCATTTCCTACCCGGAGTAGGCAAACCACCGGTTTCCTGCTAAGAGTCATGGCCTCAGATTTAGAGGTGCTAATCCTCATCCCAGCCGCTTCACACTCGGCCACCATCCGATCCAGTGAGTGCTGAAGGTCACAGGCCGATGATGCCATCAGGACCACATCATCTGCAAAGAGAGGATTGGTGGGTGTTGGCCTCCGCCAACACCCACCGAGAACGAGACTGACTGGCTGCCGAGAACCCGGACACAGCTCTCGCTTTGGGAGTACAAGGATTGGATGGCCCTGAGGAGAGACCCCCCTACCCCATACCCCCGCAGCACCTCCCACAGTTTCTCCCGGGGGACCCGGTCATATGCCTTCTCCAGATCCACAGAACACATGTAGACCGGATGGGCATACTCCCAGGCCCCCTCCAGGATCCTTGCGAGAGTAAAGAGCTGGTCCGTAGTAGGGATGGGCATTTCTGGCAAAAATACTATTCGATATTCGCTGAGAAATATTCGAATAATATTCGAAAATTGCTCAATCAAGAACCCCCACGCACGCACGCACCTCGGATACACACACGTACAATGACACAGGGAGAGGCTTTTATGACTTGTATGAAATCAATCTGTTTATTTAACAACTACGCCAACATTCAACATCAAAATTATTTCAACGTGGGCTTAAGGCAGATAGACCTACTTGCGCCGAAAACGGATCGCTATTTATTTATTTATTTTACTGAACACAGCCTGCATGACGGTGAACTAGACACATCAAAAATATAACTTCACACGGTGTGTCTTTTTACAATTTATTTGTTACTAGCATTCGTGGTGTTGATCAGCAGAGAAATAGTCCCCAAAAGACGTTGACGTCGCTTAGCAACCGAGGACGCTATTCACCACCGGAAGTTGAGAAGGCCCATGCAAGTCAACGGAGCGTTCAACAGCATTGAGAAGAGCCGTGTAAATTGTGCGTTCACACCAAACGCGACGGGGCGACAAGATCCCATAGAAAGTGAACGTAGAGACGCGTATCAGGCGAATTTTTCGCGAGAGAAAACCGGCGACAAGTTTTGATTATTCGCGCCACACTTTCGCCGAGCACAGGCGAGCGCGTTCACGAGGATTTTTGGCGCGACAAATTCGCTCGAGTTTAAATATTTCAACTTTGACGCGAATTTCGCGTGATGACAGCCAATCAGCGTTCAACATCGTGGCCACTGAGTGACATGTGTAACAGCCAATCAGCGTTCAACCGTCAAACTCAGTGCACTGCAGTCCGGGGTGAACTGCGGCATGGAGGAGAATGTGATTGTTGCCGTTTGCGACTCCCGGAGCTCTTTATATAATAGTATATTAATATAATATAATATAATTGCATATATAATATCACGGCCAAAAGCTCTGTGAGCCTCCGGATGGCCGTAGCGCGGGGAGCTCTCGTAGGGATTGGGCTTCACGGGATTTGTTTACCGGCGTTGCTATGGTTTCCGGTCTTGTCTGTTTCAACGGTTTATTAGGTAGGCCTATCTAATAAATTTCTGTCTAATCAATACTTCATTCACTGCATCTTCCGTGGACATTACAATATTATGAATAGACTGCGTTGGGTCCTCCGACGCGAACGGGCGACAAATGTCGCGTTTGGTGTGAAAAAAATAGTCACATTTATTATTCGATATTCTACGTGACTCCGACTATTCGACTATTCGACGATCGTTGCCCATCCCTAGTCCGTAGTTCCACGTCCGGGGCAAAAACCGCATTGTTCCTCTTCAATCTGAGGTTCGACGATCGGCCGAACCCTCCTTTCCAGCACCTTGGAGTAGACTTTACCAGGGAGGCTGAGAAGTGTGATACCCTGGTAATTGGAACACACTCTCTGGTCCCCCTTTTTGAACAGGGAGACCACTACCCCAGTTTGCCACTCCTTTGGCACTGTACCCGACTCCCATGCAATGTTGAATAGGCGTGTCAACCATGACAGCCCTCAACACCCAGAGCTTTTAGCATTTCTGGCTGGATCTCATCAATCCCTGGGGCTTTGCCACTGCGGAGATGTTTAACTACCTCAGTGACCTCCATCAGGGAAATTGACGATGAACCACCATCAACCTCGAGCTCTGCCTCCATCATAGAGGGCGTGTTAGTCGGATTCAGGAGCTCCTCAAAGTGTTCCTTCCAACGTCCGACTACCTCCTCAGTTGAGGTCAACAGAGTCCCATCCTTACTGTACACAGCTTGGATGGTTCCCCGTTTCTCCCTCCTGAGGTGCCGGATGGTCTTCCAGATACACCCTGGTGCCGACCGAAAGTCCTTCTCCATGGCCTCTCCGAACTTCTCCCACACCCGCTGCTTAGCCTCCGACACGGCAGCGGCTGCAGCCCTTCGAGCCTGTCGGTAACCTGCAACTGTGTCAGGAGTCCTCCGGGATAACATATCCCGAAAGGCCTCCTTCTTCAGTCGGACGGCTTCGCTGACCACCGGTGTCCACCACGGTGTCCGAGGGTTACCGCCCCTTGAGGAACCTAAGACCCTGAGGCCACAACTCACCGCCGCAGCTTCAGCAATGGAGGCTTTGAACACCGCCCGCCTATGATTATTATATATTAGTACATACTACACAGAAACCTCTCTAGATGGCGCAATCTGATTGGTTCGCTATCTCGGGATAATCTTCATTATCCACCTACAAAACTCGGGATAATGATTGTCGCAAAATGGCGAGCGCACTCTTGTTTTGCTACAGTGACAGACTCGGAAATCAATCCAATCCATTTGTAAATCTTGTTTAGTTGACTTTGGCGTTACTAAATGATACTTTCTATGCTCGTTTTTCATCTCTAAAAGAGCAGTAAGTTCAAACTGCTGTGTCGAGCACTAGTTCGCCCCAAGATCCATTGCTCGAATTTGTAAATAGCCTGGCGGCGTAATTGAGTGCGTCACCATTGTCACGCTTTGAACATTAAAAAATAAACCTATGAAATCTTGTTTTAGCTTGTTTTGATGATGTTCCCGTGTAGTATGTACTAAAACAATTATTCTCCTCAGGCTCTGTGGATAGTGGTAATTAGTCTACTATATACCGCTATCCACTACCAAATATAGGTTAACCAGCCATTGTAGTTTTTGCAGCCTCATTTAACAACACATCTCCTTGCTTGAGAGCCACAAATATGACGATATGAACATTCACTACCCTTTTAGAACGGCACCTGGCGTTCCATGAGGGTCCGGATAAAGGTGTTGGGATTCCCGAATGAGAGCTGGATCAACAATGTTGCTTGATGAAACCCAAGAATCGTACCCCTTCCAGTTCACCAGGTAGTGGCGTCCACAACCCCAACGACAAACAGCCTGCAGTCGCTTTACTATGTCAACAGCCAGTCCTTCATCAATGAAATATGGCCTGGCGGAGGCCTGACGGATGGAACTAAAGGGCGGAAGGGCCCTCCATCACAGGTTTATGTTCGGTCAAATGGAGTGTGGTGAACCAGTAGGGAACCATAAAAGCCAGAGTTACACTGACACACTTGATTGATGACCTCAGTAATTGGGAAGGGACCAAAAAAATCCGGGGAGCCAGCTAGTAGCATTCCACCCGTAGGATAAGTGTCAGGGTCAAGGCGCGGCGACTCAGAAGAATGAGGTGACCGGGTTCTGGGAAACGAGACGGGTGACAGGGTGGCAGCAGAGGAGTTTGGTATGGGCTCAATGGATGACCTGAGCATGATGAGAAGCATTAGCAAGCAACCGGCTCTGGGGGCAGCCCTCCAGTACTCGAACATCAACAGATGCCTTTCATACCCATTCCGGAATTCCCCAAAGTGATAGCCACCAACCCCCCAGGAAGAGGGCAGGATATTCGAGCCGAGTCAAACAGGCAAGGCATCAGGCTTGATGTTCTTTGAACCAGGACGGTAAGAAAGAGTGAGGTCAATTTGATTCGAAAGCAAGAGCCCACCTGATGTCTGGCCCCCTGCGACTGGGATGTATTCCAGGACGCTCAGATCCCTCCAACCAGTGGCGCCATTCCATCAGGGTTAGGGTTAGACGGCCAACCTTGCTGTCCATCTTGGACCACTGAGAGAGGCCAGCCCCGATGCCCAAGTCTGACAGCCATGCAGTTTCCCTTCACTCAGAGATGAAGGCCCAGTCAATACTCAGGGACCACAGCCACCCTAGCCATAACACTCAGTTAGGCCGCGGCTACACCAGACGCGGAAATTCACTCGTGCGGAAATAGAACGTTCACCAAGCGGAAATTTTAAATTAACCGGCTATACTGGACGCGTTAAAAATTGGCTCCTTTATCCTTTATGATCTCTTGTGTTTATATATTTTATAAACCAAGATCGCCAAGACCCATCGGGAAGGAATGATCGTACGAGCGAAGATCCATCGTTATTCGTGAAACGCGGGCCCAGTTCAATAGCTGCTTATAGTATAGAAGTAATAGTAAGGCTATAGAAGTTACTCACCAGTTATGCCAACTGCCTCCGAAAACAGCTCTCCATCCGGGCAATCTCTTTGACGTTTATCCTTATATTTCGGGTCACTGTGGTCGTAAAAGCTGTACTCGGTTTTTCAACTTCAATGAATTAATAAATAATCATCCATTCTTGAACTATCAACTATCGAGGCCTACTTGCTATCTATATACTTACACTGTCTACGTATACTATCTATCTTATACACTCGTCTTCAAACAGAAAAGTAATGTTTTAATCGTTAAAAACGTTAAATCTCCATAGTAACAGCTCTCGAGGGTTTGGGAAATAATCCGATTTATTGATTCCCTCATTATTCACAGCAAAATATAATGATTTTCATTACATTTCATTGATTTATTACCATACTCTATGTTAAAAGGCCCACGCAAACCTCGCGGAAAATAATAAAAATAGAAACCAGTCTATGTCTTAATTTTCCACGCGGAAATGTCGGCGCGGTACGTTCAGTTTCAGCGTCTGGTGTAGCCACTCTCATTGCTTTCAACGGTTTCGAATTCTGCTGCGTTCATACCGCGTCCGCAAAGCAAAATTTCCGCGTCTGGTGTAGCCGCGGCCTTACTGTCTGGGTACAGGAGCATCTGGACACAAACCACCACGTTCAAGGACAGCTTCCTCCCCCAAACCACAAGACTACTGAACTCTGGACTGTGATCGCCCAACCATGCCCCCCCCCCATAACATACACAAATTAGCTTAGAATAACCTATACTGCAGCATAATGTATATTTGCTGCAAATATATATAACTATGTACAATGTTATATCAACTCTTATCATCTCTCTTGTTCTTACTTTTTTTATATATGTGGAGGTTTTGAACACAGGAATTTCATTGCCAGCTATGACTGCTACTGCATGTTTGTTATGCAGTTGACTAAATGAAAACTTGAACTTGAAATGAATATATATATATATATATATAATATATATATTATATATAATATATATATTATATATATATATACACAAATAGGCCCATATATTTGTATATAAATATGTATATATTGTATTATAGACAGTATATATATAATAATATATATTATATATATATATATATATATATATATATTATATATATATATATATATATATATATATATATATATACACATACATGCATGTATATTTATGTGTATATATATAAAAATATACATGCATGTATGTGTATATGTGTGTGAGGTGGATGAGCTGATTGGTGGAACCAGGTGAGCTCATAGGTAGAGGCAGGATAAAGGTGAAAGTGGATAATTGACTGGCACCAGCCCATAATGCCAGAGAGACAGCAAGATACACACTGTGGTCATAACGCCTTTCCTCAGGTTTTTGTTTCTGCTGCTGTTCCTAGATGTCCCTCTGCTAAATCTGTCCAATAGAGTTGACAAGATGTTCTAAAAAACTGTATGGCCTTTATGAAATTTCCTCTCAACACCTTTATTCACGTGTGTTGTTTGGACACTTATGTTTGTTTATCGTAAGTTAATACTGTCAGTAAATACGAATTGGATATTGTGAATTGAAACCAGATGGGTTTTAGGGCTTTGTTATGACACAAAAAATGGGATTTTATAACTTTTGGATCCCAATATCTCACCTCCTGGAGTGTTTTTGTCTTTTGTCGTTCTGAGTCATTTAAAGAGCGTTTCTGGGTCAAATAAAAATGGAGGGCCACACACACAGTGAACAGCACATGTTTGAAAAAGGAAAAAACAACTCATGTGGCCCAGAAGATTCAAGCCAGACGCTGGCTTGACACGGAAGCGTGGAAAAGGGAAGCCGATTGGACTGGTGTGAAGCATCCACCATCAACACACCGCCAAGAGCAGCGGAAGATTACCAAGAGTGTCTAGCCTCCCGCCGCGAGGCAAGCAAAGGACAAATATCAAAGGTGATGGCTTGTCCTTAAGCAGGATTTGTTTTTTTTTTAGCAGGTGAGGTTCTTTAAGTGAGAAGCCACCTTTCGTGCCACAGCAGGATATGGGCCAGTCATGTCTTATGAAATATACATATACCGATACCACATTAAGAACACAGAGTAAAAATACTTCAATACAAAGATCAATAAGAAATCAAAGCATACAAAAACCCTCAGAAAAATCGCCAACGTTTTCCGAGTCATCCACTCTCAATCGAATGTACGATTCAATGGATCGATGAAGTTTACGATATGAAACATTTAAATCTGGACATTGAGCCGAAGTCTGGTTTTGTTGTCTCCCATCTTGCGTTCCACCTAAGCTCCTTTCTGGGGCTTAAGCTCAGAGGACACCGTATTAAATTAGTCCCGGTGCCCAAGAGGCTGGCAGGTTTTTTTAGGGGCAGATTAAGGACAGGCTATAGGGCTAGCACCCATCTCGTCTGGCCTCCACATGGCACTGGTAACCCTGAGAAGAACAAAGCCCCACTTTCTCCTCTCATTACCCAATGGACGTGGCCCACATCTGGGCACCTTCCCGAGGTCCTGCTGGGGGCAGATTCTCCATGGAGCTCCCGGACCAACGGTGCACAATAAAAACACTGTGTTTTGGTTGGGTTTTAGAGTGCCAGACGACATAATCCAATAGAGGTGGAGAGGTTCCTGACGGAGGTAGGTCAGCAGGTCCGAGCCCGCGCCAGAAGGGACTGACAAAAAAAACAACTAAATGTCAAACTCTTACACACATTAGCATTCAACAGGCCAATGTCTCCAGTGCGTCATGTGGGGTTGTATAATTGAATCAAAAATGTTTCTCGGGGGGGAAAAGTTATGGTGAAGTAACGTTGCAAGATGTTGGTTATACTGTTATTTACTGATGCCAGGAACAACATCATCATTAATTGAGGCATGAATTTAAAAGTTCTGCCTGTATGTCTGATGTGCATGTGTGTGCATGGGAAATGAATAAGTAAATGGGATGACTAACTATGAGTGGTGTATAGCTGTGTGTGTGTGTGTGTGTGTGTGTGTGTGTGTGTGTGTGTGTGTGTGTGTGTGTGTGTGTGTGTGTGTGTGTGTGTGTGTGTGTGTGTGTGTGTGTGTGTGTGTGTGTGTGTGTGTGTGTGTGTGTGTGGCTGATATGAAGCATCTGTTGATTGGATCACATGAATCAGCAGAAGTTCAAAGACAACCAGGAAAGAGACCAGTGCGACTTCCTACTCAGTCAACAAGCTGTGTCCATGTGTGTGTGTGCCTGTGTGTCTGTGTGTGTGGTTGTTTGCCTGCGTACGTTTGATTGTGCGTGTGTGTGATTGTGTGTGTATGTGTGCGTCTGATTGTTAGTGTGTGTGGGTTTTTGTGTGTTTGTGTATGTGTGTGTGTTACTGTGTAATTGTGTGTGTGTGTGTGTGTGTTTGTGTGAGTGTGTGCGTGTACGTGTGCTTGTGTGTGTGTGTCCCTTGGTGTTTAATGTTGGCTATAATTTGGCTCCAAGTAATTGGCATCCACAAACTCATCTTGAGTTGAACCACAATTGCGGTCTCCCATGATTTTGGTTGTTGTTATGATGAGGAATACCCATACTGCTCCCTCAATGTTTTTCAGTCTCTTCATTGCTGCCTCATTCCTTGACCTTTTATGTTTGGATATTGTATATTTTGGTTTTGCTAGATATCTTGTAAATTAATGACTATATTTTCACGCCATATTTTCCTTCATGGTCTTTTTTTGCCTAGAGCAAAAACTGTCAGGTTGGTCATCTCCTGTTAAGATCAGCTTCCCCTACACCAATTTAACAGGAAGTAGGTATGGACGCCTAATTCATAAATTCTGGTAAAACCTGAAATCTTGCGTATTCAGTAGAATAGCCTTTTAAATCACTTAGGAATGCGGGATCAATAACTAACAAATTCAAACGTTTGAATGGCTAGAAGGTGCCCTGAAATTTATCTTGGGCCCCAGCTTTGTCTGAAATGTATTATTTACACAATATAGTAGCAATAAGATCGTAACAATAAAAACTATTTGTGGCCATAAAGGCAGTTTTGATAAATGAATACCACTTAACTTAATTAATAAAACATTCCATAACAACTACAATCGTGTCACCCACATTATTGTTAACTCTCAACTGTATTTTAAAACGGTTTTGATTGAGGCATACACCAACGGGTACTTATATATTTTACAAACTTAGTTTATATATCGATTTCCCGGGGTACTAAAGTTACTCTCTCCAGCTGTGTTTGTTCCAGACACGTGCTTGATTTCTTTTTGGAGTTGCTCCAATTGTGATTGTGTGCTTAGAAGCTATGGTAGGCAGTTTATTTTAGAAGTAAAAATAAAGTCTTCCCCGAGTCTTCCACAAGGCTGGCAGATCAATGAGGGAGAGCTGAAGGTATGGTGTTTTGCTTTATGGCTCGATTAGACTTGCTCTAACACCAAGCGTCAGCGTATGCCACCTGCTGTGTCCTGTGTGCAGACTTGCTGTAGCAGTACGCGGCCAAAAATTACGATCGGTGTGGGGAATTGCGGGCTGGGTCCGACAGCGTCTCCTCGAAACTTTCCAGCATGCTAATAATAACTTCCCAGACTCTGACCTCGAGGTCACTGTTTATTCTCTCGATCGCCCCCAACTTTCTTGTCAGTATTGCATCTTGCGGACGCGTCGTGTTCGCTACACGTGTGCGTTGCCTGCAGCAACTCAATTCCAGCCCTTAATCCTTAATCGTTTAAAGCCTCCCCTGTAGTTCGCTTTCCAGGAAAGTCTCTGCTAAATGAGAGTGTTGAATTGAAAACCAATATTCAATTGAATGGATTCCTGTTTCTGAGGTCTTTTTGGTCATAATTAAGAGACTATTTGTCTCGATCACACAGTAATCCGTCACCTGAGGAAGCCTATTAAACCATCTAATTAAATCAGCCTGCAGCAACTGGATAGTTATTAGAGCTCAGCACTACACTTATCAAATAACAATGGTGCCTCTATTTAACCGCAAGCTTCCGGCGCAGTCGTCTTGATAGAGGTGCCTATTTGCCTAACCAATGGACAAACCAAATGGTAGGCTGATTTATTCATCTTACATCTGGGTGGACACTCCAACATGGGATGTAAGAATAGGGTATATTTTGAAAAAGCTTGTATTGGCTCATCAACCTCAAACTTTGAATGCACCTAAAATAGTGGTCCTTGAAGTCTGAAAAAATGATGAAATTAATCCACACATAACTGAGCTTTGGTCGCAAAAGCAACAAAGCCCAAACAAATAGGAAGGAAGAAAGAGAGGGAGGGATCTTAAGGATCCATTCCACAACAGTAAGCTTGGGTTAACAAAAAGACCACAGACACTCCACGGCCATTCCCAACTGTTACATCCGCCGACAGGAATGGATGGACTTCTGTAAAGGCATGGTGACAACCATGAGGCACAGACTCTGTGCTGACAGCGACGCTTGGACTCAACCATTCGACGTTCATCTTTTCAAACCGCATTCGCCGGTTGTTCAGAGATTGGGCGCGCAGAGAGAGAGAGAGAGAGAGCACTTGGGCCATTTAAGGACATTAAGGGCAGGCGGTTGGCCGTGCTCCACTTCAAAATAAAAGAAACTCATAATATAGCTGCCACATAGCTTTGATTTTGAAAGGGTTTTGGAGCTAGGGTTTCTGTTCTGTCTTGTGTAATCTGGCCCTGAAGGGGTGGAGGTGCATGAAGCGAATGATTCACTTGCACTTTCAGTGGGATAGAGGGGGTGGAGTAATTGCCAGCTGATCGGAGGCATAGGGCAGGCAGAATGGTGGTAACACACACACACACACACACACACACACACACACACACACACACACACACACACACACACACACACACACACACACACACACACACACACACACACACACACACACACACACACACACACACACACTAACTAGTTAACAGTATAACTTAGTATTACTGCCCATTACTTAAAGAAATTCTAATTCACTTCCTCCTCTCCTCTCATCCGTGTTTCCTTCATAAATTCACAATTAATGGAGTTATTTTGTTCCAAGATTTCTGTTGCAGCTCAACTCGATTCTTGCAAATACGATTTAAAAATGCTATGGAATAGAAAGAGCCAGCTTATTGCCCTGTCCAGGAAACACATCTCTTGATATGGTTCAACTTCTCTATGGTGACACACTGACAAAGCCCTCAACTCAGCTGGACGCTGTAGTCACTGTCTTCTTGAGAGCATTGTTCTTGTGTCTTCTTTGGGCTGCGGGATCTAGCGGTAGGAAAGGCTATTAAGGGATGGATGATCCCACTTTGGACAATTTCCCACCCAGGGTTAGGGAGGGCATTCTTCTTTGCGTCACAGAGAGAAAGCTTGGTAATCCATGTTTTTTGCTTTGTCTGTCGTCTTGTTAGGATCGGCCAACAACCTGATTACTCCCTCTTAATGCATCCACTATCCACCATCAATGTATTACTGTATCACCAAATCACCTCAATTATTGATCTTCACTTAACATTTTGAATGGCATATTTTGAGTATTATCCTGCAAAACATGATGAAAAACAGTGGCCCTTAAATTAATAATTCAGCACTTTGACATAATAAATCATTTTGACATCGTTATTAAACACATGTTATATTGTTGATTGTCTGAATAGTGATTGTTTCTCTGATTGAGTAGGCCGTAAAGTAAAATAAAGTAACCTTTCAGAATTGTCACAATAATTATGAACATTTTGGTATGCATCTATCGCTGAATCTAGCTAGTTTATGCTCAAAGACTAAAAGGGATATCCGGTGTGCCGCTGCCGGACTAGAAACCTTGATACAGTCAGTCCTAACCGGGCTCCCCTCTGGCAGAACAGATGAGATGGGCCAGGTTAACAGTGACCACAAGGCCGTTGACTCTTCATCCAGGTCTACCCTCGGCAGCTGAACGGAGATCATGGCCACGCCCTAAGCCAGCAAAGGTGGATTCTGGAATTAGGATGATGCTGTCCCCGGAAAATGTCTGTCCCTCCAGAATGATTGATTTCTTTCAATAGGAACATTGCAACATTTTAATATACAGTGATTCTGAGGTCGAACCCTGGTTAAAGTTGGTTTCATGTGGAAATTAAACAAATATCTTATGCTGATGGTTTCTGATACATGGATTTGAAGACACACTATCCTATTTTACACCATTGTAACAGAGAGTCCCAGGGTGGCATAGTACCACAGAAATCACAGAAATGACGGTGGTAATGTGAAATGCTGCAGTGGTCCGGCAGCTCCCAGTCCCTTGTGGGATGCCAGCGCTGGTCTCCTCCAGGCCATGAGCCATATCCTGACGAGCATACTGAACTACAGATTGTGGAAGTCTGGAGTCCTTTATTGTTTTTTTCGTTGACATTATTTGGGACACGTCCATTCACGGTATCTCTCACCTCGAGGGTGCTGGGTTTGAACCCTGAAGCTAAACATTACAACACTGATGTGTTTTCAACTCACCTCCTCTCGAGTGTAGATGTACTTCAATATGGATGGGCGTAGGCCATAAGTTGACATCCGTTTAATCCATTTATTAACTTTTTAAGCAGCCCCCATAACTGTATATATGTTTTGATCAACCGCGGTACGTGCATACAAACAGCACTGGGTGCGTAGCTTTTCTTTCAAGCGATTTGAAAGAATTTGAACAATGTGTCAAACGACAGCACTACCTTTAATTACAAAGATTACAGTCTTAAAAGAATTGAGCATCCATGCTGTCGGTTTGGAATTCCTGTGCTTACTTTTTTGTCAGTAATATGTCCCCAAACAAGTGAGACAGAAACACTAAATAAGTTCAGTCACCCAAATAATTCACAGCTATGAAGTGTAGAAAACTGTTTTTCATGTCGACTTGTTAACTAAGGTATTACTTATACATTATTTAATAGGGTTGGGGTTTACCCACCTCACCTTCATCTTAACTCTGAACTTAAACTACTCCAATGCTATATAATAATGCTCATTGATGTTAATTATTGTACCCTTATTTCCAAGTGTTACCTGTGTTTTAGTGGGGGCCCCCTGTGCTTGCCTGCTGATGTCTGCAAGCATTACAGTATGTGGGTTATGAATCGCCTCACCACTGTAATGCCAGAGTCGACCATCGGTTGTAATGGGAGATGTATTTGGAATGTGGAAATTTATTAATCCCTGCACAAGACTTAATGGATGTTCATGATGCCAAGGAAGGGGTTGTGGCTGATAATAAAAGAAAACAATGGCACACAGGTAAGTTATACTTCCAGACGTATCAAAGGAGACATTCGAGTAACTGGTTTTCTCGCAACGTCAGAGGTATCGGTTGCACATCAAAGAGACATAGTTGTACTTCCATACCAACGATGACTACTGGTGTGAACGAAATGAAAAGAGTTGTAGTTATCTGTTACTATGGCACTTATCTTCAAACATATCAACAAGAAAAATTAGGAAATAACCTTGATGGCACCTAATTTATACTGTTGATGAAATACATCCAAACCTCTCATGGTTCCCTTGATCTTAGTTGTCATCTTGCATTACTGTTGTTGTATTGAATAGCATAAAGAAGTATAAATAATGATATGTGACTGTAGATGCATGGTTGTTTTTGTTCTGAATGACAAATATGACAAAATCAACAACAAATCTGTAACGGTTTCGCAATATAGTGGAAAAAAAAGAAAAGGGGAATAGAAAGTTTACTTTTGCTCTCTTAATCCCTAATGCACAGGGCCACTTTACATTCTTCATTAATGGTCTAAGAGTTCAGAGTAATTATAGGTCCTGTTATCAACCTGGGGCAGGTGTAGAGCGTCAAACCGGGCTTACATCATGGACATGCTCTGCCCCCCAACTTAATCTTCTAAACCGGCCAGAGAGAGAGAGAGAGAGAGAGAGAGAGAGAGAGAGAGAGAGAGAGAGAGAGAGAGAGAGAGAGAGAGAGAGAGAGAGAAGAGAGGGAGACGAGAAGCGAGAGAGAGGAGAGAGATTTAGGGCTGATCGAAGATACTGGCTTTGGGAATCGCTGCAAAAATGTTGCTAATTTAGCCAGCTTACTCCCCCCCCCACCCCCCAGGGCTGTACCTTGCTCACAGTTTGAGGGCAGCGGATTATTAGATGCCTTTGTTAACCACCAATCAATTGGCTTTGCAATGAACACCCCAACAGTGGTCGGGCTACGCGTGACTATTCTGGGATAAGTGGCTGTAATGCAAGCTAATCCTTCCATACAACAGAGCAAAGCGTGGTTCTACATGCACACGAGAATGGATATAAGGTGAACAATGAGAGATTTCGATTTCCTGGCATGAAACGCTGCTGTATAATTTTCCTTGCCCCGACCATAGTAGACCCACCTGCAGAGTAAGCTCCACCAGTGGGTAGACTTTGTGTACATTATGATGAGCAGTATAAACACTTGACGAGAAAAGCAAGAGGCACTTCACATGCCATAACAAGACTATGTGAAAGTGAGCATTGAGTTTGGAGTAACCAATTGCAAAGAGGCAGATGGCAAAATGCAATCCTAACATTACCACCAGTCTGATAGAGAACGATACACAGGTTAGCTCATAAGGAGGTTAAGTTGTGGGTATTCAACGATTCATTGATGCTGGCAGAACTGTGTGTAAGGGTAGGCCACCATGGGAATGAAACATGGGAAAAGTGTATCGGGTAAGCAGATACAGACACTGGACCTCAGTGTCTGGTCTCAATCAGCCATCTCTGCCCATCTTGGTATCTGCCCATCGTGGCGTCTGCTATCGTCAACGATAGCAGGAAACCTTGCAGATACCTGAGATATTTGAGATTGTATCTGTAATTTTTTTTTTCTTTTAGATATTCATCAAAAAAAAAAGCACCACGGCTCTTATGTCTCTCGCATCGGGCGTGAGACACACACATTTTAACGCCACACTTTGTATTTCTCACACAGAGAAATGACCAGGATAATGTCCACCAAGTTGTGCCTCAAAACATGTTCACATCGAATTTGAGTTGCGCTTCTCTGGGGCGGTCACCAACTAGTTAGTCTACGGAGTGAGTAGTGGGAGTGAAGTAGAGCCTTCGGATGCCACGGTTTGACTGTAGAGTTAACGGCACGTTTTTAATTACTTTTTTTACTATTATTGTTTTATAGGGACAAACATTAACAGATTCCTCCTACAGGGAATTTATAAAGTTGGTTTTATTGAACAGAAAGAACCACACTTTACTTTACACCCTTTACCACAGCATTAGCCTACTGAATACCACAGATATATTTGAAGCATTGGACTGAATGCCATATAAATAATAAGAATTATGATTTTGCAAGTTTGCAACAATCAAAAGTCCAAGGAAAAGTATATTCCTCTGCTGGTGTTGCCTTGGCCAATAGCCTTTTGAGGCAGTGTTTTGTCTGCATATTAGTGTTGTTAAGGGCCAATAAAGCACATTATCATACATTAGTCACCATGTGACTACACCCATCTGGTCTACCTAATTCATCATTACAGACCCCCGTCCCTCACCCAATCAAACCCAAACCGCCGCCACCGAATAAATCCCACTCCGAACTCAGTTCAAAACTTGAGAGCCCTGCGTTATCAATGAAGTATCAAAAAGTATTACTATGTATTATCGGTTAATCATGTAGGTTGGTATGTTTGAGGCAAAAGCAGGAGATTCAACAATCTGTTTTGACAAAACATGCCAAAATGTGGGCCAAATATTCAGGCCTTTGTTTTGTACTACAAGCCAGTACGAATTATCTCTGTGCGTCGATTCAATCTAAATACCCAGAAACCCTTGCAAGATCACGACTTTTCAAATTGTGTATGTGAAGAATATAAATACCAAGCCGTCATTTTGATTTATTGGATGATGAACGCTTTGGGCACATTGGCACGAGTCATTAGTACGAATGCCTGGTTCAATTGATCCTCTCTAGAGCCACTCCAAATCCCTGGATCAACTGCTTACAACTAAGGATTCTTCCATCAGTTACCAGCCTTTCAACATCTGAGAATCAGCTCATATTACATAGTTCTTCACAAGCACCTTAGTCCACAGCTGCCTGCCAGACCAGACAGATGTGGACTACAGCTGAGCAATACATCTCATACGTCTCTGCGAGATGTATGAGATTATTGCAATCGTTGCAAACCACCTTGACATCGTTGCTTATGCAAACAGGCCCTGTTATCTCTTCTAAAGCAGGAGTGTACTCAAGTCAGAGGTCTTGCCTATTAATCATTTGCTTCTATTCAGTTCTTTGAAAGATTGAAGACATGAAAATATAATTGACAGACAAGTATTTTTAGTTCCTTCCTCCTTGTCAGCCGCATATAAGTTTGTTGTCAGGTTATTTCCAGTCGAGGACTATTGTCTGTAACAATAGCCCTCAAATCCCGGAAATAAATAACCCTGTCCTAAAGTCTGCCGTCAGACGTTAATCAAAAGTGTTAAGATTAATGTCTGAAGTCTGCCCATTCTACCTAATGTGGGATCCATTAGTCCTATTATGTTATAGCAGAACTTTTGGGGGAATGCGGCGCAAAGCCAGAGTCGGAAACCTAAACTGCAAGGATATATTATATATTATATTCTACTGAAGTAAACTAATTTGTGTGATTAGATGAAGATTGTATGTAGAAGTGTATTTCTTCAGTAGCCAATATACATGGTGTCAAAAAACTGAGAACTTTAAGGTTACAGCTTACAACTGCCGGCGGAGTTTGTGTAGCATATTGTAGTTTAGACTGTCAATGCTTAAGCATGGGAGTGGCAGTTTATGGCTTTCCTTATGTCTTGCCCTGCCTGATTAAACAACCTATTCCTGTTTATCGGCCTCAGATCAATGATTAATATGATTTTAGCACACCAATTAAACAAGTTATCCTTTCATACATGTACAGTGAGTCATGCATGGGCTGCAGTACTATTGATATGACCTGCAGATGGATTTATCGTGTATAAATTAACCTGAAAGTGCTCCGAAACTCTTCTGCAATTGCATTTGCCGTTCCTTTCAGAGTTAAAGAGAGGAGAATTCTATAGGAATGGGATTCTAGGTTGTCCACCAGTTTGCCAACCAGGAATATAGAGGGAAGAGTGTACGATTGTAATGTTAAGAGTATTTGGCAGTAGGCCAAACAGGGAAGGTTGGTTTCCTTATGAATATCCATGCAGGAAAAAAGGGTTGTGTTTAACTTGTGAAAAAAAGGAAATGCTCAGCTTTCACTCAAACCATCTGAAGTGTGTGTGTGTGTGTGTGTGTGTGTGTGTGTGTGTGTGTGTGTGTGTGTGTGTGTGTGTGTGTGTGTGTGTGTGTGTGTGTGTGTGTGTGTGTGTGTGTGTGTGTGAGGTGTGTGTGTGTGTGTGTGTGTGTGTGTGTGTGTGTGTGTGTGTGTGTGTGTGTGTGTGTGTGTGTGTGTGTGTGTGTGTGTGTGTGTGTGTGTGTGTGTGTGTGTGTGTGTGGAGGTGTGTGTGGAGGTGTGTGGAGGTGTGTGTGTGTGTGTGTGTATGTATGTGTGTGTGTGTGTGTGTGTGTGTGTATCTATGAGTTGTTAAGCGCGAGAGAGAGAGCAAAAACAAAACAACCCCAAAAAGTCCCTCCCCCCTGTTAACCGCCAGGGAGAAGTGCTGCATTTCATACACCGGTGATTGACAGGCAATACATGTTCTTTATTTGTTCTATCTGACGCTTGTATCTAGGTAGTTGGTTGATATTAAGTTACTATCCAATCATAAAGCAGTATGGTGGGACAGGGATTTTTGCCCATAGGCTAATAGTTGGATGAAGTTACCAATCCATTCATAGGACAAGGCTATGAGAGTCGACACCCACATGTTGCGATTAATGCAATTTAATTTCAATTAATTTGTTTATACTACCACATTAGACAACACGACGGCTAAAATTATGACCTCATCGGACCACACATTTGTAGTGCTAACACAAGTTCTGACTAGTGTGTGGCGCCAAGACAACCCATTATAAATTTGTATGGTTCTGAGATAAATCAGATCATAGAGGCGTAAGACCATAGGGTCTGTCATAGACTGAAGCTTTATCTGAGATAAATCAGACCCTGAATGCGTGGCTTCTTTACCATTCCGCCCATACCAACGTAGACCCAAGGTTAACCTGTGTCAGAGAGATGCTTCCTGAAAGTAAGAGATTGTTTGAGTAATGCAAAGTCCCTATGCCAATGGGGAAAATTACAAAGTAAGCGCATGCCACTTATAATTATAGTGAAAATAAGGATGTGAGTTGCTTGACATGTATACATATATAAAATATAAAGCATTACCTTCGGAGATATTTAGAGTTTTAGACCTAAAGGAAAGACCACGTGTTTAAGGAAGCCCCTGGCGCGCAGACCCAATTTCTACTGTAATGCATGGAAGACATTCCATAGTCCATATTCCGTGACACACCTTGCATATTTGGCAAATTATTCAAGGAAAACGCTGTTCGGGCTGGGCAAGCGATAGAAAGTAAAAAAAAAAAAAAAATAAATAAAAGGAAAGTGATTTAAAAAAAAAAAGAAGCATTGGAAACCTTATTTGTGTGCGGGTACGGGTCAGTGCCAGAGGACACTAGCACACTTTTGAAACTAGAGCTAGTGCTTCAATCCAAACAGAATGCAAAAGACAATGAGGTTGGAGCAGCCGGTCGCTGCTGCTGTCAGTGATACAGAGTAGGCGGCTGCATGAAGAGCCCGAAGAGGGCGGCACTTCAAGCAGCTCGTTACGCACTCAAATAAAGGGCCGTCCTAAAACGCATCTCAAACTTCTTCGCGCTGACCTGTGTTTCATTGCGTCTCCAGACGTGGTGGTGAGTGCGGTGTGTGCGCATGTGTGTATGTGTGTGTGTGTG
>OLKM01000224.1:35000-84301 GCA_900291075.1 Melanogrammus aeglefinus
TACAACGTCTTTTAATCCATTTTTAGTGATAAACAGAATGTTAAGTATTATAACCTTGACATTGTTGTGTCGATCAGTGTTGTTGATACATATTAAGGTAATAAAAATGCAGTTTTGCTTCCATGTAGCACTATACGTGCGTCATATTTTTGGTGAACCGCCATGACTGATTTTAAATTTTTAAATTACACGTGTCATTCTGTGATCAATCATTACCAGGATTTTGATGTACCTGTTAGAGTTTTACTGTATGGATTGTGTGAATATGTGTACAATGTTTTTTTTACTATTCTACTATTAATCTTTCTAAATATAGTATTTAATAAATTAAACATATATAGAATCTATATAAAAGAATGGAAGTGAAAATATTCCATTTATACATATTTGTTAAATGGAATATGTAAACAAAGTGATACTTGAGGACATTACAAACAAATTTAACAACAAACAACTATTTTCTTTGCTTATTTAACAGCCAAATCTAATCATTCTATGCAGCGAAATTGTTCTTGCTTTGGTTTTCTCATGACAAGTCCCTTGTCTTGTGTGTCTTGTGACCAAATGGAAATCGTATCACATTGATGTCCAGTTTATTTTTGGAAACTTTTTTGCGTGTTTTGGTTATTTAATCTCGTACCACGTCATGGCCTGATCCAAGTTTTCTGGGAAGATTGTCATATTATGGACATAAGAGGACAGGGAAACTGTTGAGTTTAATGAGAAGTTACCAATTGAGTTCATAAGAAGGAAGAATCAACCTGGGAAAGTTATCCATTAAACAACTGACTAACGAGTAATTAAGCCGGGTGTTGAGCATAAACAGTTATTAACAAAAAGGTACCCTTTTTATGTCACTATTTGAACCAACTGTATTGCATTCCTCAGTAGCCCTGGGACAATACTGGCATATCTGGCTTTGATTTGAGATCATTATGATTATCATGAATGACTTTAGACAACTGTCTCATATCTAGATATTTCTGTAGACAAGAAATTATTTGTCGTTGAGCTGTTTGACAGTGGACTTGAAGTTTGGCTGGTGATTTGTTAAACAAGTTGTAATAGTTATTCTATCATCTTCTAGGACCAAGATGATGGCTTCTATCAGTAGCCATAATATGGTTCTGGAGTGTTGCAAGAATTAATGGTTTTGGACAGCTTGTAGATGCTGGATTCTAGATTTCAGATAAGTCACCAAATACTGGTATGCCTAGTTTTCACCAACATTTAGATGGAGAAACAAACCCTTTTATAAAATATGTGCTCCTTTCTATGGAGGATATGTGGATCACCAAGGAACAAACATTGACAAAGTTAATAGTGAGGTGCTTGGTTTGGATTATTTGTCGCTATCTTATTCCGTAAAGCTACTTAATCCACATCCACCTTGAGCAAGCTTGGTCAGAGAAGCTACTTAAACTACATGCACATTCAGTGGCTTATCCAGCAGCTGTGTGTGTGTGTGTGTGTGTGTGTGTGTGTGTGTGTGTGTGTGTGTGTGTGTGTGTGTGTGTGTGTGTGTGTGTGTGTGTGTGTGTGTGTGTGTGTGTGTGTGTGTGTGTGTGTGTGTGTGTGTGTGTGTGTGCATGGCATTTTTTAAATATAAATTAAGGGTACGATTGATTTCTTGTATAGTTTATTTAGAAAACCGATGACGTTTTCTCACAAATGACCTTAAAAGGTTATTTATGGTATCTTCACCCTATAGTAATTATATTTATAGAATAAATAATAGATGGTGCTGAGAGTCATCATGCAAATGCTTCAGCTGATCATGGGTGCGGTTCCATACATCGGAAAATCCAAGGGAAAACATTGCACAGCTGACTAACAAGTCCTAAACCAATCAAGGCGTGAATAATGCATTCGATTTCCCCACTACCACACTTAAACTTTTGTTTCTTACAGAAACAAGTCTTTATTTTGGAAATGATTAGGTGTCACTCAAAGGGATTGTTGGAAGAAAACATAGAGCAATGGTTGAATGAATGTACCATTTGTATAACAACAGTGTAGTCTTCTGAACGGTGTTCAATTACATTGGCCGATGTGTTGCATGAACTGTTTCTGTTTGTGTGTGTCATGGGACATTTTTGCAGTAGCTCACAATTTGTCATCTGTAGTCTGCATAACAAGATCAAATGGCATATTCAGAGTGACAATGTTAAGGCTATCTCAGTTATCAATACAATCATCAGTCAAATAATCTTCGATGTGATCGGAATAGTGACGGCAGACCCTCACTATTCCGAACCCAATTTGGTCACGAACGCCCCCCCCCCCCCAAATAACTGCACCACATCGTAGCAAAATGCAGGTGGCGAGAGTTTGTGTGTGCCTCAATTCCTCTCATATTCTGCTGTCTTTCCGTCAAGTAAAGTCAAGCTGACTTCTCTGAGACAAGGCACAGGATTAGTTCTGTCGGCTACAAGTAGGACCATGTGTGGATGGGCTGTTTCTTGAGCAGGCGTTGTTGACAACGTTTTCTCGTAGTTCACAGACAGTGCTCGCCCGGCCATGGCACTTTATTGAGCCGCTATTTGGCCCTGACACCGGGGGTTGACCCTCACTTTCCGTGCGCACTCTCCCTGCAGAGCTGTAACATTTCTGAGGCGCGCGACAGGTGACAAATTGCAGTGTGAATCATGCGTGAGGGCAATGTGTCTGTGTTTGTGTGGGCAGAACGTATTCAACACTTAAGAAAAGAAAAGTAGGCCTGTCAAAACATTTACAGATGTTATAACGCGACCCATTTGTCAACAAACCAGGGGAATCCAGCATGTCGATTATAATGTCATAACTCATCTTTCTGCACCTTGGGTGTCCATGGCTTGTCCCCCCCCCCCCCCCCTGTAAACTTGAGCCAATGAGCTTCCAGCAGAGTGTGTTGTGTTTGTTAGGCTGTTGATTTGGAGAAGCCTACGGATTTCAGACACCTCAATCCTTGTTTAATTTGTAAGGATTTGGAGTACAGTTTCTCTGTTAATACTCCAATGATGGAAGTACCAATGATGTGGAATTGTGCACAATGTTTTTTGCTGTGCTATAACTTTCTATATATGTATTGTATGCAATAAATCAAGATAGACAGAATCTTTATAGAACAAAGGAAGTGGAAGACATAAATAATGATATTATACATCGAATATATAATGTAAACAAACTGATACTTGAACTTGTAGCTGACCCTACCCTCACCCTATCATGGGTGCTGTCCCACACATCTGAACTTCCATCTAACTCAAGAGAAAACGCTGCAAAGTTGACTATCATGAGTCCAGGGCGTGGAAGAAGCATTCGATTCCCTCACTACCACACTCAGACCTTTGTTTTTACTACAACAAGTCTTTATTTTGGAAATTCCAGCTGTTAGGGAAAGGGTTAAGCCGATGATCAGCCATTCCTCAATGGGATTGTTGTAAGTGGACTTGAGACGGTTGTATGAATGTACTGTTTATAAGACGACAGTGTGGATTTCTAACCCAGGTTCAAGGACATGGGCCAATGCGTAGCAATAACCAAATTCAATCTATTCAAAGTCTTGAATTGAATTAAACGGAAGCCCATTGTGCTTGGAATCTGTTAGTGTGTGGTGTGCAGTGTTGCCAAATTATTTCCTTGCACATACTAAACTCCCAAAACAATTCAATGTATCTCAGTCTATCGTTAGGTGTGTGGCCTCTCACGTTTTCTAAATTTGAAAAATTGTCCAGTGTGTACCCGGCTTTAGCTAGTCACCCTGTAAATAACTTTCATCTCAGGTGTCCCGTCTACTTGGTTTTTTCCCCTCAGAGAGCCAGGAAACTTGTTTTAGCACACCAGCTTGTTTACCTCAACTTTTGTCACACAATTAATGTGTGAGATATTTCCTTGATGGATTCGTTGGAAAGAATGAAAGAGAAGGAAGGTACTGATTACACGTTATCTGCCATTTCCTCATGGCAGAGATTTAAAAAGGGAATCTAAAGTTACAAAAGACTATTATTATAGAAGGAGATCAAGTAAAAGGTTAAGCTAGGAGCAGCATCATAAAGCAATGTGTCAAGTTATGTTCCTTGATGGATTTATAACTTGCATTGATTTATTAGGCAGTAAAATTATTGGTCATAGCAAACAAGTAAGGCCCCGTCCACACGAACACGGTTTCGCCGTTCTTCCACACGTAACCGCAGTTGTCGGCTCCTGAAACCGGAGTTTTTCGTAACCGGTGTCCAGGGTGAACTTTTCGAAAACTCCGGTTTCAGCAGTCACGCGTGGACAGGAAAACCGCAGTTTTTTGGTTCCTTGTCGACGGTAAACAGTATAAGTAGTAGGGCTGTCAAAATTGCTCAAAAATGACATTCGAATATTCGTTTTGAAAAAAATCACGAATTCGAACTATTCGAATATCTGGTTGCCTATTTTACGCAGTTGCCGTCAATATGTCAATAATGCGACAAAACCATGGTTCAAATTAGTGGGATATATATATCCTATAAACAGCCCAGTAACGTGGAGGCCTAATCATGAAAAGCCACAACTTTGTATGGCTTGCATTTCACCACCACACCTGCAAGCGCGCAAACTATAGTAATCTGAAGAAGACGCCCGCTTCTGAATGTTACAAAGTATGGTAGTGGTAACGTTCCTTGCTTTGCTTATCATTTATCGAGAAGGCCTATTAAAATCGATAAAGAAAAAAATGCATGTCGCCTACGTCTTCCACCATGTCAGCGAAAGGGCCAGCACTACGCACCGTTCGGATTCATGAAAAAAAAGCTTTCCCGGACTTTGCCGAGAACTCACCCGGGTGCGCCGTGGACAGATGTGCCCGCATGTTGCTGGTTGTCGAGTGGTAGGCCAATTCAACTTTGCACAGCTTGCAAATAACCTTATGCCTTGGCTCAACAATTTTTCCTCGCTGAGCCTAAAAGCCAAAAAACCTCCACACGGCACTTGTAAGGTTGCGGGGGGTTATGATCTCCCTCCCCGACTCTGATGCAGCCGCGACGTGTTCTGTATTTTCAGCCATTTTTCATCTGATAACGGTTTTTCACATATAATCATGACGTAGCTGTTTTTGGTTTTTGCGTTGCTGTGATTGGTTTACATTTCCCGGGTATGTGTGCGTATGCGTATTGCGTACAGTACGTACAGTATCAGATCACGTACAACTTCCCGCGCACATGCACGTACAGTAGTAGCCTATCAGATTACGCTGTAGGCCTACAGTAGCCTATCAGATTACTTTGTACAGTATGTGTTCTATGTTTGCCGTCTCGTTGAGCGTGCTGGTGGGCGGCGGCTTTCGCTGGGCATTTCCTTACTTTAAAACGAGGGACATCGCGAACAGACATAGGATCATTCACAAAGCAGATAGAGGCGCTTGTACCGCGGGAGTGTTTTTTCACATTCGAATATTAATTTTCACGTTCGAATTCGCGTTTTTGGATACATATTCGAACGAATATTCGAACCTCGAATATTCGTTGACAGCCCTAATAAGTAGTATCCATGGAGACCAACGTATCACTTGACTATCATCAGATCATCAGATTATCATCTTGGACTGACACGACTTCCAATCCACATTTTCTTGAATTCTGCTTATTTTAAATTCATGAGTAACAGTGAGAAGTAACTCAACTTCGCTGTCCGTCCACCCGAAGGAATCTGCCCGGCCTCAGTTCGCCATTGTTGTTTTTCCGGTATGAATTTTTCCAGCCTTGTGATTGGCTAAATGCACGTGGAATGCACGTTTGAGGCGGATTTGCGGTCTCGTGTGGACGGAGTTATTTTTTATGAAACCGGTGGTGTGGACGCAAAAAAATTTTTAACCGGGGTTCATAAAAGTTCGGTTTCAAAAATACCCGGGTTCGTGTGGACGGGGCCTAAGAAACAACGGCCTGTGGAAGAGGACCTGTTCTCTAAATAGGGTTAGGGTTCAATGGGCTCATTTAGATTTAGCATATATTAGTGTTATTAATTGCCTAATTAGTTAATTATGTTAATCTAATTTAAGTGAAAGGAAGCAACAAACAAGATTTGAGTGTCAAACAGAAACATAACTTGCATAAATTGATCATCATTTGAACATTTGATGGTGCCAGATATTGGATGAAGGTGCGTCTGGAGGTAGAAATGATCTTTATCCATGACTTGGCCATCTCTTCGCTGTGACGCTTGACTCTGAGACCAAATGTTTACCCGAATGTACGCGGTTGCTGTTATGTGTCATTTGTATTACGTTATTTGGTAACTGATGATGAATAGATAACTCTTCTTTACAGTAGAGAGTCTCCCAGCATGCGGTTGACGGGACGGTCGGTCCGGTTCAAGTAGGCCTATCGCAAGTAGAGAATTACAATGTTAGAAACGATGACTAAACAGTAATTAAATAGTGTGTGCAGGATGGCTGGTATAGGTAGACAGGGAGGTAGGCCATCCAATCATTTTATTCGGGCCAAATCAAACTATTGAACAGGTTTATCAAAGCTCTTGGACAGCCACATATACCAGATTATCTACTGTTTTGTCAGAACATTTGAATGAATTAATTAATGATTGCTCTCGGGAGGAAAATATATTTCCAACAAATATGACAAAAACATTTGCCCACCTATAAAGAACCACTCCTCATTTCATTGACGCCCTAACCCTTTAAATACAGGTTCATTCTCTTGTATTGTTTCATTGGAATCAACAGAGCTGGAAAGTGTATAAGTGTCATACTCCAACGTTTAATGTTGGGAATTAAACGCATTCAGAGGATTCTAAAACAGCCAACCAAGAAGACCCCTCCACACACACACACACACACGCACGCACGCACGCACGCACGCACGCACGCACGCACACACCCTACCCCACCCCCGTGCCGGAGATAGTTCAGACCTTAATGACATAAAGTGCTTCTTGCTATAGCCGCCAAGTACTGCTTTGATTCCACATGGTCTGGATTAATGGTCCGTGACGCCCTTCCCCCCTGCCGTTAGCTATGGGTTAATTTTGTTAGCCTGAACTTGTTCCCTCTAAGTGCACCTGAGTCCTTGGGAGCGTTTTCAGATGCTAATTCGATTCGGACGCACAGAAAGCGGCCCGCAGTCTCTCTTCCCTGATCTCACCGCGGCGTAATGGCTTCCTTTTCCTGCTTCGACTCGACCCCCCCTCGCGCGCGGTGGTCCGTCGCTCTGGGGAAGACGATCCACTCCCGCGCGTTACAATGTTAAGACACCGAAGTAGAGTGAAAGGGAAACCTGTTTTCAACACCAATTGGAGATGAACCAATTTTGAACAACCCCCTCCGACACCACCATCCCCACCCAGCACAGACACATGTTTCATGCAGATCCTCGTTTCATTCGTGCTAATGCGCAAATTATTTTGCATGTTCAATGTGTGTTTGAGTGGCCTGTCGATCAAAAACGAATATGAATATCTATATGCACATTTTTTAATAAATGTTTTATAGAAAGAACAGCTGGATACATCTCTGTAGCCTACACTATTTTAGGTTTGAACATTTTCTGTTTGACCCTTTTTTGTATTTTTTTAAGGCAACATTGCAAAGTTCTCAGTTACAAAGTGTTTCTTGTGAGAGACATGCTGAATAAATAAATCATGTTATCAAACTCAAAAATAATCGTTTGAATAATCGTGATTTCAATATTGACCAAAATAATCGTGATTATAGTTATTATTTTTTTCAATAATCGAGCAGCCCTAATCTGCGTGACCGGAGAAAAACAATGTTTTCTCTGAGCCCTCAGTTCAGGTGCACGACGCTGCCGCCGGCTTAGCACACCGCAGACGGGGAAGGCCCCTCATACCAGGTCAAACTGCCAAAACAAACATGTGTCGAGCACCACAAGCCGAGCGAGATTGCAGCGACATCACCACGACGACCACGTGATTATGTGGTACAAACCCTAACCCTAACCCTAAGTTTGAAGAAACAACTCGTTTGTGGAGCTTTCCTGACTTACACATAGATAACTACCTACCACAGAACGAAGGGAAACAGACAAACAGGATCACAATGCTTTGCTTTATGTTTCCGCGTTGCTCTAAGCCGTTATCTGATTTCATTTTATTCAGTGTTTATTATAGGGACCAAAGTCTTATGTCTTGGAAAGAGCATATTGGCTAACATAACGTCACATCCAAAATTCGTATGATCTCCGAATACACCAGATGTCCCCTCGCCCTCATGAGGATTTATTTTAGATTTGCGGTCCGTGTGTTCACCGTTGTTTAAATCCCATTGCATATAAATTACAATCAATGGGGCCATGTGCAAATGTGATTTTCTCAAATGTTTACATATATTTAAACTCAAGCAGGTCTGTTGGACACAAGAATAATACCACAAGAAAAAGAAAAACTTCTAACAAGAAAATGTAACATGGGATGAGACGGTCCGTACAGTGGAGCAATGATCAATCTCTAGCGTTCAGCCTGCTACAACCCCCGGCACACCTTAGCCAGACTGCACAAGAGCAGCAAGGGGCTGCCCAACCAGCCAATAGGGGTGAAGGACAGCCTTGCCCCAGGGCGCAATAGTGTATTCAAGGGTTGAAGTAAGGGCTGAAGGTTGACTAGCCCATCTGTATTTTATAACCTGCATCTTGCATTGCGGAACTATACTATGGGCAATTAAAAAAACCAAGCTGCACACCATAGTTACAACACCTGCAATCGCTAATGCGAAACCAGCGTGCTAGCTTTATGTATGTAGTATAGTATATATAGTAAGGATACATTGGCTGCCTTGATGTTTGTCGGTTACATCCAAAGCAAGGTGTAAGGGCATTTAAGTTCAGTAGTTACTCAACATAAATATGCATAGGCCTTGAGCTAAGCTGCCAAAAAAAAAAGATGTTATGTTCGGCTTGAAAAGAAACTGCAGTTTTTCCCTAAAGTATGTGTTACGGCTTGTAGAGCCCCTTTCAAGAGAGGAATTTTGTGCTTCTGTGTCAAATCATACGCATCTCTCTAAAATAGACCTCAAATATTTGGACAGAACCTGCCTGTGATAGTGTGTGTGTGTGTGTGTGTGTGTGTGTGTGTGTGTGTGTGTGTGTGTGTGTGTGTGTGTGTGTGTGTGTGTGTGTGTGTGTGTGTGTGTGTGTGTGTGTGTGTGTGTGTGTGTGTGTGTGTGTTTAGACCATGGTTGGGATGGACTGTTCCCTGCCATTTTAATTAAGTACACTTAAGGTTCATTAACCATAGGCAGTGCAGGTTAACTGTTTGTCTCACAAATTTTTTGTTTGTGTGGCCTACACGAATTCAACAATTTTTTCGTAGATGCTTTCCCAACGTTGTTCACTGTTGTTCACAGTCATCCAAGGCAGGAAATGATGGCATTATTCAGCAGCCACCCTAGGGAGGAAGGAGGGGATTTCCTCAAGATCTTTTCTTAGTTTGAAAACTGAAGTGTGATTCTGGATGTAAACATCAAATCGGACCGCAACGGCGGGCATGTAACACCTCAACCTGACGCTTGTCTCGGTTACTCGATACGTTGCCGCTCAAATGAAACCTACAAGCTAGCAAAATCATGAGCAAAATGAGTAAAAAACAAACGTCTTTAGAAAGTTTCTTTGGGAAGGGGAAAAGGCCCAGTGAGGAGACAGAAGAAGAGACAACAACTTACAAGAAAAAGAAAGCTGCATTTAGCAGACACTACCAGGAGTCCTACTTAAAATATGGATTCATCGCAACAGGTGATTCCCGTGCACCAAGCCCGCTCTGCAGTATATGCAGCGAGCGGCTCTCCAATGAGGCAATGAAGCCTTCAAAACTGCTTCGCCACTTGGAGACCAAGCACTCTGCATTAAAAGACAAGCCTTTGGAGTATTTTGAAAGAAAAAAGCATGAACAAGAAGGACAGACGCAATTACTGAGGGCCACCACATCAACAAATGCGAGTGCACTGAAAGCATCATACTTAGTGGCTGATCGTATTGCTAAAGCTAAGAAGCCATTCACCATTGGTGAAGAATTAATCTTGCCCGCCACTAAAGACATGTGCCGCGAAATTCTAGGAGAGGCTGCGGTTAAAAAGATAGCACAGGTGCCTCTTTCGGCACCGTCACTCTGCGCATTGAGGAAATAGCAGAGGACATTGAGACACAATTGTTGGAGAGGATTAATTCATCACCGTGGTATGCACTCCAGGCTGACGAGTCTACAGATGTTGACAACAAGGCAATACTACTTGTTTATGTGCGATATCTTTATCAGGAGGATGTGCATGAGGATATGTTATGTGCACTATCGTTGCCAACCAAAACCACAGCCGCTGAACTATTCAAGTCGCTGGATGATTATATGTCAGGAAAACTGAAATGGTCCTTTTGTGTCGGCATATGCACAGACGGAGCTGCTGCCATGACCGGGCGGCTGTCTGGTTTAACTACTCGAATAAAGGAGGTTGCACCTGAATGTGAGTCGACGCATTGTGTCATTCACAGAGAAATGCTGGCTAGCCGAAAAATACCACCGGAACTTAACAGCGTATTGAATGATGTTGTTAAAGTTATTAACCACATCAAAGCACACGCCCTTACTCGCGCCTGTTCGAGCAGCTCTGTGAGGAGATGGACGCAGAGCACAGCACCTTCTCTTACACACAGACATACGATGGTTGTCCCGAGGGAGATCGCTGGCCAGAGTGTTTGAATTACGAGAGCCGCTGCAGAGATTTCTCTTTCAGTGACGAGGAATGGGTCGCAAGACTCGCTTACTTGTGCGACATATTCAACCTGCTCAATGAACTCAATCGGTCACTTCAGGGGAAAATGACAACTGTCTTTCAGTTGGCAGATAAAGTAGCTGCATTTAAAGCCAAACTGGAGTTGTGGGGACGGCGCGTGAACAGAGGTATATTTGACCTGTTTTCAGACATACGCGGGGATTTTGGAAGAGACTGAGCCCGAGCCTTCATTCACCCAGCTGGTGCACGATCACCTGTCTATGCTTTTAGACGAGTTTGAGCGCTACTTCCCAACCACAAAAGACCCACGAACTGCCAAGGAATGGATCCGCGACCCATTTGTCAACAAACCAGGGGAATCCAGCATGTCAATGCAAGAAGAAGATCAACTGCTGGAGATCGTAAATGACGGTGGCCTTAAAAAGTATGTTCGGAACAACCACTCTGCCGCAGTTCTGGATTAAAGTCACAGCAGAATACCCTGAGATCGCCACAACAGCACTGAAAACCCTGTTGCCATTTCCGACATCCTATTTGTGTGAAGCGGGATTTTCTGCAGTGACAGCAACCAAAACAAAATATCGGAGTAGACTGGACATAAGCAACACACTTCGGGTGTCATTGTCTCCCATTACTCCAAGATGGGACCGTCTCGTTGCAGAGAAACAAGCCCAGGGCTCCCACTGATTTAGCTAGGCCTATATGGTGAGTTGTATTTTTCATGCACTTTAGATTTGTTTTTGTGTTGTGTTTTATTTTGAAGGCATGTTTAAATGTTGCCATAGCGACCAGAGAGTGTTGTGGGCAGAGCCGCAGAGACATGGACAGAGAGGGCAGAGAGGATTCATGTTGTTGAGAGGATTTAATTCATGTTATGTTGTTGGCACGATGTTAGGAGAGTTCTGCTAATAAAGTTGCATAAGAGTACACAATTGATTCACATGTATTATTATATTTAGAAAATACCACCATTTTTATGCCGGTCGTATCATTATATTTTGTGTATTATCCGCCACACCTTAAAGGCCGGTCCATGAAAATATTGTAACATTAAACCGGTCCGTGGCGCAAAAAAGGTTGGGGACCGCTGCATTGAAGCACAGAGAGGCTGAGTAACAGCTACACAGATGGCTTTCATCACCAGAGAGACCCCCGCTGAGCATGAGAGAGACCCCTGCTCTGTACGGGGACTGAGATCGATCTCAGGTCAGAGATCACACAAGCCACTCAATCAGCTCCAGAAATCCCTGTTGGATCTCTGTGTGTGTGTGTGTGTGTGTGTGTGTGTGTGTGTGTGTGTGTGTGTGTGTGTGTGTGTGTGTGTGTGTGTGTGTGTGTGTGTGTGTGTGTGTGTGTGTGTGTGTGTGTCTTTCTGATGTTTGTACATCCCTGGACACAACTTCCTCAACAATATTATTCAATAAAAAAGAACAGGGGGGGACGCCTGTAGCATGTGTGTGTGTGTGTGTGTGTGTGTGTGTGTGTGTGTGTGTGTGTGTGTGTGTGTGTGTGTGTGTGTGTGTGTGTGTGTGTGTGTGTGTGTGTGTGTGTGTGTGCTTGTGTAAACATGAGTGTGTGAATGTGTGTGTGTGTGTGTGCTTGTGTGTGTGCTGGGGAAAGAGGGGGACAGATGAGGTTCTGAAAGAGGTCATCAAGGAGTGCTTCTGAGGATGGATGAGCCAGAGACGGTTTATGTTTCTTAACAGAAGTGTGAAGATCCATGACCTCTCGTCGGCTCATGAGCTGGTGGGCTACATTTGGAACAGAACTTCACTTCAACTCCAGGGCAAACAAATAAGCAGAGTGCAAGGAGCACGCACACACACACACACACACACACACACACACACACACACACACACACACACACACACACACACACACACACACACACACACACACACACACACACACACACACTCACTCACTCACTCACTCACTCACTCACTCACTCACTCACTCACTCACTCACACACACCTTAACACACACTAACATACACTAACATACACTCACTCACAGACACATACTCACCCACTCACTCACTCACTCACTCACTCACTCACTCACTCACTCACTCACTCACTCACTCACTCACTCACTCACTCACTCACTCACTCACTCACTCACTCACTCACTCACTCACTCACTCACTCACTCACTCACTCACTCACTCACTCACTCACTCACTCACTCACTCACTCACACACACACACACACACACACAGTGATGAGCATAGTGGGACATAGACAGGCAAATATAACTTTTGTTTGTATAAAATGAACCGTATAGAAAACATGAACAACCATACACCATTAGTATACAACATGAGCAATTTGCTCTACCGCCGTCGTTTCTTCAGCCGAGAATCTGTGGTGTGGATGGCTGAGGGATTCTAAACTTTATAAATGATTCATGTGTTTCACGGTCTGGTGAATACAGAGTAGGCTTTACAGCCTCTGTATCTATACAGTAGCTATACAGCGGATTAAATCAATACTAAGTAGAAGGTGGAGGAGGAAGTCGGCCAGGAGCTGGAATGCTTCTTGCGTTGAGGGAACCTCAGTGTAATAAATGAACCCCCACTGTTACATCTCAGCTTTAGTTTGTGAGTGGGATCTTGAGAGGACTTTGAGAACACGTTTACCGAACCGCAAGCCTCCGAGGGCCGGTTGTTTGCCGCTCGATTTCCCAGCAATGGCTTCGTTCCCACACAATGTGAGACGGATTAGGCGCAGGGCTATTTTAAACCGACGATTCATTTGGTGAATGCTGTCAACAGGATATTGTGCACAGATCATAGGCCTATTGGGTCGGTGTTACCAATGATAGACACTTTGATCTGGAAAAAATGTAGATCTATCGGAGATTGAGGAAAGAATCAACATGATATTACAGTTTGTATCTGTTCAGTTTGAGTTACACTTTCCGGTTATAACCATGGAGAGTAAAGCGAGCAGTTGTCACACCTGAAACAAACAACAACAAGGCTTGTTGTATGCTAAGCACAACTTTGCTTTCGAGACTAGACACACCAGCATGCCTGTTTTCAAAGCCAGATGTATTTGGTTTATATTTTAGTAATGGAGAAGCATCTGGACTCCATCAACCACTTCTTCAATTCCCTGTCCGGCCTTTGGGCTCAAAGCAGTGATAATCCTCCATATATAACCTTTAAGGCCAACGCATTAAACCATCAAGAAAACTGTGTGTTTGTATGGGTGTGTGTGTGCGGTTGTGTGTGTGTGTGTGTGTGTGTGTGTGTGTGTGTGTGTGTGTGTGTGTGTGTGTGTGTGTGTGGTGTGTGTGTGTGTGTGTGTGTGTGTGTGTGTGTGTTGTGTTGTGTGTGTGTGTGTGTCTGTGTGTGTCTGTGGCTACTTGTGTGTATTTTGTCTGTGTGTGTAGTGTGTATCTGTGTGTTGTGTGTGTGTGTGCTGTGTGTGTGTGTGTGTGTGTGTGTGTGTGTGTGTGTGTGTGTGTGTGTGTGTTGTGTGTGTGTGTGTGTGTGTGTGTGTGTGTGTGTGTGTGTGTGTGTGTGTGTGTGTGTGTGTGTGTGTGTGTGTGGTTGTCTGTAGGCTACGTTTGTGTGTGTGTCCGTGTGTGTATCTGCGTGTCAAATATTTGAAGGAACGCGTGTAATCATATCATGTTACAGAGCTATTATGCAGTGGCCCATGTAATTTATCCCCATGTTTGACGTGGTTAAAGATTCCCAATAAAGCGAGCGAGCCACCCACGCGCCGGCTCCGCGCAGCCTGAGCTGTCCTCCAGAACATAACGCGTCGCTCGGCCACACAGTCCTCCGCCTATGAGAGGATCTCCGTGGAACGCGGTTCGGTATAGCGGCCGGTTCGTGCTGAGGTCGACAGTTCTGCAACGATCCGGCCTCGTCAACGCAGACTTAAATTCTCTGCTTTGGGATTATTTATAGTGATGGAGGGTTCCCTTTGGAACAGCTTCTGCAAACACGTTTTTTCCTCTTAAGTCCTTCATACAATAAACACATTTTTGACTGTTGGATCTCGTCTACTTTTTATTTATTTTCCTGTGTTTAGTATGTAACATGAAAAGAAAGAAAAAAGGTATAAAAAATTCAATTCAGTTTCATCTCAGCATCCTGGACCTGAGAGAGGGTGCTTCACCCCTCGCTCCCACCGTGGGATACTGATACATGTGTAATATGCCTGGAAAGGGATTGTGAACAGTTGACTCACCGTGTGTGTTTTGGCAATTAAACTCACTCTCCACTCCTGTGTGTGTGTGTGTATGTGTGTGTGTGTGTGTGTGTGTGTGTGTGTGTGTGTGTGTGTGTGTGTGTGTGTGTGTGTGTGTGTCTCTCTCTCTCTCTCTCTCTCTCTCTCTCTCTCTCTCTCTCTCTCTCTCTCTCTCTCTCTCTCTGTCTCTCTTCTCTCTCTCTCTTCCTCTCTCTCTCTTCTCTCTCTCTCTCTCTCTCTCTCTCTCTCTCTCTCTCTCTCTCTCTCTCTCTCTCCCTCCCTCCCTCCCTCCCTTCCTTTTTGTATTGAAGGAAATCTGTTCAGCCTTGAGCAAAAGAGAAATTTGGAAAACCTGACCCTTCTTGGGATAAATCAGAGAACGATGCGCTGGGAATCTTTCGCAGCAAGGGCTTAAAGAAACACATTCGTCTAGCTCATTATAGGACCAGAGATTCCCTGGAAACACTGTTGAGATCATGTCGTAAACGTGAAAACGTGGGCAACACCAGGCATTAAAGCCTCTGCTAAGGTGTTGGGGAGACTGCCGCTGTGTCTTTAGATCAAAGGCCTGCTTGCTAATTCACCCTTTGGGCCAGTGGCGTTCCTCAGATGAAAAGACTTACTTCTGGGGCCCTGTTGTTGATTCTTTGGTTCATTTTAATGGTTCACTTCTTAAAGGATTCCGACTGAGGTTGAAAAGGAGTAACACGACGGCAGAGTGTATGAATGAATGGTGTTTGGACACTGTACTGTAAAATAAATGCTAAATGAGAATATATATATATGTGTATATATATATATTATATTAATATATATATTATATAATATATATATATATATATATACATATATATATATATAATATATATATAGATAATATGTTTCCATAACTCTGCGCACACTTTTCCTGTCAGAACTCAAGCTGAGCATTGAAATACAAAATCAAGCACTGTGAAACTATAAGTGTATAATTTACTGTAACAGTTTAATGTTTATATTGTCTTACTGGGTTTGGGGTTTATCATTACTTAGTTTAGTGGTTTTCATTGACAAACATTGTGATTTTTGTCGGGGTTCTGTGTTTTTTTTTAACACCTCTTTTATCTGTAATTCTAGCCTTTCGGTTTCCGGTGAAGAATGTCCTTTTTATTGTAATGCAATAATTTAACACCAATAACACAAATACTAATAATAATGTTTGGAAACAAGTCAAGGCCTGTGTAACCCTCTGAGATGGCAGTTTAGATAAAGATTCCCGCTAGGCTCATGTTGCCTCAAAATGTTGAATGTGAATATGTGACCAATATTCAGTGTTTGTCTTCCTCTCGCCCCACAGATTTGGATACGCGCCTATGTCCACGTACTGCTGTGCATCACGCTTGGAGTTTATTCAAGTGAATTTGACGTCAACCCTGTGACAGATGACATCGACCGACTGGCTGTTCTGGTGAGAGACAGTCACCGAACACCCTGTTTGACTGGTTAGCATGGCCAGAAGTCTGTATGTCTGACTGTCTTTCTGAGTGGATGTCACTGTGTCCGTCCGTCGATCTGTTCCTCTATTTGTCCGTCTGTCTGTCTTCTGTCAATCTGTTTTGTCCTGTCAGTATCTCTGTCTTGCTATTTTTTGTGATCATTCATGCCAGTCATACCTCTCTCTCTCTCTCTCTCTCTCTCTCTCTCTCTCTCTCTCTCTCTCTCTCTCTCTCTCTCTCTCTCTCTCTCTCTCTCTCTCTCTCTCTCCTCTCTCTCTCTCTCTCTCTCTCTCTCTCTCTCTCTCTCTCTCTGCGCCCTGTGTTCTTATAATCACATAATTCCGTCAAGCATAAAAGTATAAACTGTGTTACATCATAATATAATTTGATGAACAAATACGAAGTCACGCCTTATGTTCATCTTATTGACTTTTCTTTCTTAAACTTTTCTTAAATTTTCTTTCAGAGAGAAAATATTCCTAAAGATTACAAGATTCCTGTACATTTTGTTCCAAAGGAAGAGGTGAGGATGCAGTGAACGACAAACACACATCCACAATAGCATGAATGGCTATCTATAAAACGACATTATATTGGATATTAACGATCTCTCGTGTCTTCCTTCTCTTGTAGGCCGGGATGTGTTGGGCTACTTTAAATGTGTATTATTTGGAGGACAGTTTAAAAGAGTTATCACATAAATTTGGGAACATTTCATCAAACAGAAAAGATATCAGCATTTTTATACAAATGCTACAAGAGGTTCGTCTCAAGATGGGATCTGTGGTAAGTCTAACTCCACATTGCTTCCCTGTCATTGAAATAATTTCATTTCTTTCTAATTATTGCGTCGTATTTATCTTAGTAGTTAGTTAATAGTGAGTCAGTTAATAGGCCTGGTTTACAGGTACTAATAGATCATACACTACATATCATTATGAGTACAGTAGTCTGTGCCATACTGACTTTTGTTTGTTGTACAATTCATGTTTAGGGTAGCCAAACGTACACTTCATGTTTGTCGCCATATCAACTGACAAAACCCATGTGTGTGTCCCTTCCACAGGAGATGACGATGTATGACTTTGAGTGCCACTACAGGAAAGAGAAGTGGCCGACTGCGCGATACTTTAACTTTGTGAAGGACTTCCTCATGGAGGCTCAGTTCCCAGACGATTCAGCCGACTGTGACCCTCCACCCTGTCCCAGCGCAGCACAGGAGACGGCCCCACCGCACGCTACAGGTGAACGCTCACACACCCTCCTCCTGGCGCGCATCCTTGCTTCTATCTGCTCATTCCCCGCGGCAATTAGAGCTGAATTTGTTGACGGCTTGGCGGCTTAGCTCAGGAGGTAGAGCGGTTGTCTTGTAACCTAAAGGTTGCTAGTTCGATCCCCAGCTCCTCCTAGCTGAGTGTTGATGTGTCCCTGAGCAAGACACTTCACCCTAACTGCTCCTGACGAGTTGGCTGTCGCCTTGCACGGTTGACTCAGCCGTCGGTGTGTCAATGTGTGTATTAACCGATGTAAGTCGCTTTGGATAAAAGCGTCTTCTAAATGCCCTAAATGAAAACGTTGACTTCTTATTCTATCTGACGTATTCTATTTTACTTTTTCCGAAGGCGTCATTTTTATTCCTCGCGGTGTCAGCTCCCATTTCTTCCGCTCGACTCATTAACTCATGACGCTACCAGAGTTAGGAACCCTGTACTGAGCTCTTTCTAGGGTTTCAAACGCACAACCCTCGGGTCTCCAATGCTTTAAGCTTTGAGAACCGACTGCGAATGTGGCAGGCCTGCTAAAAAAGGCCCTGGTTCTGTCCCCTTTTTTTTTTTTTTTAGAGCAGCTCTCTAGAGGACCGGGTTTTAATGCTTTGTTGTCCAACAAGGTGGCCATTTTCTTTTCTTTGACAAGAACTTTGCAAGACAATGGCCCTGAAACGGCATGGTGCTTGGATGGTGCTTTTGTTGGCCTGGCTGAGTCACGGCACCAAAGGGAGATGTCCTGAGGTAGCGCGGACTGAAAGGAAGAAAGGAACTCACCCAGAGCGGTTGTATACGTGTTGATTACCCCGCAATCTCCCAATCTTCCCAAGCACTGCGCTTTTCTTCAGCCCCCTGCATTCACATCACATCTTTTATGTGAGGGGGGAGGAGGGGAGGGGGGAGGAGGCGGGGGGGGGGGGGGTGTGTGGTGAGGGGCGGGCGGGTGTATAGGAGACAGTGAGGTGACTTCTGTGGCGTCCCCCACAAAGGCCCAGTTTCATCCTTTGCCGAGTAAACGCTCCACCCCCCCTTTTTGATATATTTTTTTTTACCGTTGACCGATTGATTGGCTGCTTGTTTATTGGTCCGCTTGTGTCGGTTTTGAAACGACGTTTCATTCGCTCTGTGTTCTCCCTCTTGTCTTCCAGAATCAAGCGCTTCGTTCAATACTAAAGGTGACTGCACTCCCACATCCAAGGACTGCATGTCATGTAAGCACTGTGCATTATCTTTGGAACATTGTCTAATTGTAATTGTAATTATCTTCCTTTAGAGGAGAAGTTATAACATTGATAGTAAGAATAATAGCAAAAAATATAATAATATAATAAACCCTATGTTTCTAGCAACTGTTTTAACCGTTGTCACAATGTTAACTAACTTTGTGACAACGGCTTAACTAAAAAACTGGATTCAATTGAGTCACCGACCATGTGTCACAGTCGGATCACAAAGCTACACCTGTCAAAACAAGACATTTATTTAAAACCAGTTACTCTTGAAATGTCCAAGGGACTCTGACAAAGAAAGTCTGTTGAGTATGTAAGCTACATGCTGAATTTCTCTAGTGCTCGTCCGGCTTCACTTCATGCCCTCCATGCAGTGGTCACTTGAATGACTCTAGGTTCATGACTATATTTAACTTTATTTATCTATGACAAAATACTTATTCCAATGTCAGCTGTGACTTTAGTAAAGTAAAGTAAAAGTGTATATGAAAGTGTATATATATATTAGGTAATTATGTACAATTTGCTAGATTAAATATACTGATAAATGTGTCTTGAAAAGGTAACAGTTAGCAATTTGTGATATTTAAATGTTATGATCACAACAGAGACCTCATTTACATTTTTAAGTTGCCACCGAGACAAAAACTAATGTTAGAAAAATGTGTGGATAGCCTGAGGATGGATTGACTTGCTGTTGGGGTTAAAAGTGTGCTTTGATGCCAGCGATGACATTGCACTCAGCAGCGACTCATGATGTTGTGATGTGTTGTCTGCACAGGGAATGACACACTGACATTCCTGCCAGAAGCTGTGGAGCGAAGCCTTCTCTTGCTCCTCTTCATTCCCCTGGCAGCCATTGTATTCCTGATCGTGTGGAAGGTGAGCTGAACCTTGACCTCTAGCTGAAACTGAAACTTCCTGAGACATCTTGGAGACACAATCGGGTTTTTCAGTGCTTGTTTCTTTTTTTCCCCGTTGTTTTTTTCTTTGTGTTGTCTGTTGGTCTCATTGGGATTTGTGATCGCTTCCCGAATTCAGGTCAGATCAAGAAAAAAGCGGGACGACGTGGAGCAGAATAATGAAGACGGAGGTCTCTTCACAGGGACACAAGAAACCTCTCATCAGTTAGATGGCGAAATAGCAGAAAAGTATGCGATTTCCTCTTACACTGGATTCTAATATGTCCCACATTCCTCACACGCTTATGTGAAATTTTCACCTACCCCCACACACACACACAAATAATTTCTATCTCCCATCAATCCTCAGAAAACCCCATGAAAATCCACCTGTTTCTCTATTCTGGAGTATTTAACACTTTCCCTGTTTCTCATGACAGAGGCAAGCTGAACGTCATTGAAACGGTGTAATCCGGGGATTTACAAGTCTTCACCAGTGGCAGTGGTGAGGCATACCTTCACACCTTCAAACCCACAGATCTCAGGTTGCCGTTGACGCGCTTATCTAAGAGGCTGTTGTTTTTGGCTTCTGCTCCATCCTCTGATAGGCGTCGACTTGATTCTCCTGTTGTTGGAGGAAGACGAGGGCCGCGCGGACGATGAAGAGCTGAATTCCTGGGCACCGGCTCCATTGATCAACCGTCCGCGTTCGCTCCCTCCCCGTCGACTGCTCTCTGAAAAGTGACAATGGCACCGCTATTGTCACAGCTGTTTTTTTTTTTCTTCTCCTGGTTAAATCGCGCCTGCTCATGTTGGAACAAGCTTGCCTTTCTTGTAAGACTACACACTAACCCAGTCATACTCAAAAGACCATACCAATTTTGCAGAAAGGATTCCACTTTTTATTTTTTATTTTTTTTTTGGTATTTCGTTGACGTGTGACATCCTCCAACAACCCCCCCCCCCCCCCCCCCCCCCAACCCCGGATTCTCTCTGTTTCAGTTTTTTTTGTGTCCTCTGCAACAAAAAAAAAAAATCGTTGATCTCCACCTGCTGTATCAAGACCTCTTTGGATCAAATCGACAGGACAAGAACACAAACGTTGCCTCTGGAGCGCACACCGTCTGCACAACGCTCTGACTGTTGCATATTTCTTTCATGAGGCATAATTCTACCTCTGGTCCCCCTTCCTGTTAAGTATCACCCACTCCTGGGTATCCAGCCCCCACCCCCACCACTCCCCTCAGAGGACGTCACGTTAAAGATTAGAACATTGTAGTTCAAAGATGTATTTGCAGTGTATCTGGATCAGCCAAGTACCCATACGGTTGTGTAATGTATTTATTTATTTCTAGCAACATCGTATTGCTGCTACGGATATGACAACGGGCAATGTTTTTGAAAGCCGCCTCTGCTAATCAGGAATCTGTCTGCGTGCGCATTTATGGGACAACGTATGCATCTATAAATTGTTTCTTGTTATGTATAAAACAAATACATAATGACATGAATTATAAGCAATTGGGATATCCTAAGCCCCAAACGTTACATTACCAGAGTCATTTACATTTATGGCGTGATGTGTTAGTCAGTGTAGTACTTGGGTCATTGGGTTATAGGACTGGATTATATAGAGAGAGAACCCACACAAAATGTGCTGCTTTGATATCGATTTGAATTGTAAAAAAAAAAGGAGCGGCGATGGCCACGTTCTCCTGATGGGGATCAGGGGAGAGTTTCCAAGGACGACCTTTCATTCTCACGCTATGCCGTGACCTTCTCTGGTACGCAGTGTTCAGAACCTCTTAAAGAGCAGGTATACAAAAGGTGTTTTTTTTTTTTTTATCTATAAAGAAAATTAACTAAAATAAATGTGTACATCAAAACCTTATATGTATATGAGAAAGGGACATATCTGAGAATAATCGTTTCTTAAAGGAAACAAATCGGGTGCATCAGAGCAATAACCAGGCTAGATGACCGATGCTTTGGGAAACCGGTTTAGGTTGCTTCCAAAGATTGAGAAAAATAGTTTATTCCAAAACAAATCCCATACACTGGCTGAGAGTGTTGTCCCTCATGCTTCCTCCTCTTTCTCTCCAGACCTACCTTTTGTTTCGTTCCAATTTTGCACAATGAAATCATGCACCATAAAATGTACACAGACTCTCACACAAGTGCTAGTGGACAGATACTTCACATAGAATTTGATGTGCTTTAACACCCATCTCACATGGCACGTATTCCCGGAAATTTGTATGTTGTAATGCGTTGAAAAATTCCCCAAATCACTCCTGAATCTTTGCCACAGTATATCAACATTATATGTATGAGAAAAGGCCTTATTTAGTGCAGATGTGAAATGAAAAACTAAATAAATGGTTGCTGGCTACAGGCTAAATGGATGCTAAGAACAAATCGAAAAAAGAGTTCTCAACAAGGCTGCACTGTTCAGTCTGCATCTCACATTTGAAACCATGAAGGCCAAGCAATTAGGGAGTGTGTGGGGTCCAGAGAGATACTAGATTCCACTGGAATCAGCCACAGTAGACCCTGGCAGGGCTGCGTGCTACGGGACCTGATCTGAGATCCTTTATGGGCCTGGAAACGGAAAGGGGAACTGTTCTTTATTTTGTGTTGTGTGTTTATGGGAAATTACTTCTCAAGACCCTTGGCTGAAACACAGAGGTTAATATGTTCTAAGTTTTGCCACATGCAGAGGAACAGTGTTTGTCAAATGAATTACTGGAGACTCGAGTGTGAGCAATGTAAATCATGGGGATTTAAACATTTTATCCTTTGTGAAACATGACTGCGTTGTTGCGCTGCACCCTGTCCAAGCGTTTGGTTTTGTGCCTTATTTGAATGGTTAGATTGGCTCCATGTGGAACTGTCAAAGCCTCTCAATGTTTCCTGGCGGTCCAAAACGGTAAAGGCCCTTGTAGTCTTTTCCCATTGGATTCTCCTCAAAACACTGCTGCACATTGTAACAATCACAGACAACAACCGTGGTAGATGTCCACCGATTGCTAAACACAACCCTCTGCGTATAAGAGCAACCCGTTTCTAGATTAGTTAACTATATATTTGAGAGATCTGCCATTGGGAACCGTTTTTATTTTTCTGCTGGTATTCATTTACTTTGAAAAATTGAGTAGACGTACAAAAAAAGACACATATACAACCCATGAATATAGCTCACCATGACTATCTCTGAAAATGCTTGGTGTATGAAAAGTGTTGTTTGCTGTTTTTGAAAAAAATTGATTTCTTGAATAACCTTCAGAACAAACTAACTGTCGCAATTTAGACTCGAAATTGTCGTATTTTTCCACAGATTTGCGCCAAAATAAGCTGTTCATACATTTTGGCTTCTATCTTAAGAACTGGGCAGGTCAGGATAGCCACACACCCATGCGCACATATCAAGCAAGAAACACATACACACAAAACCATCAACAGTTTTCTTTTTTTGTTGTTGTTTCTAAATAATCTGTTAAAGCGCATGAACTGCAACAGGTTTAAACTGTGAAGAAGAAGAAGAAGAAGAAGAAGAAGAAGAAGAAGAAGAAGAAGAAGAAGAAGAAGAAGAAGAAGAAGAAGAAGAAGAAGAAGAAGAAGAAGAAGAAGAAGAAGAAGAAGAAGAAGAAGAAGAAGAAGAAGAAGAAGAAAGAAGAAGAAGAAGAAGAAGAAGAAGAAGAAATAGAAGGAGAAGAGGAAAAGGAATAAGGAGAATAAGAAGACTAAACACACAAGATGTGCTCAGCTTCTCAAGGCTTTCGGAATCTGCAGTCTCCCATGTCCGTCAAAGTCAGTGACAATGTCCATTATGTGTGTCGGAGGAGTGGGAATAACTGAGGCTGATGCCCTGCACTCACGAGGATGGCCCCCTGCTCCCTGACAGTGCACTCCATGTTCCGAGAGACAAGAGCAAAGAGAGGTCATCTGCATTCTGAACAGTGCTTCCGAGCTGCAGTGACCGCATACATTGTACTTCACTGGGAGGGTTTGAATGGCTCCAGGCAGAAAATCAGTCTGGGCGCCAAAAAAAAGAGAGAAACAAAAAAAATGTGTAATTATTTCCTGGCTGATATGCTGGGGTGAAACTCTACTGCATTGTGTATTTTTGTATAAATTTAAACAAAACATATATGAGTTATAAATAAAGTACATGTATTCAACTGCTGTGGAATCAAGTGTATGTCTATTAGCAGCTGTGAGACTTGCCAGGGGTTCACAGAGTAAGGACCGGTGGTGTGTAGTCAGCATTGTAATGCAATCATCTCTGTCTCATACAAGCAAGCTCAGAGACCCTAACCCTTTGCACATAAAGCCTGACCTGTAATATAGGCTTTATGTGCACATCAAGGGACTGACATAAAAGTTTATATTTCTGAGGGAGACGGCAGCTGCCATGTCACAAGGCTCTTTACCTTGGTAATGAATCTTTGGACTGCTTACAGTTTGACATTTACTTAGGTCAGGTTGAATCTTTCCCTTGGTCGAGTTTTGTTAAAGAGTATTTTGCTACTTTGTTAAAGAGTTTCTATCAAGCTTTTATTTAAAAAAAAAAAAGCCCACTCTGTTGATGTACTTTGTATGTCTGTGTACCATACAGAATGACTTATAAAAACGGGTCTGTAAACGACCACAGAGTGAAAAGGGACTGTACATCGTCGGGTGTGTGTTTGGTGTGGTTAACCTGGTACTGACTTAGGGTGAGTTCTGTGAACGCCGTACAACACAGTATGTTAGGATGATGAATGGGGTCTGGCCATGCGTGCGGCTGGCTTGTTTCTGGGAGGTCATCGCTCACGTTCTTCTTAATTAGATCAACCCTCCGTCTGGCTCCTGCTAAATTTTTTCATTTTTTTTTTTATTTTCTCAGGGGCTTCCAATCCTTTGAATTGTTAATGTGAGCATTTAGATGTAAAAGCATGATTTGAAAACCATAGAGATTGGGGTCGTGCCACGATTAAAAGTGTTAACTGTGGATAATATTATACACATATAAACCATTTCCACAATATAATATTGAGCTGATGAAAAATGTTGAGGTCTGTATGGTATAGTCATATTGTTATTTGCTTTACAGTTGTAGCTCAATTATGGATGATGGGAGGTTTAAATTATAATATAAGGAAGTTATACATTCGATGTGGCTCACATTATTTATTAATTGAGTTACTTTATATCAATATTTTATGACATTTTTGGAGTGTAGGGTTATATATATAGATAGATAGATAGATAGATAGATAGATAGATAGATAGATAGATAGATAGATAGATAGATAGATAGATAGATAGATAGATAGATAGATAGATAGATAGATAGATCATTCAATAGGCCTACAGGCCCTCATTGCAATGAAAGTGTTTTAACGTGAACAACTATTTGAAGAAGTGCAGTTTAAATATATCACAATGGCATTTTTTTTCTGCAACAATGTCGGCGGCCAGAAAGAAAACAGAAGAAAAGCCAGTAGGCTAAAAGCTAAAAGGGGGACATTAGCAGACACCAGACACCCTTTTCATTGACCGTTTTAGCCCTTGCCATATTGTCTTTTGAACCGGGGCGAAAAAAGAACACAAGAATGTCCACCATACGGCCATTGTTCACAAATATGGCTTGATGAATGTGCGATTGTGCCGCTTTGAATAGCTATACTGTAGCACCACAACAAGGAACGACGGCCAGCTGCTGACGTAAACATGCTAATTAGCTTCCACCATCAGCGGCACATGGCCCCCCCCCCCGAGAAGATCACGCCGTGACCTCCTTCCGTAGCTCCATGCTGTTAACTCGGCTGGATAGATGGATCGGCTCGAGTTGGAATCGCATGACTGTCAAATGGTTCAACTGCCTTCGAAATAATGAACACACCGCCGGTGGTCATCGATCCATTGTGCATCCGGTGCTGCCTGCGTTGTTCCGCGCAGATAGGGGAGTTGCAGACAGCTGTGAACTCTGATCTTATACCCAATGATGCTTTCCCTGTGCAGAACGCAGGCCTATACCTTAGCCTAGTGATGGTACGACGTGGGCAATCAGCACGTCCAACCTAGAGTCAAATGAAAAACAGATTGTGGAAAAGTAAAAAAATAAATACCATCGTAAATCTGTGGTAATGGTTTACTTATGTGTCATTCATTAGCTAAGAAAACAGGCTTTGATATTAACACACCTCAGTAAATCTCTCTCTCTCTCTCTCTCTCTCTCTCTCTCTCTCTCTCTCTCTCTCTCTCTCTCTCTCTCTCTCTCTCTCTCTCTCTCCTCTCTCTCTTCTCTCTCTCTCTCTCTCTCTCTCTCTCCTCTCTCTCTCTCTCTCTCTCTCCCCCCCCCCTTATATGTATCCTAATACATAATCTTCATAGCAGCCCTAGGGCCTCTCATGTTATTTTGCACAGGAAATGACCAGGCACCCAAAGAGCAAATCCGACACTTCCTTAGGTTCCGTAAACATCACCCAGAGAACTTTAGCGCTTAATAACGACAGCAACCCCTCTAACCCATCCAACGATACCTCACAGCCCGGAGCAGCCAATGCTGCCATCCCTCTCTCCCTCTCTCCTGCTCTCCCACAGACGGGATCCAGCTGCGAAAACTGTTGAACACAGAGAGAAAACAATGCAGAAAAAGGCACGGACAAGACAAAGTAAAGTTTTTTGTTTTGTTTTTGTGACCGCGAGAGGGCTGACACCGCAGGCTCCAGCGTGTCAGGGGTTTGTGCCAGCGCTGCTGACAGATGTGTCCCAGGATGGACGCAGCTTTAAAATACTTATGAAGGAGGGTCACGCATTCTCTAAATTCATTTTTCATCGAGTCACCCGCTAATGAGCCCTGTGTGTGTCTCCCTCTCTCCCTCTCTCTGAGGAGTAAAACCGTGTGCTCTGAAGGGTCCCTCGTCCATATATCACTCGGAGAACTGGTGGTTTTCGGATTCTGGTAGGCCTACGCAAAACAACTGTGTAACAGCGGATGTTTTGTTTTTTAGGACAGTTGTTTGGCGTAAAGTGATCCGTTAAACCGCTCCGGGATGCCTATTATGCTTGTTGTTTTCTTAATCAACTTGCCACTCTACTGTTTTTTATAATTACCTTAATGAATTCTTGCCTTGAGCTGTTTAGTCATACATATAGCAATTTACCTTTCATCTGACTGCAGGCTTATCCCTCAGTCCTAATGTACTGTTTCTTATGAAAAGTTGTTGTTTTTACATTCACGATTGCAACGATAACGGTTTATTGCTACATTTTATTTTGAAAATAGCAATTTTACCTCGCCGTAGGGAACAGAGAGCAGAGTTAAAAATTGTTTCTCCCCAATCTAGGTATATATCGTGTATTGGAGTTCTTTCAAATAGCTCTCCTGATTACATTAATGATTTATATTAAGTATGTCCATCGGGCGAATGTTAAGAGAGGAGGGCCAAAAAAATGGATTCCCATTATCCATTAGTGAAAGTTGTATGCAGGAGTTTTTCAGATCCGTCGTTTGCTTTAACAACATTTGCAGCTGTACCTGTCAATACACGACGCGGAAGAGACAAAGAAAAAACGTTGCGGTGATAAATCAACCAACATGATTTGTGAGTGACACTTGCGTGTGTGTGTTCAGGTGTTTATGTTTGTGTGGGCTTGTATCAAGGACACATCAAAGTAATCCTAAACCGTCGGATGATGGTAGCAACCTCAGAAGCTTCCTCCCCCTTCATCTCCTACGACATTTGTGACCAAAAAAAGAATGCCCCCCCCCCCAAAAAAACAAGCCCTTCATGACAGACCCCCTTGATAACATCAACTCCTCTTCACTCTCACTCTCCTCCTGGTCACTCTCTCCTTCCCTCCCACTCACACAGCATATGTGTGTGCACGTGTGTATTTGTGTGTGTGTTTGTGTGTGTTGTGCCTACACATGCGTCCGTGTAACTGCGTGTGTGTGTGTGTGTGTGTGTCTGTGTGTGCTTGAATGTGTGTGCGTGGGTGTGCTTACGCATGCGTCCGTGTACCTGCGTGTGTGTGTGTGTGTGTGTGTGTGTGCTTGTGTGTGTTTGTGTGTGTTTACGCATACGTCTTTGCGTGCGTGTGCGCGCGGGTGTGTGTGTGAGTGTGTGTTTGTGTGTGTGTGTGCTTCAATGTGTGTGCGTGGGTGTGCTTGTGTGTGTGTGTGTGTGTGTGTGTGTGTGTGTGTGTGTGTGTGTGTGTGTGTGTGTGTGTGTGTGTGTGTGTGTGTGTGTGTGTGTGTGTGTGTGTGTGTGGGAATGAGCACAGTAGCCTAGTCACAGGTCAGGGGTTCTTAAGTTACTAATAGCCAGCACCAGTGGAGTATTGAGGCTCTTCGTCAGTGCCCTTTATGGCGCTCCTCCCCCTGTGGCTGGGGGGGGGGGCCAGACAATGGCCGCCCTCCCCCCCCGGCGTGGCCGTCATGCCAGCGCGGCGGCGTCCCGCGGGGGCGTAACCAGAGGCTTATCGTCCCGTCGCTCTGAGCTCTAATACTCCTGTGAAAGAACCCCGGGGCCGACTCCCAATATTGATTTTTTTTTTTTTCTACGCAGGAGCCTGAAATGGAGACAGTTCAACCCCCCCCCCCCCCCCCCCCCAAACCGCGCTCACATACACACACACACACACACACCACACCCCTCCATTTGCATCCCATCCCATCCCATCCCTTCACCTCCACCCACACACTGCACTACTGGGTGGCGGTGGGGGGGGGGGGGCTCGAGGAGGGTATTACGATGATAGAGACTAAAGAGAGGCAAAGAGAGCGGGGGGGGGGGTGGAAGGGGAGAGAGAGAGAGAGAGAGAGAGAGAGAGAGAGAGAGAGAGAGAGAGAGAGAGAGAGAGAGAGAGAGAGAGAGAGAGAGAGAGAGAGAGAGAGAGGGAGGGAGAGAGAGAGAGAGAGAGAGAGAGAGAGGAGAGAGAGAGAGAGAGAGAGAGGAGAGAGAGAGAGAGAGAGAGAGAGAGAGAGAGAGAGAGAGAGAGAGAGAGAGAGAGAGAGAGAGAGAGAGAGAGAGAGAGAGAGAGAGAGAGAGGCAGCCAGACAAAGCCTGAGTAAGAGGGACCTGAAAATAGAGATGGACGAACGTTACGGAGGGAGGGAGGGAGGGAGGAGAGGGAGGGAGGGAGGGAGGGAGGAGGGAGGGAGGGAGGGAGGGAGGAGGGGGGCAGGAGAGGGGGGCAGGGAGGGAGGGAGGAGGAGGAAGAGAGCGAGAGCGAGAGAGAAGATAATGAGCGAGGGATGCATCACCTGCGTAGGCCGGGCCTTGTTGAGAGCGAGGTGGAGAGGGAGGTGGGCGGGGTGGTGGAGCCAGGGCGGGTGGAGTGGGTGCTCGGGATGAGTCAGTCGGACAAGGGGGGGGGGGGGGGGGCCTTGAAGGGGCCTCTTTAGCTCGGTGTCACCTGGGTGCACAGTGACACCTGAACCATCCCCCCGCCTCCACCTCCGCCTCCGCCTCCACCTCCACCTCCACCCCCTCACCTCGCCGGTCACCTGATCCGAGGTGCCCCCCGCTCTGTGAGACGCGGGGATGCTGTTCCTCCACGCACCACCCCTCAGAGAAGAGGCACCCACCTCCACCCCCCCACTCCCCCCCCCCCCGGCCCCTGGGCCCGCGGCCTCCCGCCGTAACCAGGAGGGGGGGCTGGGTTTTAAGGGGGGGGGGGGGGGGTCCTTACTAGGGCGATTGACTCCTAGCTGTAAGGTTCTGGATTCAAACCCGAAGGCTCTAATCCTTAATGCCAGCTCCACTTTGGATGACAGCCAAAGGCCTTTGATTTTTTTTCCCAGTTACTAAAGGAAACATCCCGGAGGAGACACTTGAAAGTGTCTAAACCTTAACCATTAATCTAAATATGATCGGGCGATACGATGAGCAGATAAGAAGTGTGTGGGAACTGTCCTCAATTCAGTCGTCTGTTTTTCCGCGGTTTGATGCCGATGTGCGTGCAGGATGTCCTTGTGAACGGTGTATTGATGAAGTCCTGTTTGTGAGAGCGTCTCTTGACAGGAAGTCTGTCTGGATTGGCTGCTCATCGAGGTCAATCGAATTTCTCAGCCAGTGGAGACAGGGCGTTCTATGCTTTTCCCCGGCACAGAGAGAAAGAGTGGCTTTGAAGGTTAAAGAAAAGAGAGAAGTGTCAGGGTTTGCAGACACATCATTTTCTGTATTCCCATTAGACCCCATCCAACAGTAAATTTGTTACGCCTTGAGCTGTGGATCAGGCTGTGTATGGGAATCGACTCATGGAACATGAAGGCAAAGCAATGGGTTGGAGGGTGATGGATTGCACCAACACCCTCACAGAGACATGTGCTCCTTGCATGTGCTTTGAATGCTTTGCAAAATAAACAAATTCCGATCGGGAACACACAACACTAGAACCAACCTCTTCACCTCTCTCTTGCCACTACCTGCCCGTACAGGTGAAACTCGTTTGATTATTTATTTAGTTCTCATACCTTCACATTGCCGTTACAATGCAGTAATCGTTGGCACACGCACACACTACTGGTTGAATCAATATGTTCACGATGCACTCAGTAACATGCTAAAGTGTGTGCAAACATGCAGGCATGGATTAAATGAAAGCTGCGGAAAACAGAACTAAACCGAGGCATTCTTCCACTACCATCTCATCGAATAGCCTTTGCACATGGGATATTGCCAAAGCATTAAGACTAACCCTTAGAATCTGAATGTGCTGTCACCTATCCAGGGACACTTGCGTGGGAGGGCAAACTGTCAATCCTTCTTGTAATTGTATCTATCATCGTAGTAGTATCATTGTAAGTCACACATTACAGCCAGTCCATCAAAATCAAAATTATAATTATCACATTATTAGAGTATATGTATCACAGCACGTAATGAGTTGATTCCCTTGTGTCTTGCTGTTGTTGCTGTTGTTAGGACTATGTTGGGTATGGAGACATTGTTGTAACTTGAACCTCAACGCTGTTGTCACGCTTCATGTGAGTCTCTATTTTATGTCATTATTGTATTTAGCCTAATGTCTTTGAACGTCACCATAATTTTGATGTCATAGTGAAGATATCATTTTCAAATGTTCTTTCTTTTCAGAGGAAGAAGACGAGGCGATGCCAGGGTGTAGATGGTATGTAGTTGGTAAGAAGATTATAATTAGCTAGCACCTTCAAGCTGATAGGAAAAATGAAACCACATTGATGGGTAAGTGGATGTGGTAGCACCAATAAAATGTAGTTACTTGTGTGTTTGAGTTGTTGTTCCTCATTTGAGAAGTAAGTCGTTAAATTGCTGTTTTTAAGGGGTTGGCTGGATCTCATAAGACGTTAAAGTTCAACACTTGTGAACAATATGATTTAGGACATTACAATTCTTTACAGGCCAAGATTCACTCTGAACAGATACGTTTTCCGTCTGCGTCGGATCTCTTTTTGATTAAGCTTTTCTGCTAAAGATATTTTTTCCTTTGCTTCAAGAAGGGAGTCTCAAGTCCCTTCGAGCACATGCTTAACATAATGTGTTTGCTTCTGGTGATTGTATAGAAGAAGGGATTAACCTTCAGTCATTTATCCAAATGTCCTTCATTAGCAAGCTTGTTAGATAACTCTGTCCTGCTGAGCTTCCATTTGTACATGAAAGGCAACGTGAATGCACATAGATATATATGAATGATTTATATTTACATACTTCATTGAGTCAGTCAGTGAAAATATATACATGAAATATAACATTTTACATGTATAAGTTAATAGGCCTACAAGTTTTAAGATACATCTTGCACAGATCCTTCCAGAGATGTCAATGTAACTTCAATTCATGCTCTGTTTTCTTTTAAAACAGAGCATGAATTTAAGCTACATTGACTCAAGATATGTGTGTCATTGGACTTTGTTGATCAGCGGGCCTGTCTGTTTGTTTAGTAGGCCTACCATAGTCGAAAACGTCCAATAGAAGGAAATGTATTAACCAATAGAGCTTTTACGTTTACAATGACCTCCAAGTCATCAAAGTTATTTCTACAAACGCATTTCTACAAAGTGCTATCAAAACTATAGGTCTCCCTTGAGGTACTCAAGCGAAGAATGTGGTGACAAAAGGAGTCTGATGGGTGTTGCCTTTATTATCTACACTTGTAGAAGACGCCGCTCTCCCATTCAGTATTTATCCTTTGACCGTTTTCAAAGGTGAAACTTGATAATACTGTGCGACTGAAAGCCAGCTGACAACAAAATGCAAACAAAAGTGTTCTCTCCCCTTTATTATTATGACATGGACGACACCTGTTCTTTCTCAGAGGCGGAACAATGTGTAATGAATCCCGACGGCACATTGGAGGTCCGAGTGAAGACTTACCATTAGCATTGCTACCATACGGAGGCGATTTTGGATCCATGCAAATGTATCTGACTCATCAGGGCGGACTCATACTACTTAGTGTCAATCTATTCAAACATGCACAGGGACGGTTTGGAGTGAGTGTTCTCTAACCTTTTATGACTGTCCCTCTTTTGCCAAGATGAATCCCTTTCAAGTATCACCATCAGCCACTCACTCACTCGTCGTGAAATGGATGACAATGTCCTGTACTAACAACCCAGTCTCACGGAAATACGTGCCACTGTCACGTCATTTAATCTATTCATTCGTGATCTGGGGCACGTAATTTCAATTTTTTTCGTGCCAAAAGCACAAAATTTGAACAATCTGACAGCTTTTGGCCCCCTATTTCTACTTTCACCTTTAATTCTGAGAAATTGTGACAATTCACGGATATATTTAATGCAGGTGCGCTGCTCTGTAAGCAAACCACGACGGAAAAAAGGTAGCTGCTTCATCTCTTCTTTTTAAAATGAGTTTAAAATTTGTGCTTTTGGCACGAAAAAACTGAAATTAAGTGTCCCAGATCACGAATGAATAGATTAAATGACGTGACGTGACAGTGTCACGTATTTCCGTGAGACTGGGTTGGTACTAAAGAGGACAATGTGGTTTTGCTTCACCAATGTAGTAGCAGTAGTACAACTGTATATCTCTGAGCCAGGTTCCTGATTCAATTCTTAACGTCAATTAATTCCTTGATTTCATTTTCTTGTGCCACACCCAAAACCGCTGTTAAACATTAAACAAAGATATCAACATTCCATCCACTAGCCTTTTACTGCTAGTCTGCCGTGAGGTTTTTTGGCACAGGTTACTCCCCGATTCATAATTCATATTGTTTCAGGGTATCCAATATGTAACCAGTGCAAGGTGATTGGGAACGGGAGAGGAAATATTGATTCACTTTGCTATCTGATTACGAAATTAAGTGGTTCAACTTGTGTTTTATGCAGTAGGTGATGAAGCTTAATTCTTCTGGTGTCGTGGTACCTGTGGTATCGGGGCTATGCATGACTCGAAGATTGGTACAGGTCCAACACGCGGTTGACTCAAAGATCGAGGTAAACAGGCAATCACGATGGAGGTGGTTCATGAAGCATCTGCTGGCTCCAGGTAAATCTTAGTCTTTTTTCGTATGGGCGGAATTTTAAAGAGAACAGATAAAGAAATCAGATTTACCGATGTAAATCTTCAGACTGTATTTTTATGGGTGTGATGTTAAAGGTGGCAGATTAGTCCGATAAACGGATCAGATATACCCACAAAGCAATCAACACACATTAGCAACAGCAGCAGGGTGGAGTCAAAAGTACATGGCAATCCAAAACAAACAGAAAAGCACATGACACCACCAACTGACCTACAAAATGTTAATGAAAGAACATGTTGCCGAAAAAACTGGAACTTAAATACCAGGATCCTTTACAATTTGTTGCATCGTAATTAAATCCTGCTTTCCCATGTTCATTAACAGATTGGTCTCAGAAGATCTTAGTGTTCTAGAAGGCTTATGTAGTAGAATCATATCAGTTAAATGTTTTGGTCCTAAACCATGTAGGGCCAAGACCCAGGTAAATCTGCAGTCTATATGTTATGGTTGGGGTTGTAAAGATGCCACACCTATAGACTGTACCTATGAAATGGCATCACAAGTGGGCATGAGATGTGCACTGGATAGATCAGTCTACCAGCCTACCCAGTGGACTGTAGCAAACGTTGCTCATCTATCCAGCACACATTTAGGTGGACAGGCCCACTCACACCTGGTGGCATGTCATGGGACTTTTAAGAGGAATGTTTATTGCAAACATGGAGTATGTGGATGACATAACAGTGTGTTTGCGACTGTGTGTGTTAGCGAGTATGTGTGTGTGTGTGTGTGTGTGTGTGTGTGTGTGTGTGTGTGTGTGTGTGTGTGTGTGTGTGTGTGTGTGTGTGTGTGTGTGTGTGTGTGTGTGTGTGTGTGTGTCCGAAATGAATTAATAGGTTTCATTGGCTTCAAATGTAGCCAACAAGATGTGAGCTGTGGATATTTACCCTTACAATTTAAGGAAGATTTAAGGAATAGATACAAAATATTTTTACGTATTCAAATATTTCCCTCCATCTCTGTTAATTTGAGAGTATGTGATACTTATCACACACACATACACGCACATGCAAAAACACACTCAAACACACCTTCAAAAACATACCTTCCATTCCACTTTCCACTTTCAAAGAAAAAATGCCGAAGCATGCGGTCCAATAAAGCCCTTGGTGATTTTGGATTCATGGCTATGCAAATTACTCTGACTTGACTGGATATGACACACACACATACATGCGTGCGCGCACCCACACACACACACACACACACACACACACACACACACACACACACACACACACACACACACACACACACACACACACACACACACACACACACACACACACACACACACACACACACACACACGCACACACACACACACAGCCACTGCAACTCTCAATATAACTGACCCAAAGGAACTATGGCAGTAAGAGCGCTGAAAGATAAGAGGGCTTCAATTCCCTGAATCACTTCCACCAACATTGGTGCTCGTGATCATCATAGTGAACAGGCATTGGGTTCATGATAGTGAACATACCAGGGAACATGCTAGTGAGTGTGCTGTGGGTTCATGATATTGAACATGCTAGTGAACGCGACAGCGATCAGGAGTGAAGATCGTTTTTAACTCTTTTAACTCTTGATATCAAACCCCTGGGAGCCATCCTGCGGCTAAGGGAGAGATAGCAGAGACTCCACATACCTCCTTGCTCCATTTCTTCAAAGGGGCCCCCTCAGCAACCTACTGGTTAAACAGGGACCGTTTTGGTATGCCAGTGCCTCAGGCATGGGCTTTATTGGGTTCTCTCCCATCACTCAAAGTGGCTTCTTCTAATCCCGTCTTAACTGCAATTGCGGGAAAACATACTTGATTCAGATAACTCTGGTTCTCAAGGCGAACGCATGGGTGTGTATTTTAGGAAACTGTTCACCTGCTGGGGGGAGGAGAGGCGGTCTCAGGCTTTAACCTGTTGATTCATGATTTGACCCTTATTGACAGAGGTCCTCCCTTCTAGGGGACGTGAGTCCATCAGAGCCTGTCAGGAGATGCTTAAAAGGAGATGGCAATCCGAAGTCAGGTATATTCTCAAGTGACATGAGGCACGATTTATTTTATTCATGGTCAAATATCCGCTTTTGCAAATGTTTTACAGAAACAATTTTCTTGTCAAATGATGTCCATGTTCGTGTCACAACAACAAGTGTACACATTGTATAGAACACATAGCCCTCAGGAGGATGTGTAGACTGTTAAGTCCTAATTTCTCTGTCAGGACATTCATATGAAGCACATGAGCCTCCCCGGAGCGATGAGCTGTACTTGAGCGCCTTCCAGCCGGGGTTGGATTTCTGCAGTTACGGTCCTGATGCCGCTTGTTCCAAGCATACAGATATTTGAAGTAACACCAGGACATTTAACAGCCCTGCCTGAACTTGAAATAGTTGGTTTTATTCTGAGTGACTTAACAGCATAAGACCCTACTGTTCTCTGTGTGTGCACAGAACACATGGCCCTGGAACACAGAACTAATCCTCTCCAACAGTTTTGGTGACCAAATAAAAACTCAAAGGCCATTCCCTAGGTGTCTGCTTGGCTTGTTGGAGTGCATGTGTGTATGTTTGCATGTTTATGGTGTGTTTGAGTGCCAGTTGGTGTGTTCGCATGTGTGCATGTGCGTGAGTGCAAATAATAAAATGCATATGCGTGCATGGGTGTCTGTGCGTGCTCGTGTGCCTGTGTGTGTGTGTGTGTGTGTCTACATGTGTTTGTGAGTATGTGTGTGTCTGTGTGTGTGTGTATGTGTGTTTGTGTGAGTGCATGCTCGTATGTGTGTTTGTGTGTGGTCGTGTGTGTGTGTGCTTGTCTGCATGTGTTTGTGAGTATGTGTGTGTCTGTGTGTTGTGTGTGCGTGCGTGCGTGCGTGCGTGCGTGCGTGCGTGCGTGCGTGCGTGCGTGCGTGCGTGCGTGCGTGCGTGCGTGCGTGCGTGCGTGCGTGCGTGCGTGCGTGCGTGCGTGCGTGCGTGTGCTGTCCCTGACTTGAGGGGGTGGTGCTTGTGACAGGTCTGTGAGGCCAACTGGGCAGAGATGCTCACATCAGATGTGGGGGAGAAGCTGGCATCTCGGCCATATTGGATTTTGGCGTGTCCATAGAGGGACATGGCATCCTACTCTTGTTCTGAGGAACCAGTTATGTTCCTTTGCTAAGTGTCATTAAGAGGAAATGAAAGAATGACCGACTGACAATCTGTATAAGTGACACGGTAGAACTCATGAAGGTCATAAATACCTCACAATATACATAAATAAATACATAAACACTGAGTCATGGGAAAGGAATTGTAGTAAAAAAATGGTATGGGGAATAAAAATGTCACACAACTTTGTGTTGGGAATTAAAGTGGTGTTTCTCAACTGACTTTTAGTGAGCAGTTTGTTGCCAGAACTCTGAATTGTGTGTTCTTCTCCCCTTGTGATTCCTATACTGGTCCACTCCTGTTTTTAGACACCTTTTGTAGATTCTGCGATATTGATTGTTCCCAGCCTCTACCCAACCTACATGTGAAAGAATGTGTCTGCCAAATAACTGTAAATGTACATCGTAAAAATAACCCATGATAAAGCTTTGGATCGTTTTGCAAGCCATTTGTGCCTCTACGCCCCAGTTACATACAAATTATAGAAATGGAGTATATTTCATATTCTGACTACGTTATTGTTGTTATTTAGTATGCTCCACCTGTCCACTAGGTGTCCTTAGACCATTCCCCTCACCTGAGTTTCCCTCTCCCACATTAGTCTCTCCCAGTATACACCAGTTCACTTTCAGTGTCCTTGGGGTTCTTAGCCTTGCCAGTTTGGGAATTAAGTTCCTTCATTAGAAGCCCTTTTGTTACATTTCCCGAGTTCTAGTCTGCGTTTGGACCATATCCCCTTGGTGCCTGCTGCCCCACCAGCACTGATTGTGACAGAATAAAATCTATTTGAACTCTCATCTGGCTTGTGAGGGGGGCGTTTGTACATTTTACAAACACATAACAACCCTTATTTGTTGTGAACGGTCATAAGACACTTGTTACTAATGTGAGTCACTAACACTGCACTGTTGTGTCTTTAGGCCAACTCTGAAAAAGTCCTTCCTTACAACGTCTGTTTGGTTTCCCTTTTAATAGATGGCACTGGTTTATTAATCAAATTAGAAACATCCTTCTTTCAGAAATCTATTTAAAATATTGTCCTTGCCGGTGCAGAGAAAATCCATTGGCTCTACTTGGGCATTTGAATAGCGGTAACTGTAGTTTAATTCTACTGTGGATATCACAAGATAGAAATTGCTCAAGAGATCACTACACAAGATCCTATTTTGGTTTTCTTCCTTCCCATTTGAATTCTTGGAGTGTCACTGTTTGGAGCGTTGTCCACCAGACCAGAAAATACATCAATAATTAAACAGTTAAAATTTTCAATGCACAAAAGGATGCAGATGAAAAAAAGATTTTCTGAAATATAAAATTACAATGGAGCCTATAACCACAGCATTTTGGTTATGAAACGCGTTTGTATCTTTGATGCATATTCGCAGACTATACTATAAATGTTATATCTGCTGCTCTACAATTGGAGCCTCTCCAGGAAACAGTTTTCCTCTCTGCAGTTTACAAGAAGGATCCCAAAGAGGATTCTCTAAGCCAATGCATTTGGTTTCTGTTCGGCAAACCCCATCTTCCTCTTTGTGCTGCGACGGACTCTGCCTCTCACACATGTAAACAAACATATTCCTCACTAGCGTTTCCATTTCCACTCAGAGATTGTTTTGGTCACAGCTCAAGGATAAGAGATCCATTCATCAAAGTTGGTCAACTTTGGTGTAGTTGGCCAAGTATTTGCCTTCGCATATCCGGTGCTGAGATCTGTGCAATCCATTTGCTTCCCTTTTTTCCCCTGGGCTTTGAGGAGCTTTGCTTTGCTCTTTTGAGGTCCTAGGGTTAGGTTCGGGGTTGTCAGAGTGGGCCTGTGTAACCCTTTGAGATTTTATCTGTGATGAGGTGCTACACAAATAAACCTGACTTATTACCCTTGTGTAGATTTGACCAGCTTGTTCTTCTCGCTGTAAGCCCTCACTTGTACTTCAAATGAAAGCTCATGACAGGGGCTAAAGTAATGCTTAAACTATCAAATGTAGTCGACATCAGAAACCCAAATGTTTGATCAGGCCAAATCACAGGGTTTACAGAGTTAGACAATGTTGTTTTTAATCTTCAGCTCTATAGAAAGTTATTCCTAGTAAACATCCCCATTGGGCTGAATTCCACTCCGTCACCCCAACCAGAAATCCCTCCAAGGGTGGAACACATGACTTCCGCACCGCCGCCCTAATAGGGTTAGGGTTGGGGCTATTTGCACTGAGGAGGTGGCCTTCTCTCTGCAGATCCCACCCAAACGTTGATGTCGTTAGCCCTCTTCCAGGATAGAAATTAATCGCCCGTTTGACGTTACTGTCACAACTGGTTCACAACATCCTTGCGTCTAGTCGAGGCTGAGATGTCTATCAACGTTTTCGGTTGTAAACCTGGTTTATGTATGTGACGTTAATAGAGAACATCAGCTTCTCTAGCCAGATGCGTTGCCTATCTAAATGTTTTAACATCGCTTTATTAAAATTGCATCAAAGGGGATTTGAATCATTTTTTTTCCGGTGTTCACAGGTTATATTAATAACATTAGCATGTGTTGGCTTTGGCCAACGACAGAGAATTCCAATGCCGTCCAGACGGTTTCCAATACACATTCCAGGCGCTTTGTCCAAAGCTAAAACAAAGAGTTGCTCTCAAAACTCCTTTCTAGTTCCATTCCTCTGTTATTTTCCCCGGTGGTCCTGCTGAATGCAGAGATATATATTCTAAGAAAAATATATGTATTTCTCTGACCTGAAAACATTAAGCAAGAATTTGACAGGTTTGGATAAATATCGCTTATAGATATTAATAAGAACGCAGGAACAGAGCGGTCTGTATGTGTTTCCATCCGGGGAAGGTTGTGACTTGTCATTGGCTGTGTTTGAATTGGCACCCTTATTCCTTTGTTCTCTATTTAGCGAACACTACATTTTACACAATTTAGAGTAGAAGTGGGGAGTCAAAACAATGACTATGCATCTGCTGGTCACATAAGCAAGCCGGCATGTGTTTGAAGTCCACCCCTCTGACAGCTGACTTGGATAATGAACCTGTATGGGCGTAACCCTCTCTAATGGAGGAATCCCATGTCTATGAAAACCACTACGGGATATTGTGTGCAAATAAGGGTGCATCACATTTACACTTCTTCAATGGTGCATTATGGGTATTTCAAAATAGGTACACTCTAAACAGTACACAGAATAGGGCAAAAGCAGACACATTTGAACAGAGCCATTGTTTTCTGGACATGGGCTTGGTATTCATCCAGCCCTGCAGCCCTAATGATTCTAAAAGGGCCAATGGTTGAACCCCAGTTGTGATGTTAATTAGCCATTTAAAAAATCCCCCCTTATAGGGACACCACACATGTGCCAACCCAAGTCTATCCACGGTGGATAGATCAGCTAGCAGTCGGTGCAGTGTGATGCTGCTATGATCTATCTACCGTATATCTGGTAGGCCTACTCCACCATACGCCTGGAAATAAACTCATGGTGAGTTCCACCATGAGACGTTTCCCGTTAACGTGTTCAAATCATCTTCTTTCAAAGCCAATAAATAAAAACATTGAGAATAACTATTATGATTCTCAACTATTTTGTGGTTCGGTGTTTAGAAGACACAAGTCAGCAAAGCTGGCAGCCATCTGAAGGTCTCTCTGGAGAGAGCTCACTGTGAGAGATGGAGATCTGTCTCACAGCTGGACTAGACGGGACACCTGCGTCGTGTTTATTCCTTCCCCTCTTTGACCGTGTTGGAAGAGCGGGGCCATTATCGCACATCAACCTGTCTTTATGTGGGCCCAATTGTTTTGTTTTCTAAATACTGGAGCTAAAGGTAAACTGAGCTCGGTGACTGTGGAGTGTCCACCAGAGCCCTTATCTTATCTGGGCCGCCATCGGGTCGGTTCCCATGTGGTGAATGGATGCCGGGGAGCGACCTCAATCCACTCCTCCAGTCCAGGCTAAGAATAGTGAGCCCTAAAAGACGCAGTCCAGCGCTGTCTCAGCCGTCCGAGGGGAAGCTGTGACGTGACGTCTCTTCCTGTTGGATCGCGACTGGAATCCTTTTGCCGCACTGGAAGGCTTAAGGAGGGCTTAACATTAGATAGGACGCATTTATTGATTTACCGAAATAATTAGGAAATGACAAATCCTAGGGTGTTTATTGACGGACAATTTCAATTTGGTTTATGAGATAGTGGGCGCTAAGCAAAGACAAAGCCCAGTGCTCACTCAGGCATCATTAATTCAGTGATAATTTGTTAACTTAGTATTGATTGTTATTTAATTCCTGACAGTTAGGTATTCTTCATGACAATTTATTAGTGAATCTGTAAGTGAACCAAGTTTCGAATCAACATTGAGAACAAAATAAATGATGACCTGATTGGAGTAAACTATGACACCTTCTGAGTTCATTATGACCGCATTTGAGTTCATTCTGATCTCATCTGATTCATTGGGACCTAATATGAGTTCATTATGACCTTATTGGAGTTAAAAAAAATGATGCCTTCAGAGTTCATTATAACATGACATTTTTATATAACATAAAATGAGCTCAGCCAGAACCCGGACATCTTCAGGGTTCACGAAGACATCTGTCACGGCTTTTAAACATGCAATGGGCATTAATGCATGAATCCGTGTCAAGGGATAGTAACCAAAGTGAATCAGGGACACAATGTCCTGATGCCGACGTCATGGCACAATGAGAAGCAGGTGATCAAATGCAATGGGCTGTTAGAAAAGCCCATTGCATTTGAAAAAAAAAAATGGAATATATATATATTATATTATATATATAATTAACATTGATCGATTTACGGGTTACAGGGTAACAAGGCAAAATCATGCACTCACATTCTGTCGGTTTAGTTTCCTCTATAAATCGCAGATTGTACAGCTTTACGTACAACTGTGATGCTGTGAAATGTTAAAGACTAGAAACTGGGCTCTGTAGAGTTGCATACCTCCGCCAAGGATTGAGCTAAATGGGCCTGGACTAGGGGAGCCAGTTGTGCTGCTCAGAATATTAACTTATTAGTGGTAGAATCGGTAATAGCAGTCGTCATTTATAGTAGTAGTGCTACCATTTGAATTGGCCCACAATGATACAGAAGAGACTTAAAAAACGTCAGCTACTTTTAGTGTGCTCTGAAGTTCCCAGATTAGTGTCTCATATTAACATGCTGCCTTATATATTGGTACAAGTTTTGTGTGCTTAAGTGTTGAGATTCCGTGTTGTCTTTGTGGTCCTTCTCTTAATGTTGCCGATCCCAACATAAAGCGTTGTCTCATAACATCCAACAGCGAGGCGGATTTGATGGTTTGCGTGATCTGCTATCGCTTCGAGCACAAGTCTGTGAGTCTTTTTGTTTGTGATATAAATACAAGCTGGTTCAATACTTTCTGACTCTGAACCAAACACCATTTTGTTGCGTCTGTGTTTGTGCATATGGACGGCTTCTTGTCCAGCCACAGATTTTAGCTCAATATCAAAGAGTATTGTATGAATATTTATATTGATGCTCTGGCTGACATGTTGATATAATGTGCAATGTCCTAATCAAATAAATAAATAATAATAATAAAAGTTCAACACAAAAGCCCCCCTTGGGTCTGTGGGTCGTCTCACAGTTCACGGGGTTTACACCTGCGGCGAAGCAGCTTGAAGTTTGATGCACCACAGGACCTGGAACTAACTTCCGGAACATGTTTGCCTCCGCACTTTAGTAATCCAAAATCAGGCATAGAAGAAACTCTGTCTGCTGTAGCTTTTGATGAAAGAATACATATCTGTTTATCGTATTTTATTATTTCTCTTGTTATATATTTCATATTTTCTTGTTTAATCTCCTTTAATGATTGTCGTTCGACTGTGTTTACCACGATGATCGACCTTTGTGAAGCACTATGAATGGCCGCGTGTTTGAATGTTGCCCATATAATAAAACTTGCCTGCCCTTGACTTCTCATTTACACTTTGCAGATAGTAGCCTAATTTTTCATTTAGATATTTTCCATGTCCCGGTTTTGCACAACCCTAGAGGGATCAGGGGCAGAGCTAAATACACAGTTCCCCTCTCTCTCTCTCTCTCTCACTCTCTCTCTCTCTCTCTCTCTCTCTCCTCTCTCTCTCTCTCTCCTCCTTCTCTCTCTCCTTCTCTCTCTCCTCTCTTTCTCACACACAAACAAACATCAATTTCAAACACCTCTTCTTCCGCCCGCGGTCCCCATGGCGATACAACGTCGCCAGAAACCCCCCAGCCAGGCTGTCTGACCTGATGGATGGACTCAGACGTTATCTGCTGAGGGGGGTCCGGGTTCTATAAAAATGAGCTCCATTCACTTTAACTTAATTTTCTGCGCCGCAATCTCCAGAAACCCTGATTACAAAAGGCCCAGAGAAGTGATAAAAGTAGAGTTCAATGAGTTAAAATAATACATTTGATGGTTACATCCCCATGCACACAAAAGAAATTCTATATTATCTACATACACAATGTTGCCCTAAACAATGAAAGACTATACACCACTCACACACCACGGCGCACACAGCACACACACACCACACAACCACACACACACACACACATACATACATATCAATTTTGACTAGAGAGAGTGAGAAATCCCATGTGTATTCAAAGGAGCAAGCATGAGAACGCCAGTATAAAAAACATGTCCCGTCTCCAACAGACTCCAGCTGCTCGACCGCACCCCCCCACTAACACACAGCACCAATGATGTCAGCACAACCTAGAGGTCATTAGGGGGTTGGTCAGTGATTCCATCAGCCTACCTGCTAACGGGAAACAACGGCTGAAATCGTGTGCTGTATGCCTTGAAGCATCTTTTGCCAAGTGTTTGTTGTGATTAAGGGGATATACTTAGAATTGGCTACCTTTCTAACTTTGGTTTTTTTAACTTCAATTTTTTTGGATTTTTTTAATGTGTTCCCATCGTTGTTTTTGACATGGAAACGTTGTTCACTCTCTTAAGAAAAAAAAACGATGTGGAAGAATACAATTTTCCAATTTCCATATTTTACCACTCTTTCATCCCTACTTTCTCTTGAAGTATCTAATTGTGGTGAATAAATCTGCATGGCTGTGATTGCAAAATGTTTTTCCTACTTTACTGATTTGGTTGATGTAGGCCAGGACCGAATGGGACTTTCACCCTTCAACACAACCCAGTGCTTCGTGCCTGAACTCTTAAGTCCTTTGGGAACTTTTTCTCTGTCGTGTGAAGACATGTTTTCAGATCGCGCTCTCTTCAGCACGTTTTTCTTTGTTTGTAACCACATCTGATTCAATGATAGGTCATCAAAAAATGTTTTCGCTAAAGCAATAACGGGGCCTAAGCCATCACTTGAACAGCAAAACATCAAAAAAGCTTTGAAGAACAGCTGTGCTGTGTGACTGGCTGCCATTTCATTAATATTTTATCGATTCAACTTTTTTTAAATACTTATTGATCCCAAAGAAAATTGTGGACTCAGCATCACGCAGTTGCAGCCACCGGGAAATCCAACTCAAGGCTACTACGCAGTGCCTGCTCAAGGCACAAGCAGGAGTATAAAGGTCCCATGACATGCCAACCAGGTGGTGAGTGTGATTAAGCCTCACAAGCCGTTTTTTGAAATACCCTCCGAGGATTGAACCAAGGACCCCCGCCACCCCCCCGCCACCCACCACCGTTGCTCTCTGCCTCAGGCTGAGCCGCTGCCTCAGCACGTCAGGCACGCTCGCAGCCATGTCAGCCGGCGTGCTAGTTCCCTGCATTGGAATATCCGCGGAGCGACCGCCGCCCGGGCCCCGATGGACTGCTGCAGGCATCTGCAGAGGGGCCTCCAGGGAAGCAGTAGCAGTTTCAGGGAAGCATATACCGATCGTGCCCTGGAAATGGGAGGGTGTGAATGAATTCATGGGAGGACCGTCCCCCCCAGGCAGGGTACTAACTCAAAAGCAACTGTGTTTATTGACGAGGCACGAACCGTAGCGATGGAAATTTTGACATGCATACTTAATTAATGTCATTGTAATTGATGCAGCTCATCTCTGTGAGATGGACTCACATCAAAGCACAAACACAAGCACAACGACCTCCCAAAGAACATGCACGGTACATGTTCAGGATCAGAGATGGCGGGCGTATTAGAAAAACACCACAGACAGAATACGCATCTTTTAAGTTTTACAAGTCCTTTAAGTCAAACACCGAAAAATAAATGACGTTCACTGAACGATAGTCTATGAAAATGAAATTCACATTTTAAAGCGCAAAACGATCTTAAAACGATGCCGATATAAAAATAGAATGAAATAAATATCAGCCGTTTTGGTTTCACATTGCTAGGTGTTCTTTGGCCAGCGGATGGATGGGATGTGCGGAACCAGGGACAATGCTCAAATTGGTTGTATAGACAGACAACTAATTTTCTGTCTCGTTTCTTGTTGATTCCTACGGATATCCCGGCCTCAGGGTAAGGGTATTGGTGAGCCTGGAAAGGCTGTGTTATGTCATTTGTTTGAAACGCCACACGAAAAAAAGCCTTTCATTTTGGATCTTAATTAACTTGACAAATCAGACTTTGATTTCAAACAGCTTTAGGGTGATTCTTAATCCATCCAGATTGAGGACTCTGAAACTTAGTTCCCACTATTCCCGAACCCCGTTGAAAACAACTCCATATTTTACAACGGGTTTCCATCTGAACCCATAAATTGTATTTGTTTTTGTTTTGCTTTTTTTTTGGTAAATTTCATTATTTGTGACATTTTTATCACTGCAGCTTACCTATTTGAAACCTCATGGCATTGTTTTTATATTCTTCGTCATGCGATGGACCCAATTTCCATGCGATGCTGACCACATTAACCCCCATTTCAGATTTTTTCATGGACACAAGGACACAAATTGGCTAACCTAATTTTTTTTGGTCTTCTTACCGAACATTGGGACCTACCGCCACGAACCCCTGAAGTGGCTGCAGTAATTAGCATCAATAAACTTGTTTTCCAATTTTGTTTTCCTAAACGAAAGTTTCTCTTTTCCCAGCTCTTGGCGGACACTGTACACGCACTGTACACATCAAACACACACACACGCGCACACGGCACACCACACACACACACACACACACACACAGAAATACCAGTGGTTAAACTCATTCAGGACCGTCCGACCATGAGAAAGTAACATGGAAATGTTGTTAAAAAGTTTCTAGGACCTTTTACATTTCTCATCCATGCGGGGGGGCGGGGAGAGAGAGAGTTGCATAGGAGCCGCATTGGTGACTGTGATTTCCTCCCCTGGCAAGCGGCAAGGGTGTGAACCATCGACACAGTGTCAGCTTTACAAGAAGAGGTGGTGAGGAGGAGTTAAAAGGGTCATTGTTTGTTTGAAAACCCCCTTGAAAGGGTTTGCTGCTTCAGTTTCCAACGCACCTAGTGTATGCACCGCCAGAAGATTCATGTTCTGTTTTCGTGGTTCGTCCATCCTCAGACCGCGGTCATTGAGCGTCTACAAAGTCCAATGAAATAAAATGAATCCGAAATTGGCTCTGCAGCTCAAAATACTGAGGTTTTCCTGACCTGGACTCACCTGAAGCGTCCTTTTTCTTCTTAGCATAGAATCAGAACATGAAGGGAGGCGGATGTATGCTATCTGCATTTTATTTCCTTCAACATGAAGTATTGCCATGGTAGACCAAATCTCTGAAAACACTGGGTGCGACTGATTGAAACGTTCGCTGTCTTTCAGTTTGTCGTTTGAAATCTCCCAAGAAACAGCAAAACCAGGCACAGGTTAAGTAGCAGGGTTCCGGGGCCACATTTGAAGTGAATCCCACATGATCCTTTCCTTTTGTTACTTTGTCCCCCTCTCTGGAGGAGAGGGAGAAAGGAGAGAGGGGAGAGAGGGAGGGGAGAGAGGAAAGCGAGAGAGAGAGAGAGAGAGAAACATTGGCATGCATGCAAGAGGTTCGCACCAAGCTCCTAAAAGGCACTCCCAGTCCTGTTGCGAAGTATATATATTTGGCGGAGGTGGATTACTGGCAGCCAAGAAGAATGGCAAGTGGGAGCACTCGGGACTAAGAGATGTGATTCAAATGGGAAGTGAGATCTGTTCAATTACGTAATAAAAACACGTCTTGGATAACAGAGTTGTCATAAACCGTTTGAGAGTTATGAAAACAATAACAGTGAGCTAAACTTCTTCATTTCGCGTTAAGGGGGAATTGCATTTAGATAAGTAATATAGTGTAAGCCGACAGACGTGCAGACGGACGTACGGGCAGACCAGACATACGGGCAGGAACCATCCTAACCAGATTAAAGGAATCCGATACTCCTATCACTGTATATTGTGTTGCGTACGTGCCTTTTTTCCCTTTCATACGGCAGAAGCCCGTGGAGTCACAAGCCCTTATTTCCGGGGTCATACTGACGAACGCCGGGTGCGATATCTAGGATCATTTTTAATAGCAAGCTATTATGCCTTGCGCTAAGCACGCAGGAGGCGGATTCCAGGCCATGGGCGACTGGCCGTTTTGCACAGACAGCAAGGGTCCCATTTAGGGATGCACTTGAGTTTTCGGAACGAAAATGGCCCAAAAAGCCCTTTTTTCGCGGTGTTTCGGGGCCAAATACTTTTATCACCGAAACAACACAAAGTATTCTGTCTCGCGTCCTGCAAGACGGAGGCGTAACTTGCACTAGGAGCGTTAACTTGCTTCTTTTCTAACTAAATCCTCAGCGATCCACGCGAGATCTTTCTCTTTTTCGCAGAGAAAACAAAAAGCGTTTTGTAAATCACGGTTCACAAAAGAGATCTTCATGAGGTCGAGTCTTCTGATATTTCATCGCGACGGTAAGTAAATTTTACCAGTCATTTATCACGGCATTCATGTACCCGCCGCACCACTGCTACATACACGATCACTTCGCGATTTAGAAAAGTACCTAGCAGACACGCCTACCGACTACAAGCTTACGCCTCTTACCTACAAGCACGCCTCCTAGCTGCAACGTACCGCCCTCCTCGTTGCAGGACCGCAGGACAGACCCAACTCAAACAAAAGGCCGAAACAGACACTTTGCTGATGACGCGAACAAAAAAGCGCAGCCAGCACACGCTTTGTCTGGATAAGCGTCAATAGTCTGCGGTAGTGACGTGGGCCGTGGACGTGGTGTCATAGCCATAAATGCCAATTGGCTAATAATTGCACTAATGATTTTTCTTCTTCCCGGTGTTTCGGTTGGCCCTTGGTTTCCTCCATTTTCTGGTTCTCTGGCCAAGAATCTCATTTTCAGTGGCATGTCTCCATGTCCCCACATCATCCCAGCGAAGACAGAGAACGTTCAAAGGTCGCCCCTGCGTGGCACCACCACCCAGGGACAAAAACAGGGGACACATTATCCTTGCATGCATCTCAGATTCTGTCACGCGATTATGGAAAATCGACGCTTCACCTCGACGCAAAATACCGTCTTGGAGCCAATTCCGCCAGAACACAGCATCTGTGTTGAAACTTAAACCTGAGACCAGAGGAGACCTGGCTAAAAACAAAACAAACAAACTGAACCCGACCAACGCATTCTCAACGATAACTAGACGGCCAGTTTGCAAAAATACAAAGACCCTGCATCAAGTTAAAGGCCCTGCGCCTGGCGGACGAGTTGTAGCCAGATCAGAATCCGGCCTTTAGGTAAAAGCTCCTCGCACGCCCCTGTCGCCCTTTAAGCATCTGCTTTCAGTTGCGTTCTTATCTGATCACCCCAGCGGATCGACTGCTGCTCGTGTATTTTAAGGATTAACCAGAGTATGCAGGCTCTGTTGTAGGTCCTCATGGCCCTCCAGGACGAATACCAGCCGGGCAGCAGCAATTACAATGTATATAACCCAATAACTGCCAATATACAGTATATATGTACAGTATATATATAGTGTAATACTGTACTGTATTTAGATTGTCCTTAAATATGTGTTTGATATAATTGTATTCTTAGTTGTAGCTATCTTTACGTATGTAAGTATGATCACTTATATAATATTATAAAATATTATACTTAATATTTGTGGATATTCTGAGTGTGACAACAATAATTTCCCCTGGATTATATAAACGTAATTAAATCAATCAATCAATGAAGTCAATCAATGAATCAATTCAATCAAGAACCTTTAGTCAGTCGGAAGCGAGATGCAGACGGCTAGCGGATGGATGACTTGTACGATACTTATTGGACGTTCTTTACTAGCGGCACAAACCATTCAACATTGACAAAGGAGAAATAGAACATAAAAAAGACAAAATGGTGATCAGTCTGGTAGGAAGAGGTAAAAGAAAAAAGAAAAGTAGTAGAAAATGATAAAATAAGAAATGGGCACTGTTGCAGAATTTGTCGCTATATAGGGCCATCCCTATTGGCTACTTTGAGGGACTGGGGGACTTGGTCAGTGGTGAATGATGACACATTATATGCTTCAGATATGTACTTTTAACATGTTTATATAAGAGTTTTTCAGCTTGCATCCTTTATGTTGTTCATAAAAAGTTAATGGAAAAACATAACAAAAAAAAGACGAACAACGTCATCCTTTGTGGTGGTATCTTCTTAGCGGAGGGTGATTAAGCCCCCTTTTACTTCCATGGAAGTAACCTCATTGAGTTGAACCATGTGGCAGTACCTCCTATTAAGGCCTCCGGCATTACCCCCCACTACGTAACCAGCAACATCCTCCAAGTCATAAGACAGGATTATCGGGGACACCCAAAATCAAACCAAAAATGTTGGTTTCTTTCCTGGGACTTAGAAAAGACAAAAGGGAAAGAGATTAGCAGTGGCCTTCCAACGAAT
>OLKM01000224.1:84326-106826 GCA_900291075.1 Melanogrammus aeglefinus
TGAGCATGCTTCTTAACATGGGAAACAGCCTGAGTCGCGTGTGACGTGCTGTGACGGGGGCTTCAATAGCCATGAAAGCAATGCACAATAAATTGGCAACATGATTTTTTCGTTTCGTTTTCGGCCTTGGTCCTATTCGGTTTTGCCAGAATTCATTTAGTGCATCTCAGGCTTCCCAATATGCAGGAAGAACAGAGCTTCAAGAGGCCCCTGGTGCACCGAACCCCGGACAAAAAAACAGGGAACATTCTGCCATGCAATCTCAGATCGTCACGTATGGAAATGCCTCACTTCACGAAAATAACCGTAGCATCGGCAAACACAGCATTGTTGGAAATGTAACTGAGACCAGAGCGAAACCCTGGTAAAAAAAAACAAACAATGAATCCGACAAGATTCAGAATATAAACGCGCGTTGCAAAATACCAAGGACCTGATCATAAAGGACGAGTTTAGCCAGGAAGTGAAATCCGCTAGCTTAAGCCCGACTGGGTCCTTTAAGCCTCGCATTCAGCGGTCTGAACCCCAGGCCACTCTGCTCGATCGTATTAAGGATTAACCAGAGTATGCCAAGGCTCTGTTTGTAGGTCGCTCATGCCATCCAGGGACCAATACACCGGCAGCAGCAATATACAAGTGTAAAACAATATGCAATATACATGAGATATGTACAGTATATATATATATTGTGTGTGTAATGTATGTATAATTTTAATGACTGTATTTTATATTGCCTTAAATGTTTGTATATTTGTATTTCTTATTGTAGCGTGTCTTACGTATGTAAATATATTTTATATATATATATTTAATTTATTACTTAAATATTTGTGTAATATCTGGAGTTTGTGACAAAAATAATTTCCCCCTGGATTAATTAAAGTATTAATCATCAATCAATCAAGAAAACCTTAGGTCAGTGGAGCCGAGATGCATACGCTAAGACGATGGATACTGGTAATACTTATGGACGTTTTTACTAGCGGCACACCCATTCTACATGACAAAGGAGAAATAGGAAACATAAAAAGACAAATGGTGATCAGTCTGGTAGGAAGAGGTAAGAAAAAAGAAAAGTAGTAAAAATATAAATAAAGAAATGTGGCACTGTGCAAATCTGTCGATATATAGGGCCATCTCCATGCTACCTTGAGGGACCTGGGACTTGTCAGTGTGATATATGAACAACATATACTTTCAGATAATCTACTTTTAACATTTTATATAAGAGTTTTCAAACTTGCATCCTTAAAATTTTGTTCAAAAAAAAGTTAATGAAAAACATAACAAAAAAAAACGAACAAGTCAGTCCGCGTGGTAGGTACTCTTCTTAGCGAGGTGATTTAAGCCCTTATTACTCCATGAGTACCTCATTGAGTTGACCATGCATACCTCACTATAGGCCTCGGGGATTTACCCCCGACTCGTAACAGCAACATTCCTCCAAGTCATACAGACAGGATATCGGAGACACAAAATCAAACCAAAAATGTTTGGTTCTTTCCTGGACTAGAAAAAGACAAAAGGGAAAGATTTAGCAGTGGCCTCCAACGAATATCACCAGGGTACTGCAACACAGTTATTTGAAGTTAAAGCTGACAGCTGTGAAAAGGCCAAGCGTCTGTAACTTAAGCCCAAATCAGCGTGCCAACGCGTTAAAGGAAAGTTTGGAAAAGCTTCATAGCATCCTTCTCATATCGCAGCACATTCCGGAGAGCATTCCTACCTGGCTTAGTAGCTTATACCATCACAGGCTTCAAAGGAATATTCCATATCTTTGCACTCTGGGTATTGCTGTTCTATATCTTTGCTAGGTATTTGTGTTCCATCTTTGCAAAAATCTGAACAAAAAATTGTTGTATGGTTGTCCCATAACTTTATGCCTTTCATTTTGGGATATGATATGATCATGTTTAATAGTGTCATTACTACTTCTAGCTAGTGGACCCTGCATTTATGCACCCTAACTTGTAGGGACTGAGATGGGCGTACTTGTCACGGGTCCAAAGGTCAGCTGTGGAGAAGGCCTACATGTAGGGTACCAAAGACATAGGTCTACTCATTAGGGCTCTAAGGCCTACCATCTAGGGTCCATTTGCCTGTAGGTTAGGGTACACAAGCAGCAGATTACACTGTACATATGCTACAAACATGTTTGACTAGAAAAAGAAAAGATGCAGATTTGCACACAGCAATTTTCCATTTCTTTATTTTAAAGGTTTGAGAAATTCCCACAACCCATTAAAAAAGATTTGTGAAATTGTAAAAAAAAAGAAACAAAATTAAAACAATCATTAAACATTTTTTTTTAGTTTAGACAACTGGTTAATACAAGAATGCGTTGTGCTCCCATTGTCGTTTCTGGCGAGTCGGTACTAAATGTGTGGCAAACTGTAGTCAGTCGACTTTCCCAAAATAAGGTACCTTGGCCTTCAAACCATACCGTCAGTGGTTATATATATATACTTAATTTTTTTTTTAAACAGTTTTTCTTGTACATGCATGCATAATAACGAGATCAAACCTAAAATAAATAACATTGAATACATATAAGCCGTGGTATATTTCACCCGACCTCTGTACCTGCCTCAAAGTACTTTACCTCTTCATTACGTCCCAAAGGTTATTTTTTCTTTAAAGCACAATTGTAAGCCCATCTGTCAAACTAACAACCCTAGGGAAAAACAAAAAATCTGCACATTTTTCAGCCAGCGCTTTACAGGGACACCCAAGAAAAAAATCCTTCCCTTTTTAAGTTGGCCGTGAGAACCCCCCAGAAGGCCAGATGAATCACAGGAGTGTAAAGCCATCACTTCTGTGGTAAATCTGGTAGGGGCCCTTACCCAACATGGCCTCCAGAAGAACTGAAAAAACAAACAAACACCAAATCCTAAATCAACATCCTGGTGACTTTAATGTACACTGCATAACACCGTGATGGAGTCTATCATTTAAAAAAAAAGTTTCTTGAGATAATACGTGGTCACGGCGTTGACGCGTTGTTCCAGCCGCTGCTCGCACCGGCCAGACCGACCGTGAAAGTAGCGCCGTCGCTGCTGCTCACACCGCCAAGTGTTTCCTGCGACAGGGAAAGGCCCGCGGAGGCCCCAAACCATAACTCATCACAAAGTTTACAGAATGCGACAAGTGGTTGCCTGTCTTCTCTACACCCGCAGTGCAAAAAGATGATTATATTAATAACACTGCGCATACCCCCCAAACACACATGACCAAATCAATTTACAATAAAAAAAAAATAATAAGCTAGAGGGTTGAACTAGTGTCAGCGCATAAAAAGGACAGGATCTGCTTTATGCAAGGGTGCTGAGAAATCACATCGCTCGGGTGGTGATGGTGGTGGTTCTGAGGGCGGGGGGGGGGGGTGGAAGAAAGAGCACATGACGATGCCTGAAGCCGGCCTTGGCAGAAAGTGGGGCCCGGAGAACGCCACTCAAAAGCAACACTGCAACCGAAGCTCAATGAGGGCTGTGGGTGGGGTGTTTGACAGGAGACATAAACGTCAAACTGTGGGGGCTGAAATGTGGAGACAAGGGGGTGATGCTGGCCCGCTAGGATGGCAGCCAGCAGGGAGATGAAGAGAGCCTGGGGCCCGGCAGAGCGTGAGGGCCCCACAGAGCATGTGTTGTTGATCTCTCGCCCGTGTGAGTGTCAGGGTGTATTTCCAGAGGCGTTACACACCGGCATCTCGCCCGGCGCGTGGGAAGAGGGGAAGAGCGTCACTTCCTGTCATTGTCAACGATACAATCATTCCAATTTTGGTTTGGGAGGTGGAGGGGGGGAGGGGGGGGGAGGGTGAGTCATGCTTTCGAAAAAAAAAAAAAAAATATCCAGTGACTAACACCGTCCTGACTAAATCAATAACCTAGGAGAGGTGAAACTGCCGTTTGAATGAATGCCAACACACACACACACACACACACACACAAGGGCATCATTTAAAGGATTAAAAGTGACAAGATGTCAAAGGGCCTCTGTGCCGTGCTCCCGCATCGTGACTCATGTTGCCTTGTGCCGTTCCGCGACGTGGCCGACTCGGCTCGCGCTGCCGTGCAGAGGCGACGCATGCGAACCGATAAAACAACAAAAAAAAGGTGACTTAAGAACGACTAAAGCATAGAGCGACAAGTGTCACTGTTATTGAACCCCAGGGAACCGCAGCCTGAGCCTGGTCGTGGGAGAGACGTCTGCCAACGCAGTCCTGGGAGTCACCAGTCGACCCTGAATCAGTCCCCGCTCAGTATGCGCTCTATCTCCTCCAGCCTCTTGAGGGCGGCCGCCCTCTTGGTCTCTATGTCTTTTATCTCCTCGGCGGACTTCCCTTTGGTCCTCTGTTCCGATTGGCCCTCGCCCTTCAGCCGGGGCGCGGGGGATTTCCGCGCATTCTTCTCCCCGGCCGCTGTCGTTCCCAGGGCAGCGGCCGGGCGTTTCCCTTCCTCCCTTCCTTCGGCCTCCCCCGCCCCCCTTCCCTCCCCCTTCCTTCGGCCTCCCCCCGCCCCCAACCCCCGCCGTCGGCCCCCCCAGCCCAGCCCCGGCCCCCCTCTCCTCCAGAGACCGCGCGGCGGCTCCCTCGGCCTCGCTCAGCGGCTGGCCCGCCGCGCTCATGGCCGCCATCTTGCCGCGCACGATGCTCAGGTGGCGGCGCACGTACTCCTCGTGCGGCGCCATGGCCAGCGTCTCTTCCAGGCAGCGCTCTGCGCGCGGCAGGTCGCGCTCCTCGAAGTACACCACGCACAGGTTGTGCTTGCCCTGCACGTTGCCCGGGTCCATGGCCAGGATGCGCTGGAAGCAGGCCTTGGCGCCCTGCGTGTCCTTCCTGTGGTTCATCAGGATGTCCCCCTTGAGGATCAGCCCCTTGACGTGCTCGGGGTGGTGGCGGAGCAGCTCGTCCAGCACGGGCAGGGCGTCCAGCTCGCGGGCCGACTGCGAGTAGAGCAGCGCCAGGTTGAACAGGGCGCTGCGGAAGCCCGCCTGCATGGAGATGGCGCGGCGCATCCAGCGCTCGGCCGCGGCGTTCTCGCCGGCGTCCATGGCCAGCATGCCCAGGTTGAAGTAGCCGTTGGCATCCTCGGGCTCCTCCTCCACGTACACCAGGAAGCGCCGGTTGGCCTCCGGGCGGAACTTGGGCTCCCCTGCCGCGCGCGGGGGGGGGGGGGGGGGAAACGGGGGGGTTGGGTTAGCGGGGAGCCTGGTCGATGCACCGGAGGTGTCCGTGGGGGTCAAGGCAGGGGTGGTGCGATTAATTGAGTTTTGATCGCGATTTTTGTGTCAAACAATTAAAAAATGTATATAATAAATAATATATATATATAGTATATATATAATATATATTATATATATATATATATATATATATATATATATATATATATTTTTTTTTATTAAATGTCAGCTGGAACAGAACAGCTGGATACATATTTATACATCCTTTTCAATCTGAACATTTCCCAATTGAACCTTTTGTGCCATTTTTTTTTAAGGGGAAGTTTCAAAGTTCTCAGTTCACAAAAGAGTTCCTTTGGAGAGAAATGCTGAAAAAAATGCATCCTGTTTTCCAAATCCAAAAAAAAACAAACCGTGATTATGATTACCGCCCCATACTCGAGCAGTCCTACGTCACAGGCGTGACCGGTAACCACGGCGCACGAGAGTGAGAGCTCTAGGGTGTCTGCAGTGAGTCTGGCTGGAGCCAGAGCGTGTCGCTTTGCATTCCGCTCTAGCAGACGGTTATATTTTATAAATGTCGGGAAGCAACGTCTGTCGGGGATTTGGGAGCGCTATGTCTTTAAATACGTGAAGCTATGACTAGTAAAACAATGCATGTCTTTGTGTTTTCTGCCCATTTTGGAACTGGGTGTCTCCCAACTATTCTGTCCTTGTAAATTGCAAGATGTCAAAGCCAATCAAAAACACATAAAAACTAAAGACTATTAAAAAAAAAACACATACATGTGTTTTTTTTAATATATATATGAACTATAAAAAACACAGTCCAATTGGCTCGCCGTGATGTGACGTTTAATTCCATTTAATGGTGTGTAAGGCTGGCGTGTAGGGCTTGGATAAATCCCCAACCGGACAAAACCATTGCCTAAACAACACTAATCTGAGGTAATTGGCTTCCCATGAGCTGCAGAGAATAGGGCACAAACAGAGGGGGAACATCGATCATCAAACTGAACGCCTCATTGCAGATATCATTCTGTCCGTGGGACAACATCCCCATACGTGCAGAGAAGATCCCACCCCTGCGTGATTTAGAATCGTTCGTTCTTTGATGTAACGATGCAATTAAAAAGGTCAACGTCGCGTTGACATCGTTGCTAACTCCTACCATCTCTCCTACTGAACCCTGAAGGCTTTTCCTTGCGTAACCCCTTGCACGTTAAAATCGGGCCTTCTGTCTGGAGCCTAACATCCACCCAACACGATGGGCCCCGAGTGCGTGCCTTACAGGCCTGGTCGTAACTTATGGTCCACTCCACACAGAGATCCTGTGTAACATCTCCAGACTGATGTGCCGCCGCGCCATGTGTTTCCCCTTACGGTGAGCATAGTTTGCAGGTCAGCGGCGGCGCGAGATCCTCGCTGCTTCTGCTATGCACCACATTCCAAAAAGAGAAGAGGATCGGAGCGCTGGGAAACGATGGCGCGGGACAACTCTCTGTGTGTGTGCGTTTAGTTTCAAGGGATTGTCCGTCCTGAAAAAGGTGATGTGCATGGGACTGTGTGCTGAGGACATGGTCGTTAAGAGCGGCATTCCTACCTTACGAGGGGCGAGTTCACCAACATTCGGGGAAAGTTAATAATCACAGAAGCGCTCTGTCTGGGAGGCTTGGATAGGCCGACCAGGTGTGGGCATTACTCCATAAAACGTTGGTCGAGAACCCGGGAACCACGGGCGGAGCCGGTACGGGCCATTACAGGTCGTAGTCATTTTGCGTTCCACTCCAACTAAAAGCCCATTATATTTCTGTCATGAGGCAATGCCTGCTGGTGATTTGTGAGCTACAATAGTAAGTAAAGCAATGACGGACTACTAAATCAATGAATCTCTTTGTGTTTGGTTCAATGGCAACGCGTTCCCTTTTCCATCCTAGAACTCAAGTGGGATTTGATTTGTTATTTGATTTCATGACAATATTTCTATGTGAAACACATTTGAGTCTGCCTTGTGTATGAAAAGAGCGATGAAGTGCGATAAATAAATTTGCCTTGCCTAGAACAATATTTGGGTGTCTCCCAACTACGGTGTCCTAGTAAATTGTTCCGGCATTACTTCTAGGTAGGGGGACATTGTTGGAGTGAGAGAGAGAGGCTCGTTTCCCGTTTTCCACGAGGGAAGAACAAGTTGTTTGCCCTGTGGCGGAGTCAATCAAAGGTGAGGGCATGAAAGAAAAAACGCCATGACGTTTTGAACCGAGATTAAACCCTTCATTGTGGATGACTCACCTTCCCTTTCTCCAACAGGTTCACAGGGGCCGGCGTTATCGATGGACCTGTGACAATGTTCTGTTGACATTCGACTGCCAAACGAATGCCTCTGTGTTCACGCAGGTTCACCCGGACTAACCTTCATCAGGAATGTGTGTACCACACTAACGACAAAGTGGTGTAGCGCTAAGGATCTAACTTAATAACAGATCAACGGGGGTTTTCGAGTCCTAGTGAAACGCCGTGGATGTGAGTGACGCCTTTCATTGTGTCGTTACAGCTCGGATCGAGGGGGGGGGAAGACTGGCGGACGTTGACGTTTGGGGCTGGGGCCACGAGGGAACGTTTTTCCATGTCAGAACCCTGTCACACCCTAGGTGGGAGTAATGAGGGTGGTCTTTGTCTCCCCCCCCCCCCCCCCCCCGTCCGTTGCTCTCGGGATCGCAGGTCACAGCACGCCGGTCTTGCGTGTTCCAACGGTTTATTAGGTTTCTAATAAATCCCTGTCTAATCAATACTTCACTTCCGTGGTCATTACAATATTATGAATGGACTGCGTCGGGGTCCTCTCGACGTCTCTCCCTCTTGGCCTGCCCATAACAGGTTCCAATATTAAGGGCTGCCTAATATTCGTCCGAATTTGGATTTATTTTTTTGATATTCGAATTATATTCGAATAACGAAGTTCGGAGTCAAAGCCCTACTCTACAGCGACCTTGCTTACCAGACACCTACACGAGGATCCTAATAACAGACTGCAGACACATTCAGACGTCATTCAGCCTTGAGCATACAACCATTAGACTAAATGTAAATGTACATTTATAGAGCGCTTTTCTAACCATTGCCCACCCAAAGCGCTTTACAATATGGCCTCACGATCACCATTCACGCACACATTCACACACTGACGGCGGAGTCAGCCATGCCGGGCGACAGCCAGCTCGTTCGGGCGCAGTTAGGGTTAGGTGGCTTGCTCAAGGACACCTCGACGCTCCGGAGCTGGGGAATCGAACCGGCGACCCCTTCAGGTTACCAGCCAACACGCCCTGCCTCCGGAGCTACCACCGCCCCCCCCTTATCTCTACTGACGGGCCATGCTTACCAGACTCCTGCATGAGGAGGGCGGAGTTGAAGAGCGCCAGCTTGTGGCGCGGGTTGAGCTCCAGCGCATGCTCAAAGTTCTTGAGGGCCTCGGCGGGCTCCTTCATCTCGATGTTGACGATGGCCAGGTTGTACCACAGGTCGGGGTTGGTGCGGTCGAGCTCCAGGGCCCGTAGGTAGGCGTCGCGGGCCTCCGAGGGCTTGTTCATCTTCAGCAGTAGCTCCCCTCTGAGAAGGGGCAACAGTAGAGTATGAGGGGGGCCGTGTTCACGCCGTAAAAGGCTTTGTTATGGTTCCACGTTGACCAAACCACGCAGACTCTTCGAAGCAGTCGCGAACCCGTTTTGGTTCCGCGTCGGGTTTGCGTCAGGTTTACGTCAGCGGACCAATCACCTCGACGCAAGGTTACACTTTATTGGCACGCCAGGTCCTTGCAGCGGACGCAAGGAAGGGTCCGCAAGGACGTAAGGGGTCCGTATACCCCCTCGCGTTGTGTCAACGTGGAACCATAACTAAGCCTTAAGGCTGGATAACCAATGAGGAATATTCAATATTCGTTTCGATTCTTTCCCTGCACGAATTCAAGCTGGCCTGAGACTGCAGTTTAAAACGAACTGAAGCGTTTCCCCTTTCATCATTCCTACTGCGTTATCTAAAGAAGACATAGGACTGCTGCGTGGGCGTCAGCGGCCTTCCGGGTCCCACTCGGTCGCGGCAGAGCTCCACTGCAGCCTTCAAGGACGGACGCTGCTCCCCCAAGGAGAGGTCTCACTGCCGCACTGGCCGTGACCCCTCATTTCTATGGCTGCAACCGACGAGTGGGTGAATAAATAAATATAATGGAATCAATATTATAAGCATCCCAACAGGTTCGCTTCACGCGATCCAAGTAGGAAGCCGGGAGCGAGAACTGAAAGCACACATGGAGCATTGGCGTGTGTTTAATCATTCTTTCGGGCCGGCTTGGAAGCCGTCACCACGCCGGTTTTTTTGTGGTGGCCTGGAGGCCACTGAGCCACAGCGGTTGGAATGTGGACGGAGAACAAAAGGGGATTTGCACGTAGTGTGCTGACTAATCTACCATATAATCAATCACTGACTTCAAACTGTCAACAGGTTATGGGCTCACGGCCACTGTTTGACTTGTGGTATGGAAGTTCTTGAGAGCTTCATGACTGTACCTATTAACAGTGTTATCCATCCATTATATCTTTGAACAATAATAACAATAATGTCCTGCTATATGTTTCTGACAAATGCCGAGAGGAGAGGATTGGGGGACATCATTTGGCGAGTCAGGGTGAGTGTTGCTGTTCCCGAGTCACGGCGCGACACTACCCGTTTAGAAGCCCGTTTCCTACGATAACTTTGTTTACATCTTGCACGCCCCCATTAGGTCTGGCAGAAGCCACATGTGGTGCTCGTCTGCCACATGGAGAGGAAACACGGAGGTAAATGCAATCACAACACGGAAGCTTGGTTGTTTCAGCGGCCTCTAGAGCAAAGCCTCTGGATTCCAAGAGGCGGAGACTAGAAATCCAAGCTGAGATGGCCTGTTGTAGCTCCTTAACCCCAAAATCACTCTCAATCTCACATGAAAGAATCGGGAGAGTTTTTTGCACTTTATGCCTAAAGCAATAATTAGCGATAGGGTTAATTCTCTCATTAACCCCGATATCCCAGCCCAGGGCGGACCAGGTGCGATTCACCCTGCAGGGCTGGCCCAGCCAGTCCAGGAAGGCAGGAGGGCATTCCTTAGGTTGTACCCATGCGATATTAAACAAGTTCTTTCAACTGGTCCGATCCCACCCCAATGATCTCACTGGCCACCTTCACCAGTCTACCTACTCGATATCTACTCGACGTCAAATCCTCACACAACACAACCACTGCCGCACCTTCTTGCAAATGGTTTCTAGGCCTCAGAAGCGTATTGTCGATTATAGTCCCAAGGTAAGTGTCAACCTACAACCTCAGGGTCCGATTACACGGCACTGGGGTAGGAGATGACCTTCTCAAATCGACGAACGGATGCTTTGTTAGCACGCCTCTCGATCACGATCAACACGCTACACTATGAGTGGGCAGACGTGCATAGAAACCGTGTACTTTCTGGATAGATGGATGTAGGCCCGGTTGTTGTCGGAGAGGGGTGGACCCATTAATGATCGCTCACTCTTAATAAGACTTGGAGCCTGCAGGGTCCTGGCCAGAGCGTGAAGCCATTTAGCATGAGAAGAAACACCCAGATGGCCTAAGGAATAAACCATTAAGCTCCAAGGAAAAAAAAATAAAAAGTTGGCCGAGCAAATAAAACGCCTCACTGAGACAACACGTCCCTCAAGCCGTGGCAGCAAAGAAGAAAAATGCGTATTAATTTATTAACAAAGAATGAATGATGATCTTTAATTAAATCAATAATCATCTAAAAGTGAATTTCACATTTGCCGGACGAGTTTTGTTTTTCAAGATGACGTGTCATCATGAGTGTCTCCATGAAGGAAGCATGAGACGGTGACACGGCGGGCGGGGGTCCTTGCCTGCTGATGTAGGCCTGCTTGAAGTCAGGCCTCATGCTGATGGCCTGGCGGTAGAGCTGGTCAGCCTCCTCCAGGCGCGACTCGTTGGTCCGGATCAGGTTGGCCAGGTTGATGTACACGTTCAAGTGGTTGGGGGCCACTCGGGTGGCGTACTTCCTCCCGGGGATTACCTGAGAGAGACCAGACCGCTGATGAGATAGTACTGCAGGAAATAAAAGGACATTTTCCGTACGAGGTAACAAAAACAAGAATGGAACTATGGATAACACTACCAGTTGGGCTGGTAGGCTGAATGTCCATCAAGATAAAAAAATTCCTTCTGAGATTCCTGCTGCTTCTGCCACGCCACATAGTTCCTAGGAAAAAAGTTTTGGAGCGCGTTCTGGAATACTAAAGCCGCGGGACAACTGTGTTTGTTTTGTTTAAAGGGTAAATCCATTTTAGAAAAAGGTGTGTGAATGGCTGTGTGGAGTACATGGTTTTTTAAGAGCTGCATTCCTACCTACTTTGGGGAAGTTAATGATCACAGAACGCTCTGTCTGGGAGGCTTGGTTAGCCCGACCAGGTGTGGGCAAATGCACCTCTACAACTTTACTTTCAAGGTACCCACAATGAGAAATCGGTGGTACAAGCGGCTGTGCCTGTAGGGACCACGACAGACCCCCTCCTGGTGGGATATTGATGATCCTTTATGGGGCAAAATCCAATTCAAAATCCACCCTTTAATTACGTCAGCAGGAATGTCCTACCAGATGTGTGATTAGCCAGATAAATCAGCCAAGGTTTGATTTTGAAATGGCTTGTCATGATGATTCAGCATGTGACCAGGTGGTAAAATAGTGGCCCTTTAACAATGTAAGCGATGCAGTGCAGTATATTATGGAGGCCCCGTCTCTGGGACGCGGATTGCGGTTACAGCTCAGAACCCTGAATACAGAAAATGACCCTTTTTATACTGATGTACGAGTACAGCTCTTTGTCAGAGATCCCTTTATCGAGAGGACCTTCCACTCTCTGGCCACTTTACCCATCGAACTGAAGCAGATACCTCGCCCCGGGACGTCACTCCCACTCTTTGGCCAATATGCGAAAATTCTCAGCCCCCCCCCCAGGCTTTCCGTCGGGAGTTGAGAACACATTGGAGCTCGGCTTGTGAGGCTCAGGATGACATAGTGGTTAACAGCTGACTGATTGTTTGATCCTCCAAATAGACCGCTGGCTGTCCCTTGCTAACCTGAACCAAGATCCCAGATGAAGAACGCACTCTGCGCCCTGATCGGTCCCACGTTTAAACCACACGCACCTCTCCTTGTTTCACTGGGAAATGGGTAGTCCAACTGCATGTCCTATCACTTAGAAGTCAGAGTCAAACAGCCAGACACATTTGGCTGTTTGACTGTTTTGATCAGAAAGGGTGAACCATCAACCATAGCTGAATGTCATCTTTGATATTATACAGTTGCAGAATGGCAGGGTATCATATCGGTATGACTGTTTACGACTCACTTTTTGACTATGTTATCATCAACACCTCAATGCAATCACACCAACAGACAAAAGACTTTGGGGCCTTAAAAGAGCATTGCCAAACCCATCCCTTCTCCTAAAGCTAGCGCTTAGTGAGGAAGTTGCCTTAAGGTAGACTGTGGCGTGCGGATCAAACCGAGAATGTTGACGGCTGTCAAGACACCCTAGCGACACATTTCCTATAAAATCCTTCATTCATAGATACATAGTTCAGGGCTCACGGCACACCTGACGTTCAGAGGCGGTATGAGGACATCTCTCCAAATGAGTGTCACTCCCAGTTTTATGATTGTATTCTTCAAGGTTTTAGATGAAAGAAGAGACTCAACATGACAACTAATAAAAGACTTGCTGGCAGACAAGAAAGGGGTTTTTGCTTTCCCATAAAACGAATTTGCACATATAAACAATTCTTATCTAAAAAAAACGGATGCCATAACTATTCTTTGCAGACCACTGCATAGCAGTAGTGTCCTTGCAATGAACATTTAATTCCATGCTGCGCACACACACACACACACACACACACACACACACACACACACACACACACACACACACACACACACACACACACACACACACACACACACACACACACACACACACACACACACACACACACACACACACAGCAGGTACCTGTGGCATCAGGGATTTGGCGATCAGGTAGGCTTCCTCAGCCTCTTTAGACATGTTCAGGTTCTTGTAGGTTCTCCCCACGTTCATATGGGCACCGATGTCATCTAGATGGACAACCAATCAGGAGAAAGGATGAGTATCGGATTGGAATTCAATAGATATGTGTTTGTTGACAAAATGACAAAATTAACAGGCATTATTGGTGCTCTGAAATCAATCGGATGTCACTAAAATGCGCAAACATCTAATTTACAACTGGCATTAGGGTGTGACTCCAGCGACCACATAGGCATTATATATGGCTCTTGCATGATAGAAATTGGTATTTTATAAATAGGATGATGGCCCTAGGAAAATCAGAAATCATGTGGATTGACAGATCTGGTTACAAATGCGTCTTTGGTGAATTTAGACCTTGAATTGTATGCTTTATGGAGACATCTGAATCATACCCAAATGCCCAAAATGCACGTTAATGCCAGGCATTAAAGGGCCTGGAATTGGTGTTTACAGGGGCTATGAATAACCTTAAAACATAACTGTATTTCATAACGCTTGTAATCCCTTTTGAACACAAAGTAGTCCCTTTTGAACACAAAGCGTGTCCGGAATGCAAAGCTGATGTGTGATGATTAGAGAACCAGGAAATCCTCAATGGGAATAATGTGTTTTGATGGCGATCTCGAGGAAACAAGCAAAGAAAACCCCCTGCGTCCGAGCCATGCACAAGAGCCGGAAACTCAAGACAGAGGCTAAGCCGAGTGAACATAGATAGTGAGCTCACTACAGCACGCATTAGGTTCCAGCATTATAGTATTTCCTACTACTTTATAATACTATAATACTCCCAGTTCCGACGCAAATATACATAACCCTTATTCAAACAGAATCTTGTGAACACCATCATCCTCTGAGGATAAAAATGAACGAAATACCCGGGTTCATCTTAGATTTCATTCCACCTGGTCAATTTGTTCAACAGGCACATAAGTCAGTAGCTGAACTTTAGCTACACAGGCTAGGAATTATATACCTCCACGTGTTCCAACAACTTATTATTATTCACAGACAAAACCTATTAACCGATTAATAACTAACAATAAATTACCACTGGCAGAGGTGTTGGCGTAAAAGGCAGTTGTTAAGGTTAATATTTATTTAACAAGTGCTTGCAGAGGGAAATCTGTGCGATACACCGGATTTGGCCTGATAATTGTTTATAGCCCAGAGGATCCGATAGGATCAGTTTTCTTACCTGGCTGCACTCTGGTGGCCTGGAGGAAATAGCGGAGAGCTCTCTCGTAATTGTTTTGGTTTTCTAGAGCATGCCCAACATTGTTCCACAGTTTGGCATTGTTCTTGTTCACCTGAGGTGATAAAACAGAAGATTGTTATATTCTATCATGCGCAACGAAAACATACCTGAGGGGTATTTAATCAAGAACAGAAATAAAGGCATATGCCTGATAACACATTGGATGAAATGACATTTGCATGTTAACAGTATCTTTTAAAAAAAAAATGCAACAATGTATTTTTTATGCATAATAAAATAGACCACGGTGTGCGGGTCTGATTCTATCTTGGAACAGGGTAGACTGTGCCAGTCCGCCTCAGTCTTATACATCAATGGAAAACCCCGGCTCCAGTTTGGGCATTCTGGCAAGGAAGCGAAGGATCATTTGAAAAAAAAAAAAAAATTAGCACATTTAAACTGGCGTCATTGGCCAAGTTTACTGGCTTACCTTCAGTGCAGAGGTGAACAGCGTGTACTCAGATTCCCAATCCCAGTTCCGGTTGAAGGTCTTCACGGCATGTGTGGCGAGGAGGACCCCAATGACCATCCAGGACATCTTCTTCAGTTGTCTGGAGCAGAGGAACACAAATGATGTACAAATGATCACCTGACTCCAACACGTGACCGTGACCATTGATGCTCATTCCCTCACCTTGTGGCGGGAGCCCCATTTACATACAGCATGGATTGACTATCACTAGCTTGCATATCATCAATATTAAAAAATAAACACTACCTGGGTTCAGGCCAAAATCTCTTAGATACATGTTGGATGCCAGCTGCATCAACTTTTTATTTGATGGACCATGAATACATGAACAAATCTAGGGGACCCATTATTTGCAGCACTTAAGTTAGGCTATTTCCTCACAAAAGGCAAAATGCCCTTTGCGAGGAAGTACACCTTGACCAAAGGGAAGGTCAAGGTGTACTTTGGACTCGCACTCACCCTTTGCGCGAGACCACCCGGAAGCCGTGTGCCACTAGCACACAGAAGCCCATGCTGGGGACGTAGAGCACCCGTTCAGCCACCACGAAACCCACCGGGAAGAAGAGGTTGGACGCGGGCACAAAGGGCAGCACGATCAGGGAGAGAGCCTGGGGGAGAGCGAGACATACAGAGGGTGAGAGACAGGTGGAGAGCGAGACAGACAGAGGGTGAGATACAGGTGGAGAGCGGAGAGATCGGCAGAGATTGAGAGATTTTTTGGTGGCAATAGGTATGTGAGATACAAGTGCTTATTATTTACAGGACAATGGATGGTATTCGTCATTTCTGTGATTGCTGTTCAAAGCCAAAACCTTTGGCTTTATTTATAGTTATTCAATTGTGTACCAAACACTATACATAACTCAGAGCAGTGATTCACCGTCAAATTCCTCGCAAAATGTCACCTGTCTTTTGCAGTGTAACCACAAGCCACAAAGAATGGGTTATGTTGCAATTTCATAAATGTCTTCCTCGTCCAAATGAGAGATTAAGAGATTACATTGAACTCACAAAATGCCGTGCACTCTGACAGCACACAAACCAGCCTGAGGCAGAGAACAAATTTTCCCACAAGAGTTAAGAAGTAAAGAGGTGGTGGAAAGCTTCTGCTGAACACCCCTGCTGTACCTCATGTTGCACAACTCTCAGCCCTAGTTCACATAGTTTAAACAATCTTATCTTTTTTTTGATCCTGGGGAATAAAGACCGTACGGATACTTAAAGATTACACTCACACACTTTATGGCCTGTAAAGAACAACATTGGATCGCAATACTTGTGAATAAAAACTATCACCATCATAAATTATAAGGCTATAATGATTCTGTGCTGGCGACACAGCCTACGGAGGTTGTTTGCACCCCCATAATTCAGTACAGTACATTACTTCAATGAATCGTCACGTGACCGAGACAGTATCCCCCCCCCCCCACCGCCCCGCCCCCAATAAGCATTTGGGCACGAGTACAAAGATAACTTCGGTCGTCATTAAAACATGGGGCTTAAAATAAAGACAACTTTGACTTCAATACACTTATTCTGTCACTCCCGGACAGAGCTTCAAGCTAGAGATTATCGTGACAAGGACAGAGTTTGGCTTTCTGTAATCAGAACTTGGAAAATCACAAGGCAATAACAGGAGACATCTATTAAATAGCGCTAAGTGATTTAATAGGAAATGTGGATATTAAACTAAACAGTCAATCAGAAAAAGGATTATAGAATGATTAATACCCTGTGAAAGCCATTGTGCTTTAGGGAACTTTGCAAGCAATGGGAAAGCCATACACGATGCTGGAGGGCTTTACAGTTTGGAACACATCTGACAGCACTGGATTAGACAGTGTTTTACATGTGCAGACAGAGCTGATGCGTTCAAATAAACATCAGATTACCATAAACCAGACAGGTTAAAGTGTGGCATAGATCTTCTGTTCTTAAAGGATGAACAAGACCCTACAAAACATTGGGCCTAATATTGAACCCTGTGGCACACCATGACATATGCTACACCAATTAGTCTCCATTTAAATGGACATATTTATCCAGAAATGGCTGCTGAGATATCCCTATGGTGGTCAGATTATTACATATCATGATGGTCCGGGATAGTTTGAAAGGTCCTGGACAAGTCAATAAATCCCAATGGAGATGCACCAGTGATCGCCTTACAGGGCTCCAAACTTATTTTTTTCACTAGGAGCACTGTTGCCCCTAACTGAAAATTTTAGGGGGGCAACCAGAAATTTTAGGGGCACACAACATGACATCAACATCACATGACAACCAAATAAACACATTTCTACTAATTGTCACTGTATTACTAATAACTATTTTGATTATGCAGAAATTACAATGTGCTGTTTCAAATTCAGTGTCACATTTTATTTTAATTCTCATCTATCCCAACGGTTTCCTCGGGGTTTGTAAAATAAGACCCGTGCAGGAATGACTTGCATTGGAACACTAGCCGAAGGTCGCAACAGTTTGCTTGCTCATTGTAAACGCACGTAGCGTTTACAATGCAGGTTGCTTGAAATCGACGTTTATGCGCGCTCATAATCTCTAGGACCCTCCCCCTTGACACATTAACAACTTAAGAGTGGCCATTCCCTATCCTTCTTACACTCATTGCCCTACTAAAGATTCCGGATTCATTGACGCGCCCCTTCCACGTTCAACGTGGAAAAAAAAAATGTACTGGTCGCACATGCGCGACCAGATGGAAAATTCGGTCGCGCAACTCTCAAATTCTGGTCGCAGTCTGGAGCCCTGCCTTAATAAATTCATGTTAACACTCTTGTATAAACAGGACACATTTAACTGTAAATGGTATTTAAGGTTTGTCAGAGTTGTACTAAAGACTACAATTGTGTAAAATTGCCCTTGGCTCAATACTGCCTCACTCACATGGCTTCAATCAATCCATTATAAAGGCCCATGAAACTGGTCATTATATTTTCTTCCTCAAAAGGCTTTAAGCAACAATTTCCTCTCAAGACGAGCATCAGTCCTCTCCCAGAGAAGAAAAAAAGGACGTTTTTTTTGTGAATTGCCCTTCATAGCGTTAAAAATAGACACTATGGTTATCTTTTATATATTTACCATTATATCATAAGCAGAGCTTTACATATTATGGTTAAACGTCAACATCCAAAATGAACCAACCCAAGGGCCCACACTCACAACTCAAAAGTATTTTGAGTTGCGGAAAGTCTGAGTTGGCTTCACTCTTTGTCAAATTATTGATACCACGATTGGCCCGTCCCCAGCGTACTCCCACAATCTCACATGCCATCTGCAGGATCGGTGCTGAACTCTCCCACGTTTAATAAAGCCCTAAGATTCTGCTTCCCTTGGAAATGCATCATAATGCAGAAGTATGAATATCCCCATAAAGCCTCACAATTCTTCAGATCTGTAATTTGTTCCGCAGGAGGAAATAGTCCAGAGAAACCTTAACCACACCACCACGTGGAACACATAAAGCTGGAACAGCACAATAAATAAAGCTTGCCAATATGACTTTCCTAATGGGTTGATGTTGGGATAATATTATGAAAACTGGTGGAAAAAGATCATTAGGGAAAGTGTTTTCACCGAGTTTACTGACCTCTTAGGAGGCCAGGGGACTCTTACACAAGCAACCTTACTTTGGCCACCAGCACCAAACCAAACAACAGCTTCCAACTAATGCCTTTGCTGACTGACCGCCTTTTTCATTTCCTCCCATCTTACTTTTGTAGCAATGCCCCATGTCCCATCCAATGAAAGATAATGTGTTAATATATAACATAGATCATATCTATCTTTGTGCTCTTTATTTGACGTATATATATTTAGATACTGTATGATAATATGACCTGCCCATACTGGAGGAGACATAACGTGCACACTTACTGTAGTGATGGTATGGTATATCCAGCATTTTTTAGTGAATGAATTAAACAACTGAGCGAGTAGTGGGGATGTCAACAGTGACAATGAAAAGCTTTCAAGCTAACGTATGCGGCTTTTGTGGCTCCTTGTCAAACCCATTGGAGAGGAATGTAATGTTCTGCATGCATTCTCTAAGACAATGTTGTTTGTCTTTGATTTACTTGCATGCTTCACGTCGTCTGTCAAGTCTGCTTGCCAGATCCCATGAAAATAAGCCATTCGGGGAAAGAAAGTGAATCCATTACTCCCATCTCCATAACTCAAGCGTTCAATGAGTCTGTTGCAAACCATCAAGCACCAAACTCCATCCCGTCTGGCATGTTCTGATATGCTCTGGCACTGCTGTAGTTAAACGTTTTGTCCCCATTTGCTGTTCTCCACAACAATAGTTTAACTGGATTCGTCGAGTCCAAGTGTAGTAAAAATGTACATTTGTTCATCAAACTTGTAAGATACCCAGCATCAAATAGACTTGTGTATCAGTATGTATGCATGTATGCATGTATGTCCATCCAATTCCATACCCAGTTGGTAATAAGGAAACAAATGGATGGAATGGACAATTCACTTCATGAAAATCACCCGCAAACACTTTTGTGTACACCTGTGCTTCAGCTAAATCTCAGTTCTCCCAATGATGTCCTTCAGACGCCGTAGGTTGTGTATAGTTTAGTTTTTCACTGGGCTAGAGACCAAGAGACCTTTCTCTGTCCCATGCCGATGCGAAATAAAGAAATGGGAACGGGAACAGTGGCTCACCATGATGACTGTTTTGGCGGAGCTGTGGCTGTAGCGCAGGCTGTGGTAGGCCAGCAGGCCGAGCAGGCCGTAGAAGGCCAGGGTGGCCAGGTTGCGGGCGTCTAGGAAGGACTCCACCAGGGGGATGGTGCCCATGGTCCAGTCGCAGCAGAGCTCAGAGGGGTTGAGCAGGAGCCAGGCGTTGACGGGCAGGAGGTAGTTGAACGTCAGCTGTTTGGTGGGCGCCGGGCTGACTGCCGCCGGGTTATCGAATCTAGAGAGGAGAGGATTTAAGTGGGGCGGGCAGGGAGGCAACAGTCAAAACAACAGCGATTGTGGGTGCAAGACTCCTGAGATAACGAGACCTTGACCTCAATGGGAATCAGGTGAAAAATGCGAGAGGCAAACGGAGGTATAAAACATATCCAGAGTGAAACTACAAACAAATATGCAAAACAATATATAATTGCTCAACTCTGAATGTAATTTTTTGAGAGCGGGTATAAATTGTTGACCGCGATAAGGAGTTGACCGCAGTAAACTTATCCATAAACAGGAATCCCATAGGGGTTGAACATACACCTGATGCCAGCATCCAAGAGGAGCAAAGCCTCTTAAGCACTCTATGCAGCATTCCAAGGATTGGCTCCGAACATCAGATGCTGAACAGCTCAGATATTTCCTGAGAGCTAAGCTGCGCTGTTTGGTAAACCCACCACAGACTAAACAGTTCTGGGCCCACCATGTCAAAGACAGGACCCCCCCCCCCCCCCCCCCCTCTTCCCGCGAAGACCAATCCATGCTCTGGGTCAATGTTATGGCTCAACCAGTGCTTTTCTTTTTAAATCATCCTAATTCTGCGATACAATCTGGAGACAGCCCATCATAACTGCGGGGGGATTAGGAGCATGTAGGCCAACCTCGTGTCATTTGATCTCTGAGATCCAGTGTCTTTGGGTTTCACTGCGGGGATAAAGTACATTTGATTTGTCTATGCTATAGGATTAACAATAATTCATGTTTGTGTTTTTGTCTTGTATGAGCAGGACTGCTGTAAACAGAACCGGCAGACGAGACAGCAGAGGGTTCCCTGGTTTCTTAGAAGATAAGAAATGCACAAATTTCACATTTGATATTTATCTTTGGGATATGTGTAAAGAAAAAATACTAAATGGATAATTTCAGGGTAAAAGTATAAAATTAAATATATTATTAGAATATTTATGTCACTCTTTACTAGGGGAGCTTTAATATTCCCTGTTGGATTGAAGCCAATGTAAACAGAAGAGGTTTCTAGTGTTTCCACCAAAACGATACAGAGGTTAAAGGGAAGGTGAGGAGAGCTTTCACTAAACAAATCTGTTTAAAGACGTTACATAAACCATTGCATAATTTGCGTTGAGAACCGAGGCAAAAATCATATAATGTGTTTATATAACCCCCGTGGGTCCATTGATGATAAAAAACGATGTCCGTTTGGTTTGGAACTCGTCGTCAGTGGTCTCGCGCACATAAAACACACAGCAGCTGTGTTGTGTTCTGCTTTTGTCTCGTTTGTTCGTACGAAGCTCATCAAGACATGAATAAACGGACCCCATATACACACAGCACTTCTCCAACCACGACACTCGTAGCGTTTTGCAATCATCGCAACATTCACCCGTTCACACACACACACACACACACACACACACACACACCGTCTGCGGTGTCAACCGTGCGAGGCGACAGCCGGCTCGTCGGGAGCGGTGAGGGCAAGGTGTCTTGAACAGGGACACTTTGTAGTCCACGAGGAGGAGACAGAGCTTGAACCGCCCTCCATCCTCAACCACTGCCAGCGGTCGTCCTTGATTTGAAATAACTACGTTGTATCTCAGGGCTCAGGATCATTTTCACTTGCTGTGTCAAAGTTATTTCATTTGTATAGCCCGTAACCACAGTTAGTTATAAAGGGCTTCCTAGGCCACGTTATACAACATCCACTCATCCTGAGAACCTCGGGAAGGAAAGGAAAGGAAAGCCTTTCGGCCCTCTGATTGTGAACAGACCCCGTGTTTATTATGGAGGAACAGACCTCCAAAACCAACGAGTCTCAAGAGAGATGGATGGGGACCCTGAAGAGCTGAAATCAGACCCCATGACATGAGTCGCTCCTTTTAATTTTCAGAATCAAAACATATGGTCTCAAACAGACACTGCTATGCAAAGCAAATGATAGGGACTTTAGATACACGATAATAAAAGAGCCAGTCGGGCTAATAGCATTTTGCTCAAGGAGTGCCTAACGGTAGTCAGCATGTGCGTCAGTCTTGGATGGGTCGGTTCACCAAACCGCACTGCCCAGCGCACACGGTGACCCGCTCTGTATACCGCGACAAAGAAGGCGCGCGTGTTGACAGTGGGACCTACCTGGTGAAGACGGGGAGCTGGGACTGGATGACCTGGACGCGGACGATCACCAGCAGCAGGGTGCTGATCACGAGGACCATGAGCTTGAGGAGAGTCTGCAGGACAGTGTAGGGGAAGCAGGCTTTATCCCGAAGCACCTGCAGGAAGGTGTCCCCCAGCATGGGCAACGTGAACTGTGTGGAGAGAGAGGATGAACATTTATGGATTGCAAAAGGAAACTTGTTGCAGGTGTGGTGTTAGTGAGTTAGTCCGAGCAGAGCACAATCTTTAAGCTAGGTACCATTCTACAATATATTTATCGTCACAACTTGAATGGCGGGCCGATCCATTATTGGCGCTGACCCAATGAAAGTATGGCGAGT
>OLKM01000224.1:109326-226826 GCA_900291075.1 Melanogrammus aeglefinus
ACCTGCGACCTGAAACAACAACAAAACAGCATTAAGGATTTGCTGCAGCGCAGGCATCATATTAATGGTGTTGAAAGATGTTGGAATGGAAAGGCCAAGGGGGAAAACATCACACAGATTAAGGGGGGGCCTGGACTAAGATTTTGCATGGTTGGCCTCGCAGACTAGGGTCAACGATGCCTAGTCTTTGACCCTCAGCGTATACAATAAATGTGTCTCCATTTAATTCAGCAGAACATAGAAAATGCACTAGTGAGCCCTGAGGGAGAGAATCCTTTCCACCAGCGCTAGTGGTATGAAATGAGGCTGTGGGCACAGTTTGCAATAGACGTTTGTTTCTCTTCTTAAAATTCTGTGACCTACCAAATGGCTTGGAAAGGAGAACGATTAGCAGGTGCCACTGTGCCAATAAACAAAGTGGTTGATCAACCAAACAATAGGGGCATTTATTGAAGGCAACACAGTCACAGAGAAAATTCAATCAATCCAACCCATGATCCCCGCAAAAAAAAAAACATTGCAAGAAGCGTGCAGGCTTTTCCTTCTCGGAGCCAAGCCATGCTGTGGTATCCCACACTGAGCAATTCCATCCTCCCAAAGGAATGTTGGGCTGCACCACATGCTCAATGTGCCCAACATGATCGATTACATTATTAAGGACGACGATGTGTTAATGTCTTCGAATTGTCGAAGGGATTCAAATTGTCCATAGACCATAGGTCACCCGCAACACACAATTAAGACACATCTGTTTTAATGCCTGTAGCATAGAATTAGATATTTTGCCATACACAAAAGGAATGCCATGAGCATTGAAATAATTTTCCTCTATCCAAGAACCTCCACTACACAATATATTTGAGGCTAAAACATCCTCACATATTACTAACAATTCTGGAATCTTTGGTAACTGCAGGCCATGTGTTGAGGTCCCAAGTTCAAAGGAATATCTGAATCGACTTTGGAGGAAGGCAGCAGCAGTGTGTGTGTGTGTGTGTGTGTGTGTGTGTGTGTGTGTGTGTGTGTGTGTGTGTGTGTGTGTGTGTGTGTGTGTGTGTGTGTGTGTGTGTGTGTGTGTGTGTGTGTGTGTGTGTGTGTGTGTGTGTGGTTCAGGTTATAAATCAGACAGTCCTGGGAGCTGCACGAGAAGCTCCCGATTACAGACTTGTGTCCGACAAATGCTTTTATGGCTCCATAAACGATGACTGCCTCCTTGTGGAAGAGGCTGTGGCGATGGTTTGGTTCCTCTTCCTCCCTCCCTCCCTCTCCTATCATCCGCCAGAGTCACAGCGCGCTGGTGAGACACTGCACCTCAATGGGGAGCTTATTGTTTGAGCTATACTTTATTTTTTTCACAATGCACAGATCAAACGGGAAAGTTGAATATTTGTATTCTTCACAAAGATGTAGCGAGAGGGTGAGAAGTGGTACGGACTTGAAAGCCCGGCCGAAAAGTTTCTGCTGGAGAGATGATCACGATTTGGCATTGGGTATGAGATGGTATCAGGTAAGAGAGGGTTAAAATGACATCATTAGTTTAGAGATATTATGTATGGGTTTTAGATTACAGATCGTCAAGTTTAGTTTGGTTCATAGCAGGTGAGAGATGGCTGAATTTAGGGATTTAGGGTAAGTGTAAAGGTTAAGTTTAGGCTTTAGGGTACTTATGGGGCAGACCACTGTAGTCTACGCTTTCCTTAAAGGTTAAGGTTAAGCACTACAGAGAGCAAGAGATATTGGCGAAATAATAAACATTTGGATCACGCCTGACCCATGCACAAACACAGGTAAAGCTGTTTAAACGTGGTTTGCTCGACCCACGAGACACCAAGCTATTTTCCAGATGCTAGGGAGAGATGGTCATTTCATGACCATTTGGTTGCAGGGAGACACCATTCAGTATTTGGTTTTGTCTCCATTCATAAAAGGGAGACAGCCAAAAATATTGAGAATAATGAAAGAGGGGGGGTGGGTTGTCAGGGTACACAGAAAGGCTTTGTTCCGTATTAATCATGCAGAGAGCTCCAATGCTCCGGGCAGAGCATGATAAACAAATGCTCTGTTGAAACAGAGATTCCAGACACAGATAAGATAAAGGCCATTGCCTGGGACGTCTTTCAGCTAAATCTATGAACTCTTTCTGAATATGGGAAATCCATCAAATGATGAACTACAGTATGCAACGCCACAAGACAATTAGTTTACTGAAATCCCCAAAACACTCCCAGTGCTTTGCAACAACAAAATATAACATTTGACTGTGAATTGAGTGGTAAAATAAGTAACATTGACGCTGAGCGTTTTAAACGGGTACTGCAGACCAAATGCACAATATTGGTTGGAGTGGTCTACTTCGCCTCCTATCAAGACTCGAAGTTCACTCGCGTTGCCAGGTTGAGGTCTCTGAACGAACACAGGCGCAAGACGAGCCAAGTGCAACATCATTTTTCTGAAACGAGCGCGATTCTTCAATCTTGACAATGACAAGTGATGAAGAGTCCTACATTGTAAATTGATTCAGTGTGCCTTGCAATTTATTTATTGTTTACAAATGATACATCAGCTCACGTGGCATCCATTTTTAAGATCTGTCTAGGCTCTAAGCTGCCTCCATCTTTCAAATGCAATGCCAAGATTCACCCTGTTTTAGCACGGCTCTGGTCTGGCTTTTTCAGAAGACAAGGAGGCTTTTTAGGTCGGCTAGAATCTAGTACAATCTCAGTGGATCCAGTTTTTTTGCTCACTTTTCATGGCTGCAGCATGCTGCGTGTGTGGCAATGCGTGTCCTATCTGGCAATACAGGGTATTGGAGAAAAGTCAATTTTAACACACTGGCCATAGCAAAGACAGCCATTCCATCCACAGAACGGAGAGTTCAACAACATAATGGCGTTAGCATCGTTGCCAGTATTTTGATTGAGTAAGTTCCCTCAATCAATGGTGACTTATGATGGCTTAAGTAAAGTATTTTTGTTACATATTGCACCTTCAGTTGAAAAGAACTCTACATTATATTCTAACTGGGGAAATGAGCCCAGGAAATACAACTGGATTTGACAGGTTTCGGACTTGACACATGACTGAATTACAATTTGATCGTTCCAAGTACAATTGATATGTCAACAACCTTGAGTTTGAATATTTTGATCTTGGTAACCGCAGGCACTTTTTTCATTTTCATCAAAAGACTGGATATTGAAATGTAACCTTTAAAATCCAAAAAGTAAAAAAAGTAAACTGCCCTGCCATGACCAACCCTCGCTAATCAGATTCCTACATTGTTTTGATCAGGTTTATAGATACAAAAGCCTTAACCATGTTTCAGTAGAGCGTTTAAAGGCACTAACAGTGAGCTGAATCCCAGCCACACCTATTTTCAGTGTCACTGCCATAATCGAAATCATTCACTGGCGCCATTAAGCACAAATACAAGTCATGCTGGTTTAATCACAGCCAGACAGGCTGTGACTCAATCATCATCTTGAGATATTTGCGGATATCCCCGTGACACAGATACAACTTTATTAATCCCCCATAGGAGAAATTCGTTGTCAATTATGAACTATAACGATCTTCAGAACTATGTCAGAAATGGTTGAGTTTTAGTTATGCGGTAAGAGACGGTTAACGAGCATGAAGAATTAGAGGGGGACAAAACAGACTTACAGCTTCTGTGTGGATGGGGTGCACAGCAAACAGCAGCGCCGCTACCAGGCTGGACGTCTTGTCCAGGAAGGTGCGACACACGCGCAGGAACAGCACACACACCACAGCGTGCAGCACCACGTTGAGCAGGTGGTAGGAGGGAGCGCTCAGCTCACTGAGCAGGTAGTTCAGCCGAAAGGTGAGCACTGTCAGCGGGCGGTAGGATTTATGGCTCCGCTCCTGAGGTAAGGTGCAGGGACAGAGTTGTTGTGGATTAGTGTTGCAGAGTCCCGATTTTAAAACCAGTAACAAGGCTTATTCCTCATTATAAGCCATTGGAGTTTACCCACATTTGCTATGATGGACAAACATATACAACTCCATCTTAATAGTTGGTACAGTCCTGGGAGTGCAACCAGGGGGCTCTATCCCCTATATATCCGGTTGGACCCTTCCACTTCGTATGTCACCAATTGATGGATTTTAAAACGGCCTGTAGTAATGCATAAACCACCCCACACCAAAGTGGTATAATAGGGGGAGCATTTAAAAAAGTTGGGAGGATTAACTTTAGAGCAAGTGAGCCCTCTGAGAACATCGCCCCGTCACATTCGGGGTTCCGCCTCACCTCAGCCATGGGGGTGCCCCAGAAGTCGTTCTGGAACAGGTTTCGGAAAGGGGTGGCTGGCCGCAGGTCCTTGTTGTCCAGGATGGCCGACACATCGTCAAACACGAAGCCGCACCACAGAGTGTTCCAGTAGCATCCTACCACCAGCGCTGAGAGAAGGAGGACCTCCTTCCACGAGACGACCGCCATCGCAGACTGAAGACCTCATCGACCACTGTCGGGAGAAGAAACGCTCGCTAGATGTAGCGTTTAACAATATACATACAACAGAGTGATATTGATAGTTGCTCCCAAAGTTGGCTACACGCTTCAATGTAGTGATATAATTTACCAGTATTGGTATTCCGGTATATATTAAATACATAGCTCTGCTCACCTTTGAAAATAAACTCCATGTCATTCATATCTCCCACGATACTAGATTGAGTTGGATATTGCAAAATGACACGTTTAGTAATGAAACCTTAATTAACAAAAGAAACTAACTTCAACCACCTACCTGTATTAGAAACAATAACCCACTCACACCATCCAACAAGTATTAGAAAGCAGAACCCACTCCTACCACTAATATTAGGAGCCTGAACACACTCCCATACTAGTATTAGAAACCAGAACACACTCCTACCACTAGTATTAGAAACCGGAACCCAATCCCACCCACTAGTATTAGAAAACCAGGACCCATCACACCACCCTACTAGTATTAGAAACCAAAACCCAGTCACACCATCCAACTAGTATTAGAAGCCAAAACCCACTCACACCCAAATACTAGTATTAGAAACCAGAACCCTCCAACTACAAGTACAATAATCCAGAAACCACTCCCACCCATTAGAAACCATATCTCAAAGAGAGTTCCAGTAAGCTATTGACATAAACGTCACACCTAGCGGGCGTCGTTTACTTAGACGGACACCGTAATCGTGTATTGACACTAGATATAAAATCAAACACCAAAACATGATTAGATGTAGATTGGTCAGCAAGCTAACGGCGGCATAACGGGACTTTTAGCATGTGAGGTGAAGTCAAGCCATAACATATTCAGAATGAACGCTTGCCTTTTGCAGTCGCTTTCAATCTGAGATTATACAATGAATGAACTCAAAGCGTTTTGAAAGACAAGTAGTTCAACGACACATGCGATGGAAGAGAGAAACATACGTTAATCACAATTCGGCAGTCAACATTCCAGTGTATAGGGCACAGCTAGCGGTGCAGCTAACAACTTCCGGTGTAGATTGCAGAGTACCCTACACTATGGGCATTGGTCAATAGCCCATGCCCTTGTTTGATTAGCGACCTATTCAAATGTCTCTATTATAATTAAAATATGTAAAAAAAAAATAATAATAATAATGATTGAAGGTATATCGAAAACATGTAATTATTATATTACTGAACGTATTCAATAAATGAAGGCGTTTGTTTGGTTTTCACCCCATTTTCACGACGGCCGTAAAGTGATGACGGTCGAACTGCTTAACGTTTGTTGTCAACCGTAACCTAGCAGCATGCCAGCCACGGATGTCAGCAAGCCGCCGTTTGACCATGGAAGTTCTTGTATTGCGCTATCTGTGAATTGCACCGCTACGATATAGAGTTCCGGGATACTTATAACTGGATTAAAAAAACGCAACGATCGTTCCCCTCATCTGGTGGGAGAGAACCGCAGCGTCTGTGTGGCTGAAACAAGTCAGATAGCAATGTGTGTGTTTTAACGCTGTGGGCTTTTACAAGTTAATGTTAGACCAAGATCACTGTCTCACTGTCTAACATCAACAAGTGGCGTCTCATCTGATGTAACTCATATTTAACATTACAATAGCGCGGCTTTGTTCACAAACATCCCACTGTCAAGATGCCTGCTGTCCTTGACTGGAAGCGAGTGATGAGGGCAGACCCTGAGACTCTTCCGGAGGGGGAGGAAACAGAGTCAGACACGCTCTTCGATATGCTGCTGATGGTAATGCAAACAACGATCCAACCTTCATGCGTTAAGGCAGTTAAAATGCTGACGGTGCACTCATTGGCTTAACTTACCCAATTAATTATCCAAACCAAAACCTAAGCTAAATTGTGTATAATCCCCTATTGGGATCATTGCCTTTCGCGCAAGAAGGGTTTCACATTTACTAGATTTAGCTTTACATCTAGAAAAGTTAAGGCCTACTGTTTAAAAACGGAAAAAGTAGAATTCTACCGGTTTATTGTCTTTCTTGACCAATGAGATGCAATATTAATATCAGCATCATGACCTATATAGTGTGTATATATATATATATATATATATATATATATATATATATATATATATATATATATATATATATATATATATATATATATATATATATATATATGATTAATGAATGAATGAATACATATGAATATACTAATGCAGTTGTGTCCTGTCATATGATGAATATTCTTGGTTGAGAACACATGGCTGTTGTTTTGATGTTGTCATGCAATAACCCATGATTCCATACAGGTGGATGGCCACGAGCTGAAGGACAACTCCCCAGAGCGGATGGTCCAGCTCTTTAGAGTATCTCAGGCCCTGCTAAAGGTCTGTTTCTTCCAGTGTCCCTCATCTGTCTGACCTATCCCCAAATGTGTCCCAATGCTCCATAATATGCTTATGTTGCAGGGCCCCTTTCACATGCTGATCCCATTTCATGTTTCAGCTTCTGTCCAGGCTCGGATGAGGTCTTCGATGATGTGTTGTGTTGCGCCTCTTCTGCATGGTTGTCCTTATCTTAGCTCGATAGTCCATTTGCTTAGCCGTGTGGAAACACATCGACCAACCAAAAACCTTTTCTCATTTTGAGAACTAGAATGATGCCAACTTCAGCCTATAAAAGTGGAAGCGACCCGCCATATTTGAAGTCAAATTAGAATTGATTGAATTTTGAGGATTTCAACATTGTTTTTACCTGGTTAAACAAAGTCTACTGGGATACAATTTAAAGTGTGCTTTCTACCTTTATGTTTTTTGAAGGAATCGATTCCATATTTTGGTTGTAGACTACTAATTTGCTAAGTTTGAGCACTCTAACCTCCATGCCTTGTTATTGAGTTTGTTCTCACTCTCGTTCTCAGAAGAAGGACCGGGAACTTGTGCTTGCTTACGATCTCATTGACAAAACCGGTTCAGAACAAGCTAAAACTGGCAAGTCTCCATTCTTTATAACAAATATATCTTCTCGTTTCATCACCAACACAAATAATCTTTTGTTCTTCTCTTGTAGAAAATGACTTGCTTAGCAAGATTGGAAAGTTGGAACAGGACCTTGAGGTAGGACTGTTTTTTTTTCATTCAGAACCTACGGCTATGTCACACACTTGGGTAATAGTCTTTGGGGTCTCGTACTGTCAAGTTGAGTCATTTTTTTTAAAAAAAAGCTTTGATGGGTTTTGAGCCATAACTGGGTTATGTCTGTTTTAATTTGGATATGATCGTTTAATCTCTTAATTTTTTCAGACAAAACAGTTGCATTGAATTATAATGTGATGGATACGCCGTATATGTCAGGTTATGTTTGTGTTTTGAGTCAGATGGAGATAAAGTCAAAGTGTGTACAATTCAGTTAGTAGGCAGGAGAATTTCAGCATCCCAAAAAACTCAATAACATTCTTCTATCCAGTCTTACGTAGCTAGTAAGAAGGGTTTTCAGAGTGTTGGGAAGATTCTTGTAAACAAATATAGAGGAACGGGCTGGCCAGCATTTTTTATTTTAACTACCGGTAGTTTAAATATTGCATATCGTAATCTTAAGATTAGGGAAGGGTTGTGGTTCCCTCATCAACAAAAAACATTTTCTACTATAGTCACATTTGACAATCTTACAAAATATGTCAGATAATGATTCTAACACAAAAAATCACACTTAAATGCCAACGTTTAAGAAATGATGGAAAAAATGCAGTAATAGCCAGTGGCTATAAAGTAGAAAAACACCATTTGTCTCCCGTGAATGGAATGTTTTCCCCACGGTGCTGTATGCAGAAGACTCTAAGCTCCTTTAAACCTCCCTAAATCCTCTCTTCAGTCGACTTTGGGAGGTGCTTTGCCCTTGGGGTTTTCTTTCACCTTTCAAAGCTTAAAGTATACTTCAAACCAGAACTGTTTCTGAGCTATTTCCCCTGCCCTCAAGGGAAATACAATGGGGAGTTTCTATCTTTCTGGCCAAGAGCGCATCACTTGCAATCGATAGAGGGAGGGAGGCTTATTTGGAAAGGGATTGTATGTACCTATCGCTAAAGGATGGTACTTAAGAGGATTAGAGCTAACTCCTTGTGTGCTCGGGGACATTGTTATTCTGGTGTCACAATTCTATTGTTTGCTTTTTGTTTTTTTGGAGAAAGGAATGAAGGCATAATGTCTTGTGTTTCCATATCTTGAGCACCAAGCACGTTTTGTTAAAATATGTGCATGCATGAGTTGCAATCAAAACGTTCTGCAAAGGTACATTTGACTGACAAGCTGTCCTGGGATTGGTGTGTGTGTGTGTGTGTGTGTGTGTGTGTGTGTGTGTGTGTGTGTGTGTGTGTGTGTGTGTGTGTGTGTGTGTGTGTGTGTGTGTGTGTGTGTGTGTGTGTGTGTGTGTGTGTGTGTGTGTGTGTGTGTGTGTGTGTGTGTGTGTGTGTGTACGTGTTTTTGTTTACTGTCCAGATGGCCCAACACTCAACCACCGGCAGGGACACCCGCTTCATGCGAGACGAGCTCAATCAGCTGGAGAACCAGTTGGAGCAGCAGGAGAAGGACTTCTCTCAGCTGCAGAGGGAGATGAGCAAGGAAAAGAAGACCAGCGAGGAGGTGTGTGTGTGTGTGTGTGTGTGTGTGTGTGTGTGTGTGTGTGTGTGTGTGTGTGTGTGTGTGTGTGTGTGTGTGTGTGTGTGTGTGTGTGTGTGTGTGTGTGTGTGTGTGTGTGTGTGTGTGTGTGTGTGTGTGTTGGCTGTGAGTGATCCTTATCGCCCTTTGTAGGCTCTCAAAAATACTGTAGTTCATAGTCTAGTGGGGTGCATTAGTAAAATACTATGCAGGCCATAGTAGATCAGTGGTGGAGGGGCAGAATCATGGAGCAGGCTGGGGACTTCAAAAAGCTGCAGAGTAGAAGCCCTCTCTTGCTTGTTAATAACGTGCAGCTGCATTCAATTGGAGTCACTCTGAATCACAGCCTTTGCTCAACTAGCTTAACTGTGATGGTGTTATTGTCTCTTGAGCGTGTGCTGTGTCCAAAGAAAAATCTGGATTTCTATTTGTATAGTTTATGTTGTCTTAGTTGTATAACGCCTGCTATTTGTCAGCTATAAAATGTCCTTATCGTTGAGACGTTGTTCCATAGCCCCCGTGTCTTTGTGCGAGCGCAGAGAAAGATTGGACAGAACATTCCTCGGAAATAGGCTTACTTTGGCAGGCGGCTGCAAGAAAAATCATCTTGCATCCAAAATAACCATCTTTGGAGTTTTCTCAAAGAATGTGGAGCGCTTGCGATACCCACCGTTTACGGGGTGCGTTGCGTTGCCTTGTGTTCCCTCAGCTGGCGGCGCGGGCAGAAGAGGCGGAGGAGAGCTCCAGGAAGCTCCGGAGAGAGGTGCGTGTGTGCATGTGTGTTTTTCGGGGAGAACCTTCACATCCATCTCTTCTTTCCCTCACACCGATCAACACTGTCTCATGTCATCAATCCTGTTGATCTCTCTCGGATAGACACGTCACGCTTTCTCCTTCACAAAGGGCCGAGTCTGAAGCCCGAATCGCGTGTGTTTCTTCACAAAGGCTCGCCATATTTCACCGGCCGTCATTCTCGGCATGCTTTCTCCATAACCGTCCTTCTTTTGTTTTGTTCCATGCGTTATTGCCGTAGCTGAAGAAGCTTAAGAAGAAGGTAAGAGACAGAGAGAGGCAGTGTAGAAACATCCTTTGTTTAGACGCTAGTCATTTAAGAGCAACCCGTTTTAGAACTACCCAGTTTCAGACCTCCTATTTTAGAACTAGTCATTTTAGTACATCCTATTAATAACTATCCTATTAATATAAATAGATTATTCTGATAGAAATAATCATTTAGCCAGTTTGAACTAGACTTTATAAATGTAAGGCGAGTGAGCGTTTAAACTGTAAGTGAACCAAGGGGATAAAAGGGTTTGAATAAAGTTGTTATTGTTGTTTACTTTTACTTTTTTATTGTTATTTCCCTGCCTTCATACCCATGTGCGTCTTTGTGCCACTTATTCACCCGTGCGTGTGTGTGTGTGTGTGTGGCAGTTATATTCTTATGCGACCGCATTACAAAGTGCTTTGACCCATGGGAGGGTGGCTGTGAGCCTGTCGTTCTGTGATGGGTCCCCAGAACGAGCAGATCCAGCAAGATGTGGACTTCTACCGCAGGGAGCTGGAGCAGAAGGTGGCGGCAGCCCCTATTGACAAGAGCCAGGAGACCCAGCGCAAGCTCAACACACTCAACCGGGAGTACTACCAGTGCATGGACGACCTGCAGGTGGGGCAATCGCGATTTCGATCTTAGCGTCAAAACGATCACAAAACGGATATAATCGAGTTGAGGATATTTATTTTTCTTCATTAAATGTTTAATAGAAAGTGCAGCTGGATACATATCTGTACATTATTTTAGATTTGAACATTTTCTATTTGACCATTTGGTGTATTTTTTTTTAAGGTGAAATTTCTCAGTTCCGGTACATTGTGTTCAGTTACAAAGTGTTTTTTGGTAGAGACACGCTGAATAATACATGTTTTCAAACTCAAAAACAATCGTTTGAATAATCGTGATTTCGATACTGACCGAAATAGTCGGGATTATGATTTTTTCCCATAATCGAGCAGCCCTACCTGAAAGTGTCTTCAGTCCCAGGGGCTGAAGTCAAGCCCGACAACGCAACACCATGCGAAGCAGGACCCTCTTGACTGTAGCTTGACACGGCTGATGTACAAACGTCACATGACACAGACACAGTCTGGAAAATGCAAGGCAGAATGCTCATTCGGCCTTAAAACCTACTTCTACTCCCCATTATTACAGTTTGAATCTGCCAAACATAACGCAGCGAAGCGTACATCCAACAACCTCGACCCAGCTTGATACCTTACATAAACCCCAGCACAATAACATTATTACCGGCTATGGTTAATAGCCGTCCAAGTTCACATCTCATATCTCCAGGATCGGGGCCCCGACTACATGTTATAAGAGAACACATGAGAACCTAACAACATGGTTCCAAAGCTGCATAGAGTTTCCAGATGGGCAAAGCCACTGGCTGTGGGGTTGTTAATATACCCCCTGTTTTTGAAAACATTCGGTATGTCTCTCCCCATAGGCCAGAGTTTGGTTCATCCCTGTCCCCCGGAGATGGGTAGTGTGGGAATCTCTCCTTCTTCTGGTCTCGGTTGTCTAATAGTCAAAGAACCCCCTCTGTTAAATATACACATACTGAAAAGTACTCTTTGTTGATAAGCCTATGTATCATACTATAATTGCCAGGTATATCAGCAAAAGGCCCCAATGTGTTTTTAGAGAGCCAGTGAAGCCAAAATTGGGTTTATTTCGTTTAAAAGTCTTGAGCTAACCATGTGGACAATGATAACAATAACCTTAATAAGCCTTCCATTTGTCTTATTATTAGCCTGTATTTATTATGAACCTATTAATTGTAAGTACTTGCCACTTGTTTCTATGAACGTCTCTACTGTAGCGACAGCGATGCGTTGGGGTTTCTCTTTCCTCAGACAAAATGCACTTATTGTAAGTCTCCCCAGCCATTTAAGGAAACTCCACTGTTGTCCAACCAACCTAACCTACCGCTCTAACCGTCGGTTGGCGTGGGTCGTCCTAGCGTTCAGAGGGAGACAGGGCCCACCTGCGCACGGACAACGAGCAGCTGCGGCAGGACTTGATGGACTCGGTGAGGGAGATGGAGGCCATGACGGACGAGTACAACAAGATGAAGATCGTGGTGCAGCAGACGGACAGCATCATGGACCAGCTGAGGAGAGAGCGTGACCACGGCAACCTGCAGGTGGCTCGGCGATACGAAAAACGTTCAGTACGGCCAGACCGCTTCAAAGCAGCGCGTCAAGTATTTTTCGGCCGAACCCCATCAGGGTTAGATTATCGTTGCCTGAAGGCCACTTCCTGTGGGATGGCCCATGGCTGGGCTCCAGGTGTTGCGGCTAAGGTGTGGTTGCTAAGGTGTTGTTGCCGTTGGTCCCAGGTCCGAGCGCTGACGGAGCAGCTCCAGCGGCAGGCGGACGAGGAGGATCCCGTCATGGCCGCCGTCAACGCCAAAGTGGAGGAGTGGAAGGTGGGCCGCCGGTTCCTGTTGTGTGACGTTGTGTATGAACTGGGACTGAAAGTCACGAATCCTCTTAATAGCCGTCGTATCCACACTTGACTGGGGTCATCTTCCCTGGGACCCAAAAGTGTTCAAGTGATACCTTGTAAAGGGGTGAAAAGAAAGACAATATCTATGTAACACGATGATAAATAAAGGCAAAGCTATAATTAATAATTCATATTCCATTGAAAATACTTTGTAGTGAATTCAGAGACGGATATGTGTCATTTGAGGAGCAAGTGCAGATAGGGAGGTACAACCTCTTGCTCAAGCACGGTGTAACATGTAGACTCTGGAAATCTAGGTTCAAACCCAGAACCTTCTGCCTGGGAGCCGGACCCCTTAGCAATTACACCATCAGGCCCGTCGCTACACCAATTTACCCCTGTTTACACAAGAACAGAAGCAGGCGCGCCCGAAACACAGTGGCGTCTGCTCCGAGCAATGTTTCTTCCTTGTGTCTGCGTTGTGTTCCCTTTGATGCGGAGTGACACTCCAAAGAGAGGCTCAGCCGACGGTCCCTGTCACAATACATAACCCCCCCCCCTCTAAAGATGGAAGACCACCTAGGTGCTAAAAACAACCCTCCAACACACAGTTAACCCAGTGTAATTGATTTGGTGCGTGCGTGTGTGTGTGTTCTTCCCCGCTGTCTCTCGTTTCTCACGAGGCGTTTCGAAGAGAGTGCTCTCTGCGAAGGATGACGAGATCCTGGAGTACCAGCACATGATCCGCGACTTGCGGGACAAGCTTCGGTCAGCCCAGGGCGACTCGGACAAGACCAACATCATCGCCCTGCAACAGGTGTGTGTGGGCCTCGCATCCACAAAGATGGGCCTTTAGGTCATTTGTTTTGAATAGCTTCCTTAATTATTTACATGTATTGAAAGGTTGTTCTGGTGGTTTGAGTTTAGTGTTTCTATTGCACATTTATATTTTGGTTTTTATTTGTATATTGTGATCGAAAATGAGCCTGGTCTCAATGGTCTTCCCTGAATAAATAAGGGTTTAATAAAATGAAAAAAGATAGATCTATATGTTATGTATCTACGATACAGAAGGATACACGCCCAGTTCTCAGTAACGAAATGAATACACGCATGTTTAAATATTTTCAACTCAATGAAAGCCTTTTAGACTGTACAATTCTACGAAACGGCTACGCTTTCCGACATGACGTGACGCCATTATTGCCTCATCTCATCACCTTTTCCATGTGTCCAGTGATGGCTAGTTGCAGCGTTTCGTGCGGCCTTCACTTAAGTTTCTGTCTTCTTTGTTCTTCATTTTTGTATCCTTTGCTTTCGTTTTTTTCCACGCTTCTCTTCATATTTTCCGTCACTCCCTCCACCACCCACGCTCCTGCTTAGGTGGTGTACGAGCTCTGCGTCGTAAGTGTCTGCCGTCCGCTCTGTTTGACTTAATTCCTCCCGTTTCCTTTTCCCTTCTCCTTGCCCGTAGACTCTCCCCATCTCCCTTCACACCCTGCCTCTCTCTCTCTCCCAATGCCCCCTTAAAACTTTATGACTGAAGGTCACGGAAGGTCACCATGTGTGAACTTCATTCAGTGATTTATCGCAGGGTGAGCGACCCTGCAAATAGGAATCACTGCAAGGAGGGTGCAAAAGTGGGGCAACGTTGGGGCCAATGTTTGACAACGGCTAATGCTATGCCTCGCACTTGGACTGACCACGCACTTCACAAACGGTGCATCACGGCGACCATGCGTTCTATTTCACTTAAGCCCCCCAACCCCATTATGTCCCCCCCGCCCCTACACCCACCCTGTCTGCGGCTCCTCTGAATTGTGGCGCTGTGATTTGACGCATTGGGGTTGGATGTCTCCGAAAGGCCGTGCAGGAGAGGGACATCCAGGTCAAGCTGCTGAGTGAACAAGTGGAGCAGTACACCGGAGAGATGGAGAGGAATGCCGGGCTCATCCAGGACCTCAAGAAGCCGCTGAAGAAAGGTGATCTCACACGCGCACGCACACACGGCGCACGTTCACACGCACACATTCACAGACACGCACGCACATTGAGACAGACAGACATAAACACACACAGACAGACATAAATGCAAAGCGATGGACTGAAAGACAAACAGACAGACATGGACTTAGACATACCCACAGATAGACAGACACACAGACACGCACGCACATGAAGACAGACAGACAGAAAAGCACACACATGGACAGAAAGACAAACAGACAGACATGGACTTAGACATACCCACAGATAGACAGACACACACACACACACGCACGCACATGAAGACAGACAGACAGACAGACAGAAAAGCACACACATGGACAGAAAGACAAACAGACAGACATGGACTTAGACATACCCACAGATAGACAGACACACACACACACACACGCACGCACATGAAGACAGACAGACAGACAGAAAAGCACACACATGGACAGAAAGACAAACCCACAGACAGACAGACACACACACACACCAGGTTCTCTCCATGGTCAGGGCCACAGCTGCTCCGGCTGAGTCTTCATGTTTATTGCTACATCCCCGTTGCACCTCCCCATAGGAGATGGTGTTCAACATTTACGGACAACCCTTTACGAGCCAGAGGAGCCATCGTTTATGACCTGATTTTAACTGTCCCGCCTGGACACAAGTGTGTCAAGTTCAGCGCTAAAGGTCAGAATGTTAACGCGTTTGTGTGTCGGCGCGGCGGCGGCGCCGTGGCAGGCCTGTCCTCGGCCGCCCACCGCAGGGTGGAGGAGCTGGAGGCCAGGGTGGCGGCGGCGGAGCGTAGCGCCCTGGAGGCCCGCCGCAGCGCTGAGCTGGCCGAGCGGGACGCCACCGACAAGGACCGCGACCTTAGCGAGATGCTGACCCGCGTCCGGCTCTACGAGTCTGTGAGTCTGACGCTACCGCACACTGCGCTGCACAACACGATGTTACATCACACTAGGCTACACAACATGACACTACAACACGATGTTACTACACACTACACTACACAACCTGATGTTACTACACACTACGCTACAGAACATGACACTACAACACGATGTTACTACACACTACGCTACACAACATGATGTTACTACACACTAGGCTACACAACATGATGTTACTACACACTAGGCTACACAACATGATGTTACTACACACTACGCTACACAACACGATGTTGTTACTACACACTACGCTACACAACACGATGTTACTACACACTACACTACACAACATGATGTTACTACACACTACGCTACACGCTACTACACCCTAGACTACACAACATAACGCTACCACAAGCTGGACTAAATAACATGATGCTACTACACAATACACTCCATAACATGAGGTCACTACACGCTACACTACGTAACATTATGCCACGCACACACTACACATCACATGAGTCTTAAACGCACAATACACAAAATAACATTACATAGCACAAATTACACCACATAACATTACGCTGCGCGCACGCACACACACGCACACACGCACGCACGCACGCACGCACGCACACGCACGCACGCACGCCACACAACACGCACACATACACAAGCACGCACGTACACACGCACGCACGACACGCACCACGCATCAGCACCACGCACGCACGCACGCACGCACGCACACACGCACGCAGCACGCACGCACGCACGCACGCACGCACCACACACGCACGCACGCACGCACGCACGCACAACGCACGCACGCAACGCACGCACCACGCACGCAGCACGCACACACGCACGACACGCACACACACACCACGCACGCACGCACGCACGCACGCACGCACGCACGCACGCACGCACGCACGCACGCACGCACGCACGCACGCACGCACGCACGCACGCACGCACGCACACACACGATGCAGCGTCTACCAGCCCCCTTCTAAGTATCTCCCCAGCCACCATGCATTTGACTCGTGTTTAACAAGCATCTGTCTGCTCCGTGCAGAGGGCAGAGGGCAGATGGGGAACCACTAATGGTGTCACTCTGTGATTTATGAAGAGAGAACAGCATTTGACGGCTGAGCGCAACTGGCACTCCCTTTGTAAAACCACAGGGGACCGACGGACTGGAAGCCGCCATCACGGAGATCAAGGAGGGCAAGCACCAGATAAGAATGAAAGACCGTGAGATGGAGACTCTGGCGCGGGAAATCAACGGCCTGACGCTCAGCAACAACGAGCTCCAGGACGAAAACGAGGCGTTCAGGGAACGGCTAGGTGAGCATTTTAGGATGTACACACGTAAATTCAAACAAGTCAATTCAACTTTTATTTTAAAAAGTCCTGAATGGCAGCTACAGTCCCAAAGGGAAGAGCCCTTGAATAAGAACACAGATGATTGGATGGATGATAGTGGATTAGTTAAGCGTTTTAAATCAAAGTAGCCAAGTAACCCTAATTCATGATTTATTTTGAACTCTACTCAATAACTTTGGATACCCAAGGAGCTTAAATCATGGGAGATAGATGACAAAAACGACAGTACGTGCTTTCGTGTCTATAAAAGGTCTGAGCCCCAAGGAGGACGTGGATCTCTCCGAGTTCCTGCACGCCAAGAGCCTCCGACAGCGGCAGTACAAAGCGGAGAACCAGGTCCTCACCAAAGAGGTTTGACCCGGCGCCACACTATGACCACCGTTATTCTCCAGAGGAGCTTTCTGTTTGTTTCTTCATGGCGTTGACTTGACCATGGACCTGTTTTTTTTTTTTCAGATCGAGCGACTTGAAGAGGAGCGGCTGGAGCTGAAGAAGCAGATCCGCCGCATGGTGACGGGCCGAGGTGACCTCCGCGAACCTGACCGTCGCCGTTAACGTTGACGCCCAACGTGTAATGTGTAATGCAGGCCGCGAGAGCCTGGCCAGCATACCATCCCTGTCCTTGTTTTTCCCCGACTCCTTACTTTTGTTTTCTATTTGAACAAGTGATTGGTATTCATGAAGAGTTATGTATACAAATCACTTTTTCATACAGAAGACGAAATTCTGGTGGAAGTAACTAACAAGTCGGGGAAAACAAGGACAGGGATGGTATACTGGTCCAGCTCTCGTGGTTTAGAGTCGAGTAATAACGTAAAATTAAAAGATAACGGCAGAGTTGGTTTAGCAGATTTTATTAACTTGAACACCAACAACATCTAAATCAACAACATTATCAATTCCTTGTCAATATGTTTAAATGGCAGCTGTGACTAAGATCGTGGGTTGAACAAACAATCTTGTTCAACCTACGGTCCCAGATGGTTTAGCGTGTCTAAACCATCCATCTGTATGTGTCCAGAGCTGGGGGGATCCACCACCGCGCAGCTGGACCAGAACGACGCCGGGCCGAGTAAACTGCGGCTCCTTGACCTCCAGGAGGGCGCAGACAAGATAAAACGGAAGGTCAGCCCCTCTTAACTACAGGAAGCCAGTGGTCCATAGCAGGGGTCTTTGCAAGCATGGGTCTCTAGAGTAATGGGCCTCTACAACCAGGGGCCTTTACAACCAGGGGTCTCTAGAACCAACGTCTGTAGAACCAGAGGCCTGTACAACCAGGGGTCTCTAGAACCAATGTCTGTAGAACCGGAGGCCTGTACAACCAGGGGCCTGTAGAACCAGGGATCGTTAGAGTCAGGGACTTCTAGAACCTGGGATCTTTAGAACCAGGGGTCTTAAGAGACAGGGACCTCTAGATCCGAGCGTCTTAACACACAGCCTCAGCCTGGAACGAGCCAAGATACGAATAGCAATCTACCTCATACTGGAGGTGAGGGGTATCAAAGAGTGACGATGCTTCTGTTGTGTTTTATAGACTGAACACTTGCAGAAGGAGCTGAGTGACAAGGAGAGAGATCTTGAGCAGCACAGGACCCAGTCCACCCAGCTCAGAGTCAAATGTAAGAAGGTTGTTCTTTAACTGACGGAAACATCGGGGTTTATGGACACTTTATTGGGATGGTTTGTTGAACTCGCAACTCCAAAGGTATTTTGATCCCCAATGTCCAAAACTTATGTTCCTATGTAAGCCTCCCCGAGCTAGATAACCCCTACCTGATCCTCAAAAGCATGTTTCTTCATTCACCATATTTTTTTTTGGGGGGTGGAGAAAAAGCTCCTCTTAATTGTATATACCGTAGATATATGTCCTGTATGACATTTTTTTGTAGCATTGCATATTCTTTTATATTTTTTGTCGCTTTTTTAATTCATGGTACCGTCATAGTACAATACTTACCGCTTTGACCCATGAATCTCCCATCCGGGAGAAAAACAATATCTCATGTGAATGTTCCCCTTTCCACATTGAACAACGTGTGGCATTGGGGTTCACGTGGAGGCGACTGAATTCCCCCCCCCTCACTCTCGCTCTCCCTCCCATTGACCCTCCACTTCAGTGGAGGAGGTGTCCAGGGTCAAGAGTGACCTAGAGGCCACGCTGACAGAAGTCCTCACAGCCATGAGGGCCAATCAAGAGCTGGGGTCTCAGGATGCCGTCGCCGCCCCCTCCCTGGAGAGACTGCTCAGAGTATGTGAGCCACGTCAAAAGTTGTCCAATGCGCGTAGTCCCACCACATCGACCGCAGCAATGCTAACGCAACGACACAGCCCGGCCACACAATGACTTGGCCAGTCAGGATAAAAGTTTCAACATTAAAGGGGGCTTATTGTACCACCAGATGTGAGTGGGATCAGCCTCTACAAGCCGTTTTCGAAAATCGGCCTCTTCTGACATCATAGGTGGGCGTCTCCACCTAGATGTATGACAGATAGATGAGCAACGTTTGCTGCAGTCCACTGGGAAGGCCGGTAGACTGATCCATCACGCCTAGGTGAACAGGCCCACTTGTGATGTCAGAAGAGGCAGGTTTTCGAAACTGCTTCTCATGCTCACACCTGGTGGTCTAACGTCTCCCCTTTTAACCATGTCAGTTCGTCCATCCTCACAACCCGAGTCTTCCCCGCCGCCCCAGGTCATGGAGGGCAAGGGTGCACCCGCCTCGGGCAAGCCCGAAGCGGTCTCCCTCCTCCAGGCCCAGCTGGACCAGATGACGGGCCGCAACCAGGAGCTCAGGCAGGAGCTGCGCCTGGCCCGGGAGGAGGCCAGCGAGGCACTCAGTGGGCTGGCCAAGGCTCAAGTAAAGGTACTGGTCTGCTTGTCTGTCCGGGAAACGTGTCCCTTGTTTTATTTATTTAATTTTTTCCCTCAACGTTGTAGTCCATGTGCTCTGTGTTTTGTTCTCCATGTTTTAGTCCATGTGTTGTTTCTCCCTTTCCCATCAAAAGAACCACAATGGGAAACAAGCCTTTGGGCTTTATTGTGTTTTTTTTTTTTAATCCTTTTGAACATTTCTTTTCATTGTTGTTCAATAAAGTTTTCAATCCAAAATCAATCAATCAGCACTGAGACGACGAACCACAGCACTTCTACCTCTCAGACAATGTGCCCTGAGCTTCCCTGTTCAGCCGATGTGCTGTGATCTGTTGTCCACGACCCCCTGCACTCGTGAACACGTCGCTGACCCCATCACAAGTGTCACGTTGTTTTGTTACTTTATTGAATCGTACTTGATCCTGGATCAGATTGTGCTGGAGACATGATGTAGCGCGCCGCGGATCGCATTGGTCAAGTGACATGTGTCGTGACTCCCCCCGTCTGTGCGGCGTCCAGGTGACTCAACTGCAGTCGGAGGCGCAGATCCCGAAGCAACCCTCGAGCGAGTCCCCAGCGTTCCGACCTTTGACCGCTGCCTGGGGATTTGGCTCCGTCGAGTGCAGAGATCATCAGCACCCTGAACGAATACGCCATTCGCCTCCTCCAGGTCACTTCAGTTTATCCTCCTTTGCTTGTTTGTGTCTCTGATGGAGATATGGGTATGGCCCATGTCACTGTGCTATTTAATCATTTGGACAAATATGAACGTGAACATTGACACGCACGCACGTGGGCGAGCGTGCACACGCACGCAACTTTTAGTAAAGGCATAACCAGGGACAGGGGTTGCAAATTAGTCTTGACTAGAAACCTGTATGCATGGCATCTATTTTATATGAAACAATGTACAATGTATTGTCCCTGCTCAATATACTTCTAAAAAAAAAATATATAGATATAGAATAAAGTATAAGTATATGAATGTGTAATAATGTCCAATTATTACTTTTATTTTTTCAAAATCTGTACTATTTTGTGCAATAATGTGTCTGCCATCACAGCGTTATAACAGTATGTGTTTATCTTTTACTAGGAGGTTAAAAACAAAGAAGAGTCAGCCGAACAGCTCACGGCCGCTCTAGAGAAGTACAAAAGCAAAGTGGGGGTGATCTTCCACAGGCAGGGTCTGCTGTACAAAGAGCATCTCAGGTGGGTCCTACGGATGCCCTGTCCACCAAAGCCCCCCCCCGTGTGTGTCACCACGTCCTGCCTCACAACTTCTGCTGTCGAGCCATCGGGTCGGCTTAGCTCTGGAGGTAGAGCGGTTGACTCGTGACCGTAAGGTTGCTAGTTCGATCCCCAGCTCCTCCTAGCCCGAGTGTTGACGTGTCCCTGAGCGAGACGCTTCACCCTAACTGCTCCTGACGAGGTGGCTGTCGCCTTGCATGGTTGACTCTGCCGTCGGTGTGTCAATGTGTGTATTAACCGATGTAAGTCGCTTTGGATAAAGGCCCTAATAACCGCTCTTATTGTTTTTGTTGCCATAGTGACAAGGAGGCGTGGCAGAAAGAAAGGGAAACGTTTGCCGAGCTGAAGAACAAGCTGGAGGAGCAGAGGGATGTGGATAACGTGAGGGTCCAGGAATTCAACGTGAGTCGAACCCACCAGAATTAGGGTGGAATTATGGGTAATGGATATGAAAGTGACCCAATGGTCCGGGGGTGTTAAAACGTCATTATCAACTGCAATAAACTAATAGAAATAATATTATGTTTGGATTACCCGATGACTCAGAATATTTAAACCTTCTAGCCTCGCCGGAATTACAATAATCAGAATTAGCTTTTGATAGAAGTGTTTCGCTCGAAAACAAAATGCACCTTTGAACCAGAACCTGCTGGAGACGCTACGGAAAGATCCGGAAGAGTTACGGCGGCAGTTGGCGGAGACTGGTGAGGCGGGTGACGGTGCTGCGGGTGAACGAGAAGACGCTGTCGCGGCGCTACACACTCCTCATGGAGCAGGAGCAGCAACTCCGCAAGGACAACGGCAAGCTGAGGGTCGACAGCGGGCACATGCAGGTCGCAGTCACCGAGAGGATGGGCTACCTGCAGCGATACAAGGTAACAAGTAGCCAGGACTCGTAGAGGTACAAGTTACCATGCCCTCTAGAGGTACAAGTTACCAAGCCCTCTAGAGGTACAAGTAACCAGGACTCGTAGAGGTACAAGTTACCATGCCCTCTAGAGGTACAAGTAACCAGGACTCGTAGAGGTACAAGTTACCATGCCCTCTAGAGGTACAAGTTACCAAGCCCTCTAGAGGTACAAGTTACCAAGCCCTCTAGAGGTACAAGTTACCAAGCCCTCTAGAGGTACAAGTTACCAAGCCCTCTAGAGGTACAAGTAACCAGGACTCGTAGAGGTACAAGTTACCATGCCCTCTAGAGGTACAAGTAACCAGGACTCGTAGAGGTACAAGTTACCATGCCCTCTAGAGGTACAAGTTACCAGGACTCGTAGAGGTACAAGTGACCAGGACTCGTAGAGGTACAAGTGACCAGGACTCGTAGAGGTACAAGTTACCATGCCCTCTAGAGGTACAAGTAACCAGGACTCGTAGAGGTACAAGTTACCAAGGACTCGTAGAGGTACAAGTTACCAAGCCCTCTAGAGGTACAAGTTACCAAGCCCTCTAGAGGTACAAGTAACCAGGACTCGTAGAGGTACAAGTTACCATGCCCTCTAGAGGTACAAGTAACCAGGACTCGTAGAGGTACAAGTGACCTTGACCTGTAGAGGAACAAGCAACCATAACTTGTAGAGGTACAGGTCCACATGCCATATAGAGGAAAAAATTGCCATGCACTGTAGAGGTTCAAGGTACAGGTTAACATGACCTGTACAGGGGAAGGTTACCATGACCTCTACAGTTACAAGTTAACATAATCTGTAGAGGTTAATAGTACAAGTTATCCTGACCTGCAGAGCTACCAGTTAGCATGACCCGTAGAGAATCATTTCACAACCGTCCATGACATGATGAAAGGAAAAAGGATATATTTGGGCCCCTTTATGGACAGAAGAGGGAACACATGCAAGAGGGAGAGCGCTAATGGACTTTGTCTTTAAACAGGTGTGTCTTGTTGAGATAGAGAAAGTCTCATGCTACAGAGATCTGGACAAGGCAAGTCCAGAACCCAGGAGTTCGGTTTTAAAAAAAAAACAGCAGGGCATTGAAAACAGCTTACATCTAAATCGTAACTCTACATCAAAAATACAACTGCTTCGAATTGAGAAACAACAGTACATTAAAAACACCAGAAGGCCTCAATTTAAAACACACAAACATGTAAAACACAACAGTTAATTTAAACACAGGTTAACAGTATACAGCAGCAACCCTGCTTGCTTTAGGGTATTCCCCAAACAACACTTTGAACCAGGAGGGAGGTTTGCATTGAGAGTCAAAGCAGTGATGGCCTCACCCTACCACAAATCCCTTACAGGGATTGAATGCATGCCAAGATGAAACATCGGTCTCTCCCTGGTGTTTCCAGGAAATGGCAGCGTACAGGATCACAGCCCTGCAGAAGGCGTTGGATGAGAGCGTTCCTTCCTCTGACCTTGACCGGGCCAACAAGCAGTATACCGAGTTAACCGTCAAATACAGAGACACGCTGCAGAGAGACAACCACATGGTGCAGAGGACTTCCAGTCTGGAACATCTGGAGGTACTCGCACGTTCCATTTTTCAAAGATTTCTCGTTTCTGGGAAGCATCTGTTTCTTTTCCAAACTCTTTAAACCAGGAAAGCGACAACAGCAGCGCTCATGAAACGCCAGTACTACAATCGAAACTTGTATTAATCCGGCTGGAGAGAGGGGGGGGCTTTGCGCGGTGCCAGCGGGGGGTTCTAATTGTTCAGGACAGGGAGACGGGACAGAAAATGAAAGTGGGTTGAAAGAGTGAGGCAGTGAGGTGGAAGTGCACTGAGCAGGATGGGGGCTTCTCGGGGGGGGGGCTGTTCTGTGTGCTCCTACTGAGCTGGGAAAAAAAATATTTTAAGTATGCTTCCCCATCTGCTTGGAACAACCTCCCAAAAGACTTAAAACTATCAGAACTGATCTTACTTGATGCCTTTGGTTTATAACTTGAGGACTTATGTTGTGGAAATATTGGACCTTGTACCTGTGTATAATTCCTCACTTGAATTCCAAAAAATGTCTTTTAATTTGTGTGAAAATTGTGTGTTTTTGTTTGTATGAAACATGTATGTATTGTCTGTTCCATGCTGCCCTCTCGGCCAGGTCTCTCTCTTGAAAAAAATAGATCTTAAGTAAGGGGAAGGGGTAAGGGGTAGAAATGGCATTGGGCCTTAATCTCAATGAGACTTTTACCTGGTTAAATAAAGGTTAAAAAAAAAAAAAAAGCTATTGATGTAACGTGTAGCGCGATGCCTCCACGCAGCAGGAGAACGCCTCGCTCCGGGAGCAGATCTCTGAGCTGGTGAAGGAGCTGGAGACGGCCAGGCAGAAGCTCAACACCCTGGAGCAGGCCTGGGAACACTGCAGCATCGTGGGTAAGCAGAGCGCAAGGGCCGTGCGAGACGGCCTTATCGACCGCTTTTATCGCTTTGACTGAACGTCACCTCCAATCATCACATCCAGGCGGGGGGACTCGTCGATAACGCCGTCCTAGAAAAATATTTTAACGTGTTCTATATTTTATTATGGTTCTAAGCGCTGGCCAAGTCTTGCAGGGCATGAGTTACAGAGAGGGAGTCTGTGTGCGGGTCTCCAGCTGTTCAGGCCTTCAGGTGGCTACGTTGTGACTAGGATGCTGGAGTGGTTATCTTAAAAGGAATTCATGATGTGTCATGGAGTTATAAACTGAGCTTCATGGGCTGTGATCAGGTAAATGGTATGGCAATGAGAGCCCAGACCGTTCGGCCGGTAAACTGTTTGATCCTTTAACCGTGCTATTATTAATGTCTGATTGTTATCTATTCTAAAAATAGGTGTGTTGACACTGGCTTATTGCAATAATAATGTATTGGTTACAAAATGAACGCTTATCCAGCACAGGTTGTGTTGATGCGCCCTGTTTCAACTCTGTTCTCCAGGGTGGGATACTTGCAAAAACAGCCCTTAAGATAAATCGCAATGTGAACGAGAGGGAAAAAGAGTCGTCCGAGCCAAGAGAAGCATACTTTTGACATGCCTTCCAGTGGCATTCATCTTCCGACGTTCTGCGGTGGGGGGTGTTGAAATTTCTTCACAAAGTGCATTTTATTCATGCATTCCTTTTCACCCCTGGTGGAAAGCAGCAGGTGACGGCAATGGCGTGGACAAGGTGAGTAAAGCACTGGCCAACCGCGAGATGGCGTCCGCATCCAGACGCATCACCACGCTGGAGATGAAGGAGCTGAATGAGCGGCAGAGGGCCGAACACGCGCACAAGATGTGTGAGCACGCCAGGAACTCCCTCCGGCACGCAGAAGAGCGCAACGCAGAGCTGGAGGCCAAGTTTGCAGAGGTAAACTCTCTCTCGCTCTTGCCCTCGTCATCGCCCTCTCTCTCTCGCACTCTCTCTCTCCCCCCCCTTCCTGTCACTTTGACCCAAGGCCAAAGAAAACTCTCAGATGATGATTGCTCTCTCACACACTGAGACTTTGGTGTGGCTGTTTATGCTCAGGGTTCCATAACTACAGGGCTGGTCTTGTTTGACCTTGAAGTTTTAACAAGTTGTTATAGTCAAGGTTACCAGGCAAACATCTCCAATTCAGGCTGTTTTGGTCGGCTATTTTGGTCGAGTTGAGTAAATATTTTAGAAACGTAGATACTTCGATGTTATGAATCATTCACGAACAGAAAGGGGTGAAGGGTTCTTGCTTCAAAAGCCAGCGAAACAAAATCATATTTATTCATGTAATATTTATATTACTCCTTAGAATGTCTTCTATGATCTTGAACATAGTAATCTATGACATTGTGTCTCCGTTATTAATAAGTGTTATTTTAAGAAAACCTTTCGGGATGAGGACAAATCAGTAAGAGCAGCTGTTTTCGATTGGCTCCATGACCCTCCGTCCGTCCGTCCGTCCCACAGCTGACCAAGCTGCACCTGGAGGCCCAGCGCGTGGAGCGGGAGCTGAGGGACCAGCTGGCAGACAGCGTGAGCCGGGACACCAGCGACGCCGACCGCGCCCGCGTGGTTGAGCTGGAGAAGGCCGAGGCGGAGCTCCGCGTGGAGGCCTCCAGGTGAACCGCCGCACGCCGCCGCACGCCGCCGCTAGCCCCGTGCTCCTGGACATTAAAATGCCTGTGTATATTTAATCAGTGCATAATCAGGAGGTGCTTAGCAAGTCAACAGTCTTATAGCATCCAGGTAGAATCCAGATCTGAGGTCTGGATGGGTGGTTCTTATCGTATAGACCCCCTGATTCTCATACTAATTGTAGCAAATTGACCCCCTTCTGGAACACGTTTTTAGGCCAAGTTCCCTTTTCTTTTAGTGACAAACTTGGGGTTGTGATTCGTGTGAATCATTGAAAGGTTTTAACAAACTGCTATGTTGGTGGTAGTCGTTTATTTTAATAACGTGGCATTATTTTTGCAAATTGGAAACAAACGGTGGGGATTTATTACAAATGTTCCATTTAACCTTTCAATGTACCCGTAAGGGGGTACACATACCCCCATATGAGCAACACTATATACATTTTAAATATTTACTAACTACATGCATTTGAACAAAAATGTGCGCCTTGTGTTGGCTCCACAAACCCAGTTGTTATGAGGGTCTTGGGTTCTCTCCGCAGGCTCCGAGAGGTGTCGGATGTGGCCAAGATGCAGGTGTCTGTGATGGAGGCCCGGCACCAGTCCAGGGATAAGGAGACCGAGTCCTTCAGGAGGCAGGTTCTGGACCTTCAGGTGAGGAGATAACCAGAGGATCTCTGTGTGTACAGAAGATCCCCCAATCGGCAGATGTTACGCTATGTGAGGAGACCAAAATCCATGGCATCCATTTCATTTATTTTTGTCAGCAGCGTAGACAAAAAGTAGCTTGTTTGCCACCTACCGCAAAGGGAAAAACGTACACCTAGTGCCGCTCCTCAGAACCTGTAGTAGTGCCCTGCAGATCGGCGAGTAGCGATCCGCAAAACACCTGGTACTGCCCGGTGTGCGTGTGTGAAAGGCAATCGTTTGCACACGTTGGGTTGAAGCACATGGCAGCTGTCCTTTTTTTGGAGACATGAAACCGATGGATGATTAGGTGGTAGGATGGCAGCGTCTCTGTGCATCAACGGAGTCATTGGCGGGGCAACCAGCTGCTTTCATTGACCACGAGCAACGGGCTTCCCAGTCACGCAGCCAGGGTGGCCAACAGTATTTCGCTGTCAAGGCTATCAAATGTAGGCTTGTTAAGAGATATCATACCAGACGGAGTGGTGTTCTACAGCACAGCTGTGATTGGGTCGTACTGATGTACTGGGTCTTGGAGATAATCACAGCCGTGCTGATGTTCATTATAACAGAACCACCGCTAGAGGAATTTTCTCTTTAATGCAACCGTTTTTAAAAACGTTATGTAAGAGTTAACAGAAATAAGCAACAACTGCTGAGGACTTTTTTTCCTTTGTTTACTAAATGATAAACCCAAATGGTTCCGAAACAAGGACCGGTTGTTCAAGATTCAAACGTGACAGCATAAGTGCTTACTCATACTTTCAGACGTCACGCAATAATAAATCATTACAGGGTGCACCACAAATGAAGTTATTATGCAGTGCTTAATTATTGCAAAATAACTGCTGAAATAAAATGACACAATAATTACAGGCGTTGTAAATTAATCTATGCTAATGGTGGCAGTTGGTGATAATAACTAAACTACACCAGTTGAATTTAACTGGCGGAATTTGCTGATGCGTAATCTGTGACCTAAACAAATGCATAAAAAAACTCTTCCTCCGGCTGTCAGGGGTCATACAGGGGTCAGGAAATTAGCCCTGACAGGGGGTCACGGGCTCAAAATCACATTCCACATAGAATACAACGAGGCCCTTGACTCTCCTTAAATGCTGGGGTTTTATGTGCTTTATTGCCGATCTGGGGCAGTCTAGAGCTGATGTTCTCCCAGAAATGTGTTTTTTTTTGTTAATGGCGCCCTTAGTGTGCTGGCGGGAGTCTATTAGGAGCACAGAGGAGCAAAGACAAAAGAGCAAAGAAAAAAATGAGAGGGAGCAAAGACACACTCGAATAAAACCTGAGCAGCCAGGCTGGCCGTGGCGGAGCCTCTGATGTTTAGCGCCTGGTTGTTGTGTTTGTGGAGTGGGTGAAACGAGTGCCAGATGAAGGTCTGCACATCCCGGCGTTTTGGATTCCGTGCGCCCGCCAAACTCTTTAGTGTCGGTGCGTGCGTGAAAATAACACTGCTGTTCGGCTTGAGAACACGCTGAACAGCAGTCAATCAATCATGTCGGACGAATATTTATATTGTTATCGTTTTTTTGTTTTTTTTTATCGTTTCTTTTAGGATTTTTTTGAACAGCAGTCGATTAATCATGTCAGTTATTTATATCGTTATTGTTTTTCTTTTAAATCTTTCTTTTATGATTTTTTTGAGCTTTTGTCGGGAGAATATAAAATCAGAATGGGAGAGAGGCACTTGATCGGTGCATTCAACCTGACAACACTGATTTAGGGTCTTGATCCCCCTACCCCCCACAGTCCCAGTCGGACGAGAAGGCCCTCCTGGGCCGGCTCCACCAGCAGGTGGTGTCGCTGCAGCTCAGCGAGGCGGCGGCCCTGAGCCGTGTGGAGGCCCTGACCGGCCGCCTGCGCTCCCTGGAGGCCTACCAGCTCCGGGCGGAGCAGCGCCTGGACGCCGGCCAGCGCGCCCTCTACCTGGCCCGGCAGGACGGCCGCAGCCGCGCCCGCCACCTGCGGCAGACGGTGCAGGCGCTGCGGCGGCAGTGCGCCGGCGCGCTGCCGCTGGCCCGGCAGGAGCGGTTCTCCCTGACGCTGGTGGAGCTCCAGGAGGAGCGCGCCGGGGCGCAGCGGGAGAGGAGGGAGGCGCAGGAGCAGCGGAGGAGGGCGGAGGGCCGGGCGGAGGAGCTGGAGGTGAAGCTGGCCGGTCTGGAGGAGCTGGTCGCCGCGCTGGGCGACGCCAAGGGAGCGCAGAAGGTGGGGAGAGGCGACGGCGATCCGTCTCTATCGATCTGTCTGTACCCTCTCTACCCTTCTATCCATATCCATCCATCCATCGCCAGCCATCCCTCCATCCCTCGACCAGGTGTCCGTCTCTCTGTCTCCAGGTGATGGCGTGGCACCAGAGGGTGGAGGAGGTGCGCCTGCAGGACCTGCGCCGCGGCCGGGAGCTGGAGGCGCAGCGGGAGGAGATCCTCTACCTGAAGGGCCTGGGAGAGGGCCGGGAGCGGGCCCTCAGCACCCTGGAGGAGGAGCTGGTGACGGAGCGCACGGTGAGACACGGACACACACACACGGACATACACACACACACACACACACACACACAATCACCCTGCTTCTGTCCCAACGCTCTGTCTTCCATAAGTAGATGGGGGGGGGCTAGGGCTTCTAGCTCAGCCTCGCTCAAGGCTATGGACACAGGGATTGACCCAAGAACGTTCCGGCTGGGAGTCAAACCATATCCCTAAGGAGTAGGCATGTGGTTTGACTGAGTACCGATGCTGACGATCATGTGTGCAAGACACACACATCAGAAGAATTCAGCCAGCATATTCCTCTTCCTCAAATATTTTGTCACGTTAAAGGGAAATGTAGGCGATCAAAGCCCCGCTTTGATCGCCTAAGACAAATGGAGCGTTTTCCCGAGCCAGGGCAGCCCGGTGTCTCGCGGCTCAGCAGGGGCCGTCCCGGAAACCGTGGGTGTCCGTGAAAACCACTGAAGCAGCTGCGTGGTTTGGTTTGTTTCCTTGCTAGCTCAGGAAGAATCCATATTATTAAGACATAGTGGAACGCGGTGTGGAACGGGGCCTCGTGTCTCCCGTTACAAAGAGAGGTGGGTGTGTGCTCCCAGCTCTGGGAAGAGCGGCAGGTTTCTTGGGAGCAGCGGGAGATGGACCTGGAGCGCCGACTGGACGCCTTCGAGAAGCAGCAGGAGCGGTCGGCCCCGAGAGCCTCCCAACAGGTGCGGACGCCCCTCTGTGTCCTCATTCATTATTATTATTATTGTTTATGTCGATGATGGATCTAGCGTCGGTATCGGTTGCTCAGCGCTCCGCGATGAACGCACGCGAGGAACACATGAGAACACGGGGTGGGATGGCCTGATGGCACACGCAGGTGTCTTGGCGTGTTGTTTATTTTAATTATGCCTGTTGGAACACATCGCACACGCTGATCGGTTGAGAGATCACTTTTCTGACACGCCACTGATGGAAGCGTGAAGAACTTTTAATGTAAATTATTCACCTATGATCATATCAGTTGCCAGCCGCGTGCGTCCACGCCAAGATCATGTTCCTGGTTGAAGGATTATTGTGAAATAAAAGTTGTTAGGCTTTTCAGATTTTTTTTTTTATGCAATATCCATTTTATCGCCGCCATTTTGGTTCAGGTAGGTACTTTAATGGAGGATAGGGGGATTGTTTTCTGTATATTATTTAAGCGCACTAGCAACAAGTGTCATGTGGTATTTCTGAAGGTTTTTATTAGTGTGTGTGCGTGTGTGTGTGTCTCTCTCTCACTGTTTGTCTGTCTGTCTCTCTCTCTCACTGTGTGTGTCTCTCTCTCACTGTCTGTCTCTCTCTCTCACTGTGTGTGTGTGTCTCTGTCTGTCTGTCTCTCACTGTGTGTGTGTCTCTCTCTCACTGTCTGTCTGTCTGTCTCTCTCTCTCACTGTGTGTGTGTGTGTATGTGTGTGTCTCTCTCTCACTGTCTGTCTGTCTGTCTGTCTGTCTGTCTGTCTGTCTGTCTGTCTGTCTGTCTCTCTCTCTCACTGTGTGTGTGCGCTCGTGCACGTTGGTTATGCAGGCTGAGCAGCAGGACTTGCTACCAGACTCCAGCTGGCCGGTGGCCCAGCAGCTGGAGTTCGCCCTGAGGAAGCTGGGGGAACACAGCCGCACCACCCTGGAGACGCAGGCCTCGTGCAGAGCTCTGGAGGAGGTACGGCAACTCCCTAGACCGGGTACCCCTAGCCCGCTCTGCCGGCCATTTGAATTCTCCCCCCCCAGAAGGGAGGTACATTTCTTTCTGCAGGGAGCCAATCAACAAGCTGGCTTTTCCCCCTGGCGCGCTATTGGCTGGTTTAACACAACGGCGACAGGGAAGCGACGGCAGGCAGCCGATTAGCGTACAGAGTCGTTTGAACTAGGCCCGTTGACCACGCCTCTTGTGCTGAAGAGAACGTCAGCAGCTTCGCCAGACCAACGTGCAATCTACGATTGAGCTTGGTCTGGCAATAGCCAGGCTAGCCACTACCAGTACCAGGACTAGTACCCATACCATCACAACCTCGTGTTTATTCCATAACCATTAGAGCTGCGAACCCATTTTTAATGTTTATGTTGGATGTGTAACTTATTGATTGATTTCGGAGCTGTTAAATGACCGGGTGTCCCGTTATGGAAACGCACGCACTTGATCGGAAACACTTGCGACCAATCAGGATCAAGTATTCACCACGGTCGCGTGTCTCCCCTCCGGCGGCCCCTAGAGGTCCAAGGGGAGCGAGGAGGCCCTGCGCCGCGCCCAGCAGAACGTGCTCTCCAGGGACCGGGTCATCAACGAGCTCAGGCTCCGCCTCCCCGCCACGGCCGGTCGGGAGAGGCTGCTGGCCGACCTGGGCCGGGCGGCGGAGGCGGCGGCGGAGGCGGCGGCGGCGGAGGGCGGGGCGGAGAGCCAGCCGGCCCTGCAGGTGGCGCACCACACCATCGGGAGCCTGCAGGGGCGGCTGAAGCAGAAGGAGGAGGTGGTGAAGAAGTACCAGGAGCTGCTGGCCCGAGCCAGACGGGTGAGTGGGCTCGGTTCGGTTTAACGTTGATTGTCCTAAAAGGTAAACTTGTCTTTCAGTCAGGTACACATGAATAGCACGAGATACACAAGGACATACAACGGGTGGACGTGTTTATAGGCTGTGTGGCGGTGTTCAGGCAGAGGAGAGGAGGGAGTTGATGTTCAGTGACGTCTGTTCGAAAAAATGATGCTCAGAAATAACTTGTCAGGGCCTATATCCAGCAAGGGGACGTTTCTACTGCTTCTCTCTCAAAAACGAACTTGGGAGTCAATGCAGAAAGTCGATGCAGACGGATGGACGGATGCCGTAACAATGTCCTTGTTGTCGTCCTGGGATCTCCCCGATATCATTTAGAGCAGTCTATCCCAAAGACTGGGTCAATTAAAATCTTAGAAAAGATTTTTATTGGGTCGCCAAATTAATGTATATTAAAAAAATAAAATAACAATTATATATATTTTTTACAGAAATACTTTGACACTATTTTGACATCTATCTCTACGGTTTCTTGACTGTCCTACTTCTTGTTTCTGAAACACCCGAATTTCTCCCCCGGGGGATTAATAAAGTTTTATCTTATCTTTATGTGGTTAGCGAATTGATTAATGTTCAAACTGACTATTCAAATTGATTGATTGATTGATAACAATAGCTGCCCTTAAACACACGCCTACCTGTTCGGCATGGGCATTTAAAAAACTTTAAACAAGAAGCATGTTTTTGACACTACTGTACTATTTTTGATGTTGGGTCATGGTGGTTTGTAATATACAAAAATGGGTCCCTACAAAAAAAGTTTGGGAAACGTGGCTTTAGAATCCTGCAGGGTGCCATGGAGGAAGGTACTTCTCTCCATGCACGTAAAGCTTAGACAATACTGATCCCTGGTTGTGAATGTTTTGTCCTCCCAGGAGCAGGAGGAGGTGAACAAGCGGCATGAGGAGGAGGTGAAGACTCTGCATCAGAAGCTGGACCTCTACTCGGACAGCTCCCTGGACCGCTTCAAACAGAACACACTGGTAAGTGTGTGTGTGTATGTGTGTCTGTGTGCAATCCAACTGTTCCGTTTATTAACAATGGTTACATTAGCAGCAAGTCAGCAACACCTATTCGATGCTGTAACCGCCAGAATGGTTTGTTGGGGACAAATTAGTTTTCAACAAAGTTAGGGGGTTGACAAGCTTTGTGCAAATCACCCAAAAACGTTGTTACCGGAGTGAAAATAATTCAGATAAATTTGAAAGCGTCTCCTTTTAGCATTGTCTACTTTCAAATATTTTTGCTTACGTATCTATTTTATGACGATTTAGGATTCACTGTAAAGCGTAAATGCAATAAATTATTATTAGGGGTGGGACGATTCGCTCAGCTCACGATTCGATACCAGACACGATACTGGGATCACGATTCGATATTATAACGATATTTTGAACAAAACTTGAACGAAGAAAATGCATGACTGAAAAAATGTTGTCGTTTATTTTAAAGACACAAAATATGCAAAACAATGCCAGTTGCCCTATATATTCATTTCTTATGAAATTGTAAACAAGATATGTAGTAACATGGTCTAGACTAATCATCTTGTCATAAATGGCAATAAAGAGAAAGTTTTTTCTTAGTCTATTAATTTATTATCATTATTTTTTAATTTTAATTTAGTGCAAACTTGTGTCCTAATAGAGTATGAAAAAATATATATATTATACTGCAAACATCTTTTCGTCTCAACAACGCATTTCACGTTTTCATATTGCGGTATTTCGTGGTACGAAACTACTACTCGGACCATGAAATACCGTCACACCCCTAATTATTATTGAATTAAATGATTCTCGCCTTGCCTTGCCTACGCTCGGTTTGAACGGTTACATTAGCGTTTAGCGGCTAACGGCAGCTAGCTGCCCTCTTCCAGGACCTGCTGAAGAAGCCGTCCCTCAGCGTGCCCACCTCCAAGCACCTGGTGCGGCTGGCGGAGGTGGAGCAGACCGTGGTGGAGCAGGACCACTCCCTCTCCGCCCTCAACGAGAGGCTGAGGGCGGCCGTCGCCGATGCCGACCGACAGAGGGTTTCCGTGGCGACGCAGGCCAAGAAACACCAGGAGGAAGTGGCAAAGTAAGAGCTGGCTTTTTAGTTTTTAATGCAGTGCACATAGTCAACCCTTCCGAAACATTTTGTTCCCCAGTCGAAAAGCGTCCTGTTTGGGTCTTACAAAGGATTAATGAACATAAAAATAACTTAAAGGTGACATATTATATGTTCCACGTCCACTTGTGATGTCAGAAGAGGCAGAGTTTCCAAACGGCTTGTAACAGCTAATCACACTCACACCTGGTGGTATAATATGTAACCTTTAAATAATAAAAAGGGGATATTGTTGAAAGGCGAATGCAAAATGGAGGTCATTCTATGTCAAATACGAGGGGTCTGCTATTTTTGTCCGAAATAAACTAAATCTCCAATCTGGACAAATCGTTGTGTCTCAACATCTCTTAGTTGAGACACACCTAAGAGATGTTAGTCTCTCACAAAGGGTTGTTATATTACATTATAACAACGCATTGTAATTGTTATATTACAATGTTTATGTATAACACGACGCGAGGGTCGAACAGAAGGCACAGCTCTATCCCAGGTGATGTGTCGCTGTGTTATCTGTCTTGACTGGACCCCGCTGATGGGGCAGGGCTCTCTCCCAGCTGTTCCTGTAGATTAGATCGTCAGGGAGCCATAGCGAACCGGGTAGTCAAGTCAAGCATTGGATTGAGTAGAAGAAAAAACCTCTAAATCGAATCCATCCCCTGTAAATACACAGACTATCTGACGCATATGCACAAAGACACACCGACACAACCGCGTAAACACTCGCAAACACACACACACAGATACACACACTCGCAAACACACACACACAGATACACACACTCGCAAACACACACACACAGATACACACACTCGCAAACACACACACACGCGCGCACACGCATACACACAGCTTGGAAGTGGGATTGTTAAACCGTGGAAGGCGCTGTGTAAACACGTCATGTCATTTTTTTTTTTGGATTGTTGGCTTTGTTTTGAAAACTAATCTAATTACTATCATGTGAGGACTATGAATCCATTGCTTTGAGTGAAAATTGAGGTTGAGGTTTTACAGTCTGTCCAGTCGCCTCATAAGACATTCCTGATCGAGGTATTTCCCGTACGGTTCTCTGCAGATAAGCCTGGGTTTTCGGTATTCCTGTTGAAAGCCTTTTTCCAAACATTTCAAATTGTAGCAATCTTCGTCTCAACAGCTTTTCTCCCTGAGGACGATATGGACGATATATTTTGCTTTACTTCCGACCAGATTTGACGAGAGAAAACAAGAGCATGAGTCTCTATTACAACTGCGGCCGCATTGGGAACACAATAGCAGCCAAGCCAAGGCCAGAACTGATTGCCAAACACAAACTTGAAAACCTTGATAGTCTCACAGGGCTATCTCTTTTCAATGGCTGAATCTGGATTCTAGAAAGACTTTTTAAATTAAAAGGGTAACCAGACACAAAAAAACAAACCATATGGACCGTACTATCCGTACAAATAATTCACAACAACGTCACGGCAGATTTGTGTGGGCAGCCGACTAAAACGGTTCTAAGGGATGTCACATTGAACCAATCAGAAAATGTGGTTGCAGTAATTGGTTAATTGTGTTTGGTTCTGTGCCTGGGGGAATGGGTTTTCCCTTTCGTCGGATACTCTTTACCTGATATTACCTTGCCAAATATCATCCAGTTAGCCTGGAAATTCTCCTGGCTCAGAATGATTTGTGATAACAAGACTTGAAGTCATGTCTAGCTCAACTGGTAGTTCGGCATTTACTTTGCCAGGGTTAAGGGTTCAGAAATTGACTGAGACCTCAGAAGGCTTGAGAGATTAACGCGTCAAGTATCATGAAATATTTTTGTTGAAAATTCAAAGTTCAAAATTTAAGCAAATAGAAATGTTGTCTAAAGTAACCAGCTAACACTATTCAACAACACGCTAACAGACTAAGGTAACCAGCTAAGACCATTCAACCATAAGCTAACCGCATTAAAGGGGACATATATATACCACCAGGTGTCCACCTGGATGTGTGCTGGATAGACGTTTGCTTCAGTCCACTGGGTAGGCTGGTAGACCGATCTATCCAGCACACACCTAGGCGGACACGCCCACTAGGTATGTCAGGAGATGCAGTTTTTCAACTGCTAATCACAATCACACCTGGTGGTATAATATGTCCCCTTTAAAAAACAAGCTGACACAATTCGCCAAAAAGCAAACAGCATAGCGCCACAAGCTCCCAGTACGACGCCTGAGGCTAACGGGAATGCGTGGACGACGTGCTTTGTCCCCAGGCTGGAGGAGCGGCACGCGGCCAGGGTGCAGGCGCTGGCCGGGGACGGTGAGGAGCTGAGGGCCCAGGCCGCCCACACAGAGAAGCAGCTGCAGTACCTCCAGAGCGAGCTGGAGGCCCAGAAGGAGGCCAACGTCCGCTCGCCCAGCAACACCATGAAGAGCCTGGTGGAGCGTCTCAAGGCCCAGCTCGCCCAGAAAGAAAAGCAACTCAAGGTTCGCCTTGTCCCGCACCATTACTGTAGGAACAATGGAACGCAAGCATAATCCCAGTGCTGACCTATGCACGTATTTTTAATAGATACCAGGGGGGCCAGTTACGGTATCGTACGAGAAACAGATGGGAGGGGTAGGGAGCCGGGACACTGGGGCATCCGACTGTTTTAGGAGGGTTCAATATGTGTGATCTAGTTACATCAAATAATATCAAGCCCGCCCCCTCTTGGTTTCTCTTGGAACCAAGCAACTGGTTGTTATTATTCCGATTTATTATAAAAGCACGAAGAAAGAAAGGAAAAAAAAAGAGCAGCGAAATGGCAGCTTGGAATGTGCGTGACGTCAGCTCCGATTATACCCTCTTTTTTTTGATATTCTCTGTAAGTCATCGCCTGGAACTGTGTCCAACCTGCCAGAACCTAGCGGCAAAGGCAAACGAATGCGGACGGAAAATTCCCCCCCCTGTGCCGTAACAGCACACCCTTCAGTCACGGGAATGTGAATCACGGTGTACTAAATCAATAGAGCGGGGATGGGTGGTAACTGCAAGGTTGCTAGTTCGGTCCCCCCGGCTCCCTCCTAGCTGAGTGACGAGGTGTCCCTGAGCGAGACACTTAACCCTAACTGCTCCCGACGGGCATGGCGCCGTCGTCGGGGTGTGCCCGAATGGGTGAATGCGCTTTATAAATGCAGTCCATTCACCATTTAGTCTCTTCCTGTTTGTTCCTGTCTAACACCACACCCTTACATCTGGTCAACGGTCAGGGAATGTGAACCGCAGGGGTACTGATCGAAATCTCTCTGTCCTCCTCCATCCACCACCTCCTACCCCTCTCACCAGGGCCTGGGCAAGGCGCTGCTGGAGCTGCGGTCGGAGATGACGGCCCTGGCGGAGCAGCAGATCATCTCGGGCGCGGTGCAGAGAGAGGAGAGCCTCAACGTCCAGACGCTGGTGGACAAGCACACCAAGGAGCTGAAGGTGAGCGAGAGGAGCTACCCCCCCCCCCCCCCGCACCCCATCTGCGGCCGCAACCACACCTTATTTTACCTTGCTCAGACACAGGTAAAACAAACATTGTGTTAAGAAAATGAACTCTGGGGAAGCGGTGTGTGTGTTGTCGGAAGGGTTTTAGGTTACGCCTGCGGGCTTAGATCCCGATGACGGATGGTTGACATGCAGAAGGCCGAGACCTCAAAGAAGGACACCTCTTGCTACAACCATAAATCAATGGGGAAACAATGTGCCAACGCACAGTATGTCATGTCTTGGCGCAACAAAAGCGTTGTACAGCTTTTAAAGAGATATGTGTAAGTTGCCGTTTGACGGCAAGATGCAGACGAGTTGTTTAATCCCAAACGTGTCGTTTGTGCAGCCGGTTCCCTAGGTTAGCATTTGATTTATGTCAGCCGCATACATTGACTCGCACAGTAGCCTAGCGTCTGTTGATTTAAAGGGAAAGCGCTCATAAAACCTATAGCCGATATGAGTCCTTTATCGGCCGAGGGAAACCCCGTCTAGTTATCGTTCCGTCTGCGTTGCCGCTCAGCTGCGGCTGCAGGAGCTGAGCAAGGAGCTGCAGTCTGCGAAGGAGTCGGTCAAGGGGGCCCGCGGCCGCGAAGAGGCCCTGAAGGAGGAGGTGGAGGAGCTGAGGGGCGACCTGCAGCGGAACCACAAGACCCAGGGCCGGCTGCAGGGGGAGAAGGAGCAGAGAGAACAGGAGCTGCAGGAGCTCCGGCAGAGCGTCAAGAGGCTGAGCAGCGGGCTGCAGGTACGCCAACCACCCCTTATGGGGGAACTTCTCTCTCTGCTTTTAACCCATCCGGGAGCCGGTGAAAAAATGGGGGGCACACACCACAACACCCAGAGCGGTGGGCCCCCGGGGAGCAGGTGGGGGTTTCAGGTGCCTGGCTCAAAGGCAACCTTTCCCTTGAACCTGGGCGGGCTGAATGGGAGGCCGAGGGGTGTCATGTAATGAGGCCGTGTAGGACCGTAAGACTGACTGCAGGCTGTTAGGGCTGTGAAAACACAATGGACTTGACTTACGCACCACAGCCACACAGCCACGCACGCGCACACGCCTCTACACACATAGCAGCTCTGATATAACAACAGCAGAGAAAGGCCAAAGTAAACCACCGTTATGGGACACTGAATGTGTTTTGTTTCCCCTCTGGAAAACACACGGAATTAACGAAACAAGCGCACAGATCACATTAATCATTTTTAACAATTAGTTCTATAAATGTACAGGGCTTGTTGTAACAACAGTCTACAACAGGAGCACTTAAATGGGCATGAAACCCATTTGGAATTTCTTCCTCATAGTTATAAACTCTACACGTCTTCTAAATGATTAAATGGTGATACACGCCTCTACTACGGTCTTTGGTGGCACGGTGGCTCAGAGGTTAGAGCACTGCTGCCTCAGCTAGGCCCTGGGTTCGGCCAATCAGGAAACCTTTCCACTCTGGGCTTTCTGTGCAGAGCTGCATGTTTTACCCTTTAGCCATGTCAGTTCCCCCCCCCCCCCCCCACACACACCACAAAACAAGCTAGGTAACACTCAAGGCAAGGGCGCTACAGACTGGAGCTGGTTCCCAGACACTCAAGTGTGTGAGGCTGCCCACTGTTCTTAGCGGGCTAGGATGGGTCAAATGCAGAAGCAGAATTTTTCCCAAGGGGATTAATCAGCTACACCTTATTATCGTCCATGATCATACAGAGAATAAGGTGTACTACTTTATAACTAAACAGTGAACCCCATTTCGACTGATGCAATTGATCCCTCAGAACCAACAGGAGGCTGACACCCGGGGCTCCACCGTGGAGAACCTGCAGAGGAAGGTCAGGAGGTTGGAGTCGGAGCTGGAGAAGAGGCCTTCGTCCCCAGAGAGGAGCGCCAACGTCACCACCAACAAGGAGGACAACAAGGTCAAAGCTCCCCTCGTGGGCCTTATTCGCCTATAGCGGCCATTTTGGCTCCGAACGCAAGCTGGGTGGGGTGAAGCTGAATCGTGAAACCCGCGTTCACGTCCCCCAAACCAGCTACTGTTTAGAACCAAAATGGAACCAAGATGGCAGCAAGGGGGTATAAGGCACATTCTCCCATTAGAATCAGCCATCGTCCATCTTTTATAGCGAGACTATACAACTTGCGTTTCTAGCTAGCGCTGTTGGAATGGGATGATTTACGATGACGCAAGTCCAGCACGAATCTAAAACGCATGCCGCTTACTTTGAGACTGACCATTCAAAATCAGGCACTAAAACCTGTTTGTGGCAATTACTGTGAGACGATCTCAGCCACTTCATAATTTGTATGGCAGACCCAAGTTGTCCCTGGGGTTGATTTTAAACTCTTTGCCTTTGTCAATACATAGATCCGTTTTTTTTCTCTCTCTCCACGACAGTCCAAGGAAGAGGTTGTGCGCTGGGAAGAGGGGAAGAGATGGCAGACGAGGATGGAGAAAGTACGGAACGGACTCAAGGAGAAGGAGGGGGAGGTGGAGGCTCTTTCCAGACAGCTCGGCACTCTCAAAGACCTCTACGCCAGGTGAGTGCGAGCCCGAAGGCCGGAACACAATCGGGGCTCAAGCGTAGAGCGCCAACGGAAGCTGCCCACTCCACGGCTTCACACCGCGGGCACATTAAATAGATTATCATGGGAGCGGATTGAAGGCAGATGCTCTCTACTACGCTATGGTTTTGGTGGGTTTCAGCCTTGAGACATGCAGGCGGTTGACAGAGCAGCAGACTTTGCAGCTTTGGCAGCTCATTCCTTCTACTTTTTGGGGCTTTTCCACGGTCTGTAGTCAAAGACACATAAAGCCTCTGGAGAAAGGCTAGCGGACAATCGGATTCCTTCTCAATCTCCTCAATCGCAGCTCCTCTCTGGACCCTGCTGCCGGGCGAGTTCAAATCGCCGGCAGAACGACCTGGGGGTTAGCCAGTCGAATGGCGACCCACACAGAGAGAGGGGGGGGGTAAAGCTTGTTCCCATGTGCTTATTGAGCGCAGACTGGAGCAGGAGAACAAGAGCCTGCTGAGGAAGGCCAAGGGGCGCGGCGTGACTGCCGACCAGGTGGTGGGCGTGCGGAGCGCCGAGACGGAGAAGGAGCTGGAGGAGCTGAGGAGGAGGAACCGCGAGCTGGAGAAGCACATCCTCACCATCAGGTAGTCATGTCACGTTCATTCATCTCGTCTCCCTAGGGAGAAATTGGGTTTAGGGACAGGGTACTGCTGCAGAGACAAGCATGGAACCTACAGCGACAACGACGGATAAAGACAACATCCAACATAGGAAGAAAGTACATGACTGGTAACCAGATAAACTGCTGGTGCATATTAGAGTGCTAGTACATATATTAAAGGTACTAGGATACTAAGTACGGACATGAGACATGTTCTGTATCCCCCTCAGCAGTTTCTTCTGTTGTTGAACCTTTATTCAGCCTGGGGAGTCTCATTGAGATTTAAACATCTTTTCCATGAGAATCCTGGGAAAGAAGGCAGCAAAAATAATCAATTTACAGACGAGGACAACATAAGGGACCATAACACACTCGCAATAATACATTCAAAGTCAAGTGCATTGACAACGAACCAGACTGTCCAGTTTTATGCAATTCAAAATGAACTGAATTGTCCATCGGGAATATACATTATCAGTCTCCGTCTTCAGACGCGCTGAAACCCTTCTTCCCTCACTCTGTCCTGACACGAGGAACATTAAAGGTTAAGCGGGGGAAATCCTACATTTCCCTGAAGTAGGCTCCTGAGAAACCGCTCGAGAAATGGTATAAATCCATCAAACAGGATCACACCCAAGATCAATAGAAACATGTGCCTATCGCCGACGGGAACCTCTGGGGACCCACTATACCTTAGTGCAGGTCTTGTGAAAGAGTCACTGGGATGCCTCTCAAAGCATGTGGTAGCCATATTGGATCAGCAGGCCAGCCGGATAGATGTTTATGAGGCCTCCGTAGCACTATCCCACAGCCAAACACTGAATGGTGCAATGTGTAGGCTTTAGAGGGATCTAGCAGTGAGGTTAGATGACCCTCCACCCACCTAACCCTATCCAACAACATCGGCTCATTCCAACGTTTGTAACCTTGTGCACCATTTTCAAATAAAACCTTTTCCACGAGCCTTCAACACCGCCTGTATCATCCCAAACCCATCGTTATGAACGGAGACGTCACCGTGTCACCCTCAACCCCGTGCACCGACACACGCAGACCCAGAGCTCGTGATCGATTTGACGCGGTGTTGAAACCTTCCAGGAGCCAGCAGGCCCTGCCCAGGGATGCAGCTGTGGCTGACCTCACCCAGAGAAATGGCTGGCTGGAAGAGAGACTTCACACCATGGAGTCCCAGATGTCCAAGGAGCCCCCTTCGAGGCCTTCTGTAAGTATCCCCGTGTGCTAATTTCTCATATGGAGCCTCAACCATTACTGTCGCGCATGTGGTACTAGCCGAGTGGGGGGGTGTTTGAGAACTCGGTCGATAACTCTGAATGGCAGCGAGTACAGAGACCTTTCAAGGCTTGGACCAAAGAGTTATATGACTGCGTGTATTTCATCAGCATAGCCCACAGAGACCGCCGCTTCAGAGTGGGTTTACCTATGATGAGATGACGGAGGTTAGCATACACGTGTGTTCATTTGTACCACATTTCATCTTCACAAATGAAGATCAAGAGGGCCCAGATGAATAAGACGAAACAAGCCCCAGAAACATGCATATTCGGGTTTCAATACCAACTTTCAGATGCGTAAAGTCAACCTGTGAAAATCATACTGGACACAAACCGCGTGCACAGGGTTAGAGAGTCAGTGTGATATGGCGACAAAGTGAGAGAAAGGCAGAGAGAGCATGTAAGAAGACACACTTTTAAGGGGATAATGGGAATGACAGGCTGAATATGGGAGATGACCTTGGGGATGGTATTATCGGCCTAACTCTGTTTCTACTACACTGCAGTGAAACAGGCCTAACATTAAAACGTCTTTTGCATTGGCAGCTGGTTTCCCATATGTAATGGGCGTCAATTGACTTATTCACCACTTTCGCCTTTATTTTTTTTTACTTCCCTTGTACTAATCATTTTTTTAATCAAACACTCATGATTCTGAATGAGCGATCAGATGGAGAATTCCATGTCAATTTGAGAGTTCCCAGAATCATGTTTGGTTCATTATGGGTCAGGGTAACCCTGAGCTCACAGGGTTTGATTTCAAAGCTTGTTCATTGCGCACAATCTTAGGACAATTCGAGTGTAATAAAGTGAAACCCTGTGCCGTCGAGCCATGCACTTTTTAAACATTTCAGAAAATCTCTGCACACACAGAGTTCCAACTTTATCCCTGAGCATTAATTTGATATCTATGCATCTTTCCTAATATGTCTCTGACCTTGTCACTTTTGGCAGATTAAGGCTTAACACTTCCCTTTTGTTGCGTGCCTTATGTGATAAATTAATCCTCAATCTGATTGTAAAATGTTCATCTCCTTTTCTCTGCCGAGTCGAGACGCCAACCTAACAACTATTGTGTTTCCTCCTCGAACGCGATTGTCGTCTTGTCGTCAATGTCTTGGCATCTTTCTGCTCACATATGCGTCCTGATCTTGTCTGGTTGACACAAATTCAGTGCAGAGCTACCATCCACCCATGGTTTCTACGGAGGCCACATCTGCAGTAGATTTAACTTTATTTTGAAAAATGTGAGTAATGTTCCCAATAGGGAGAAAAGCAAATGATCATAAAGTACTGTGGGAGAATGAAGGAAGCAACACACAGCATAGATTCACCAAAAAAAGGTGTTGATAGAGCGATAGCTTGTATATACGAGCCCTCCCATATTGACCTGGCTATTTAATGAGGCAATAAAACAGCAGAGGACTGCAAACTCTAAATGTGTATCAGTTTCTGGCACTGAATGTGGATTACCAAGGTGGAGACTGCGTTCTGGCCTTCAATAGTCCATACAGCCCATCAGCCTGCAAATAATAAGCCCATATTATGATATTTGGAACTTATTGTGTGGCCTGTGTCCTTGAATTGGCCTTTTTATTTTTTTACATTCTTTCAATTTCTCTATGCTTGTTCCCACGTATCTATCGCTTCCATTCTCCTTCAACGGACTACAATCATTCTATTGCCGACATGTGAAGGAAGGGGGCAGACCCACCGCATCTCCAAGAGCGAAACGCTCCGCTCGTTTTGAAGTCGGGCAGGGGACAGACCGAGAGAACCCAGAACCGCACAGAGATTTACTTTCGCAAGAGCAATTGTTCCCTCATCCGTCTGAAGAGGAAGCAGATGCCGATTCTGATCTTATCAAGGAGGAAGAGGAGCAGGAGGAGGTCGGAGGCGGCGGAGACGATGAGAGTCCGAGCGGACAGGAGAGCGGGCCCTGTGCTACCGAAGTCGTCGCCAGCGAACCCGCCGGAGATCCCCACGCCATGACCCTCGACTTGGCGAGCGCAGAGGGGACGGATCCAGAGGTCGAGGCTGAAGAGAATCCGTCGGGAGCGGCCAACCCGTGCCTGGACCCACCCGGCGTGGAGGAGTGCGCCGCGGGGGGCGACCTGGGCGTGGCGGGGGATTTGACGGACGAGGACAGAGTAGCGCTGGGCAAAGAGACGGGTCAAACCATTATGGAGATGGAACCAGGTGACGAACCGGAGCGATCCAGCACAGCTCAGGAAGATGCAGACCCGCAAGACGAACCCAACGCTGATTCGCTCACAGACACTGTGACCGCCGAATTGGCAGGAAGGAGCTGCGTTCAGCCGGGGTCTGAGGTCTTTAGCCACATGGGCGTACCAAAGAGAGAGAGCCAATCGGACAGACCCCGCCTGAAGGTACAGTCAGGCCACGTGGTGTCCCTTTGGCGTTGGTAGTTGCTGTAGTAGTGATGGAGGTGCAGTAGCCTGGTGAAGCACTGGCGTGATAGTTCCTTAGTTTGTTGGTGTTGTTATTTTCCCCCCACCCCAACCCGACAGTCAAAGACCCCCAAAGCCCTAACCCTATCCAACAGTGAGGCCTAGATGGTTGTCTCGAGTTCACCTGAGACAACGTAGTGGAAAACTTGCCGAACTGCGACCTCGCAAATGCTTTGCCCAGGGCTCATGTGGTCACTGAGTTATTTGCAATTCATGAGGGCAGGACTCATGAATACACTTAGAACCCTGTAAAAGTTGCTTATAGATTTTTTCTCTTCATTGCTCACCTTTCCTCTTCGTCAGGGGGTTCAACTCTCTTTGATCCTTTTCATAATCTGTGTCCACGCTTGGATTTAATAATATCTTCCTTCCGTCCCCTTCCTCTAGACGTCCGGGCGCGGGCACAGGTACGCCATCGCAGAAAGACCAGGACGTCCAGAAAGAAAACCTGAAGCTCTCCTCTGAAAATCTGGAGCTCCGCCTTCAGTTGGCACAAGCTAATGTTGAGCTGCCTGGTCTAAAGGTACGCTAGTCACGCGAGCAGAGTACTCGGAAGAGAAGTTTGGCGAAGTCGCCAGAACAAAATTACTGGGCCAGAGAATTTGCATTTTGGCACTGCCTCGCAGACGACAGAGATGCAGATATTGTTTGCAATTCGAAGACATTCAAGACAAGCGTGACTTATTTTGTTTTAGTTCCACAAATGGAAATCAGATTTCCCGTTTCCATGGGAATCCCACTGACTTAAAGGAGACACATTATACCACCAGGTGTGAGTGTGATTAGCAGATTTTTGAAACGGCTTGTAAGGCTAATCACACTCACACCTGGTGGTATAATATGTCTCCTTTAACTGAGGGAACATGTATGAATCAAACCCGAAACCGCATTGGTTATAAAATGTGTTTGTCAGCAAAGAAAATGAAAGTCTTAGGCTACTGCCTTAGGCGAGTAGCGTACTTTCAAAATCTCTGGTTCCTAAAAATCTAATCCAGAGGAAAATTTATAATTGTTCCTATTAAAGGAAAGCCTGTTGTCTGAGACAAGCTAACAAGTTAATAATAAAATATATTTAGGCAAGCAAATAAATACCGGGGTGAAATAAACATTTGAAGTCAATGTCAATCACAGTAGACAACAGAAATAATTTTGTACTAACAAAAGAATCATGTCGATTTTCACGGTCCTTCTGTTTTGGCAGCGAGAAGTCGCAGACCTCAAAGAGATGTGCCGAGTCATGAGGAAAGAAAGAGCCGAGGCAGAGAAGAAGCTGTCCCACTTACGTGGGGTAGGTCCCCGTCTAGAACCACTTTAGACCATCTCACTTTAAACAGCAAAACAGTGCGCTGGGAGCATGTACAGGCAGTGCTGTTTACCTCTACTCATAATGTTTCAGCGTTTGTTTCTCATTGCATTTCTATGACTCCTGTTGTGCGAATCGATTTTATTTTTAAATTTTTGTATGGTAGTTCTATTGCATATTTAAACATTCTCTTTTGCGATGTTAATATGTTATTGTGCTGTACTTCTGCTGCTCCTATGCACACTATTCCTGTCCGGGGAGTAACGAAGTTGATTTTTAAAGGTCCCATGAAATGCCACCAAGTGCGAGGGTGAATAGCCATTACAAGCCTGTTTTGAAAATCTAACCCTTATGACATCAACCCTCAAGTGGGCGTGTCCACCTAGATGTGTGACGGATAGATGAGCAACGTTTGCTACAGTCCACTGGGTAGGCTGGTAGGCTGATCTATCCAGCACAGATCTAGGTGGAAACGCCCACTAGTGATGTCATAAGGGGCCGGTTTTCAAAACGGCTTGTAATGGCTGATCACACACACCCGTTGGCATGTTAAAAAAAAAATCTTATCTTGGAACCCGCTGTGACATTTTCACAGACAAGAGCTCAGCGAGAAGTGAAGGGTCGTCTACCCGAGTGTCCTCACGATGATCGATGATTTAAGAACCACCTGGCTGTGGCTTTGTTCTGTGGAGCAGGCGGGCACCAGCGGTAAGACGGTGGGCGACCTGGAGAAGACGGTGGGGCTGATGAAGAAGGTGGTGGAGAGGGTGCAGAAGGAGAACGACGCCCTCAAGAGAACCTCCGGAACGGCCAATCAGGACAAGCTCGCGTCGCTGCAGCAGCAGCACCAGACCCTCAAGGTGTCCACCACCCTGTTGACACGTTGCATAGTCATTAACACTACATTTACATTTAGGGCAATTAGCAGACACTTTTATCCAAAGCAACTTAACAATAATTACATTTATCAGAAGAAGGTGAAAATACATTAGTCGGTACAGTAAGGTACCAAAGTGCAAAGCACGAACAATCGCTAGGTTAACCCATTCCCCGTAAACAACAAAGATAGCTAGGATTAAGATTCTACACAACTAGATACCATAACTAAGTACGACATACAACAGGTGCGAACATTAAGTACAATAAACAGTGTTTGAAAAGATGTGGCAATTTCAAGTCAAGCGTGAAATATTGAGACCTAACCGCCATCTTCTTACTTCCTCCGTGGAAGACGGAATATGAAAAGGTGAAGCAGGAGGCGGACGCCGAACTGAACGCCAGACTGGAATCCAAAACCAGAGGGATGGAAAAGATAGTGATGGAGAGCGAACGGCTGCGGAGAGAGATTAAAAGGGTCATTTGTTTAGTCGAAATCGAACAACAACTGCAATTAAAATCTTATCTGTTGACAGCTGAAGACGCAAGACTCATGTTTCGGATGCCGTTTCCTGTTTGCACAGGAAAAGGAAGCGACCGAGAGGCTGCGAGTGACCAGGAGCGGCCTGGAAGTGACCATCGAGAAGCTGGAGTCAGAGCTGGAGGAGACCCGGCGCAAGCTACACACCGCTCTGTCAAGGGCCATCCCCGAGGGAGCGGACAGCAAGACCTGGAAGGCCTCAGTGGTGACGAGGTCAGCCGCTGTGCCTGCACTCGTTTGAACCTGAACCAGGCCGCGGCAGCGGTGTTCAGACGGGACTATTTGCAGTAAAGGGTGGATTGACCCATGATGGGTTCATCCAGAATCGTTTTTTCCTTGTCTTAATATGAAATCCTTCAATATTTCTGCAACTGATCAGTTGGATCTTGCTTTGGTGTCTACGGTAATGGTGGTTTGTAGCGGAGGGGGGGGAAGCAGATCATTTTAGATCATTTGATTGTTTGGTTTTAAAGGACCCGAGCTAGGCTCTCTGTTTTTCATCATACTCCCGCCCCAATGCATATGCAGTTATTAGAACGTGATCTTCCAACTGTGGTCTGGCGCTCCTCCAGAATGTATGAAAACAAGATGAAAGAGCTGGAGCGAGAAGGAGAGCAGGAGCGGGCCGAGCGCACGGAGCTCAAGAGGAAACTGAAGGAGGCGGCCGAGCGCGAGGAGAAAGCCCTGCGCGCCGTCCACGCACTCGAGGATCAGGTGCCCCGTCTCCATTCATATCGACCCACTCTCCATTATGTTCCAGGACACGACCGCACCGACAAATGAACCCCCAGGCCCGTTAAGTGTGGTTCAATAAAGATAATGAAAACAAAACCCCCCCCCTTTCAGGCGGTACAGCATGTAGCTCTGCCGTGCGATGGATTCACCTGACCGCGGTTTTTAATCAAGGGCCCGTCAGCAACGAGTGTCTGGCTTCAATAAGCTTATATTTTCATCAATCTTTCATCAGGTGAAAGGCGGCACCAGGATGGACGCAACTACAACCAAAGATTTGGCAGCGCTAAGGTTTGTGCCGGATACGCCGAGAGAAACGATGATTATACAGGCACAGTTCATCTGAGGTGGCCTCACCGTGGGATTGGTTCTGTGGTTGCATGACGCTGAAGACTCTGTGTGTGTGTGTGTGTGCGTGTGTGTTTGTTCTCCAGGCGGGCCAACGAGGAGCTGGAACAGGAGCGGTGTAAGCTGATGAACGAGCTGCAGGAGCTTCCGGGAGGGGTCCGGACAAACGTCCACTCTTCAAGGTGAGGTCTCTTAAAGGGGACATATTTACCACCAGGTGGGAGTGTGATTAGCCATTACACTCCGCTTTGAAAATGTGCAGCTTCGGACGTCACAGGTGGCCGTGTCCACCTCGAAGCGTGCACGATCGCAAACGTTGAGTCATCTATCCGTCAAACATCTAGGTGGACACGCCCGCCTGTGATGTCAGAAGCTGCAGTTTCAAAACGGCGTGTAAAGGCTAATCACACTCACACCTGGTGGTACAATATGTCCCCTTTAAAGGTGGGCTCAAGCCACTTCCCATAGGGTGAAACTTCTCTCAGATTTCGACTGGTGGCCCGTCGCATTTTTCAGCAAAACAGCCTGATGGTGTGTTTCTAGGTTTGCTAAATGACTGTTAATTGTGCCAAGTTTGAAACTTGGCACAAAGAGTTGCGGTTATATCACATTCACACACACCCAAGAAGGAATCTAAACACGGCCACACCTCCTAGTCAAACACCCCACAAAAGTACCCTTGGTAACATAGGTTGACACTAGTTTGATTGGTGTTAATTTTACTCCCATGGCGCTGAATGTCATCTTGCTTTAGGCTCCACGGAGCTGAGGAACCTTCTGAAAGCATCAGAGACCGAGAAGAAACGTTTACAAGGGGAGGTGAAGAACCTGAGTCGAGCCCTGGAGAACTTTGACCCAAAGTTTTTCGATGAGATTGAAGACCTGAAGTTCAACTACAATGTGGAGGTGAAGAAGAACATTCTGCTGGAAGAAGAGCTGAGGAAGGTTTGCACTCAGTTTGGCGTGCCAGCTAATATTCCCAGTGTGTCAATCAGCTAAGCCATTACAAGCCACAAGAGGGCTGTTAAAAGTAACCCAACACTGATGAAACCACAGGCCCAAAGGATAGTTCAGATCAGATAACAGCTACTGATATTACCTGTTCCAATGGTTTGATAACCCTATAAAAAAACCTGTAAAATATATCCTCTGTAAATGAGTTGATTATGACAAATAGAAGCAGGTTTGTACATTTCAATTATTCCTGTTACAAAACAGCGTGAGAGATCTGCTTCATACAGTCCACCACTTTATTTCTTCCTAAAAAGTGCTAATAAATCCTTTTTTATGAACTACGTTACCGTGCAGATGTTTTTTTTTTTTACCCACTGCCAATAAAAGACAATACATGTCATGTTTGTATCTTTTAAATAGCATGTTACCCAACATCCGGTATATATTTACATAATTGTTCTACGTATTAAATTCGACAAAAAAAAAAGAAGCTGCAAACGATTGTGGCAAACGTGTCTCCGCTTCTCCACTGATGGTGAGGTCCTCCAATGCGGTGCGATAGCGCCCCTTGGTGGTCGGCGAGTGCACTGACTTGACTATTGGTTCATTATATATATATATATATATATGGTATAACATTTTATTTGTTACTTGTTTCTAATAACAGTATAACCATGCGTCACCTTGCCAAACCCCCCCCAGTGGGATGAAGTACCTCTTCAGCACAAAGCTTTCAATCTTCATTATGGGTAGTGTCAAGCAGCTGTGGCAATTGGCTCGAGAGTTGGGCATGTCAGGAAATGTAAAAGGAAAGTACAGAGTCTAGGGGTGGACATTGAGGGACCCGACACTACGTGTCCAAGCGGACGTCCTGTAGCCGGCTGAAGCGCTGTCCGTCCAGCCGGGAGAGAGAGGCGAACAGATTCTTGGTGGGGAGCTGGTAGTTGTGGTGCGGAGCTGTCCGGTCGACGCGCACCTCCACGGGCCTGGAGCTGAGGGAGCAGTCGCCGTCCGGCCAGCCCAAACCCAGGTGGTGGCGGTGGATCTGAAGGCCGACACCAGGGAGACGTCGTGTTAAACCCATAGCAATAATGTGGAAGCCCCAGTCGCTAGCGTAACTCATTTCTGAGCTCATAGTAAAGCAACATTTTAACTATAATCTTTCAACGTATAACATCTTTTACGCAATGAAGCAAGCATAATAATTTCCTCCTTACATTATGAAGCAAGCATAACAACTTTTCTACTTTATAAGCCGTTGTCACACATTTTTGCGCATTTGTACATCAGGAGGTTCGACCCTGAGGGACATTCAGGAACGCTGAGAGTTGGGGCTCAGGGTTGGGGGGGGTGGGGGTGCTCACTCACCTTGACCAGGGTGCCGTCGTCACAGTGCCACACAATGCCCTCCACGCCCCCCTCGCGGCTCTCCTGGAACCAGGAGGTCAGGCCCTGGAGGTCCATCGGGGGGGAGGGCCCTCGGACCCCCACGCTGCCGTGGGACACCAGGGCGTGAAGGGGGTGCTTCTTGGCCCCCATGCCTGGAGGCGTGGACAGGCGTGGACAAGCAACCATTTGATGACGTATGGTTTATTAGTGACGCGCATCAACATGGCGGAACATGAAAGTTTTGCTCACGATAAAAGAATCAACCATCCTATCATATACTTATATTGATTCACGTTGTAACCGTCTGTTGGCATCGACTTTAAAAGTTGCGTACTGGTAAACCAGCTCTAGATAAGGGCAAGTGTAGCCTTCCATACAGTGGCAATACAATGTGCTTCTCATAAATAAAAGCAAAAGGATAGTAGGTGATAAGCTGCAAGGAAATAAAGGCGTGCAAACTTCAAACTGATGAAGTTCTGTTTAGTTCTGACTTTTTTATTGGATAAAAAAAAACAACTGAAAAACTTTTAGATTCCCAATGCGGTGCACATGGACGGTCGCTGTCGGGAAAACGTGTAAGGGTGAGAGTCATGGACCATGAGCGAACCTTTAGTCTCGCATGCACCCGGGGATCAAGTCTCAAGCAGGACATCATCTGCCTTTTAAATGTATGTGCCATACATTATCTGTGTTGTCTGAAGACGAAAGCTTAAGTCTTATCTGGCCTTTAATCCATGTTCCCTGCCTGTGCTCTCTCAAGTTGAGTGCTAGTACATGACCTTTTCAAAATACGAAAGCGTTTTGTTTTTTTTCATTTTCAAAAAGAACATTTGCTTTGTGGTGAATGGAGAACTTGTTTAATCTCCTACTCGGTCTCCGTTTGCCCGAATAACAAAATGTATAACTAAGATGGTCATTTATATAGGTCTGAAAAGAGGCTGAAGCAAAACATTGCAATGTGATGAAAAGCAGACGGCCCTGTCGGTAAACACGCCAATGGACAGATCTGGATCAGATCTACGTGAGCCACGTAAAAGACCCATTCTGAGATTAAAACGTCTGCACCCCTGTATGATAGGATCTTTAAGGCCCTCGGGGTCTTGAAGTCGCAATGCCTTCGATAGTGCCCCAAACTCTTAGTAGGCGGGAGACTTTCTCAATAAAATAAACTCAATAACAGCGTCCTGCCCGTTCTACCCGGCTATCTGCCCTGAGAGACGTGAACTAGAGTAGCTCAGATGGCAGACGTTGATTGGTAAGATGATCGTAAACAGAGAGAGTGAAAAGGCTAGCAAGCCATTTACAGTTCCACATTTAGGACTTTTATCCAAAGCGACTTAATATTTACATTACTATACAAAGAACGGCAATTTATCGCTGTCAGAGCAGTATGGAAATTCATAGAAACAAGTGCTAGGTTACCTTGCAAGACTAGCCTTTTTTTATATGGAAAATATGTCAGTTATAGGATGTGATTTTATTGAAAACATCCCTATCGATCAGCATACGTATGATACATACGGATATGTCCAAGTCATGTTAAGCGAGTGGAAAAGTTACCAACCGCAACTTTAAAGGGCGAACCCCTTAACCAGTATGACGGTTAAGGGTCCCGGGTAGAGGGGGAGCCCGGAGGTCCCGGCCCCTACTCACCGTACGGGTTCCCGTTGACGTTGGTGCCGATGAGCTCCAGTGTTTGCTCCATCAGGTCGACGAGGGGGACCAGGGCCAGCTCCAGCAGACCGGGGCTCTGGTCCCCGGGCCGTAGGACCAGGGCCACGCCGGTGTCGTAGTCCACGGCCGAGGAGTGCCAGCAGTACTGCTTGTTGTCCGTCTGCACCGGAACCCAGCCTGCAAATGAGGGATCGGTGTTATCAATGTTTTCGTCAGCCTTAGCCGATGAGCCGATGAGCCGATGTTTGACGTCGATACTGCTTCTGCTCCCTCAATTGAACATCATAAAAAATACACAATGATAACATAACAATTTTAAAAAAAGAACATTTGTTGAACTGTCTGTAAATCATGCCAGGAATTTAAATACATGATAATTATAATAATCGGCCGATGCCGATACACGTAAAAAATAAGCTAATATCGGCCGATAGTGTCAGCCGGCCGATATGTCGGTCGAACACTACTACACAACATGACCAAAAGACAGTCCGCCCGACTGGGGGTACTGTCCTCAGAGATCTATCTGTGTCCTCTCTGACAAGGCATCAAGGCATGAGAAGCATTGCAGAACTGTGGTATTTGTTCCCCTTTCCCTGCGGTACTTTTTGCAGGAGTTAGTGATTAGTTATCCATAACGACTTCAGATAACTATCATGAAAGGAGCAGGTAGGGGTTAGGGCTTTTCCTCTAGGATGACGACAGGGGGCCAGTGGGGGGGGGGGGCAAAGGGCCTATCCCCTTTCAGCTGAGAGTCATACTAGCCAGTACAATATCCCACCTGCCCGAAGGAATGATGAAGAAAACCCAAGACTTGAAAATCTGGTTTGTTGCTAACGTATCTGTAGTCTAGGACCTAGAATGACCAACACAGCGTCATCTTCTGTATGTATGGGCGGGGATGGTGAATGAATTGTGGGTCCTTTAGCCCCAAAAAGCCTGCTTTGACTCTGCTTCAATGGGCACAGTTGCCTATAAGTTTTGGAAGCTCCATGAAATCTATTCATGTTACATCAGGGCACATGAACAGTGCGAACAACGGGGTTGAACCCAGTACCTTTTGGCTGGGAGTCAAACACCCTTACCACTAGACTATCCATCGCTCTAAAGAAGAAGGCTTTTGAGAAACCTGGAAATACTCCGTGAGCGCTGGTTCAGATGTTTGGACGATGCGTCTCAGTCTGAACAGCTCCAAACACTCGAGATCGGTTTTGACTGTCCGTGACGTCACTCTACGCGACGCCAGACCTGACCCAATGCGCCAAACCACCCGGCTCAGTCCTTGGACCGAGGGCATGTATCGGTATAAGTCGATTTATGAAAGTCTTTTGCGTTCTTTGATCCATCTTGTTTGTTATTGTTTTTCTCGTCGCTATTACATGACGTCACACAATACACGCGCTGGATGACGCCTCCGCTCCGACGTCGTTGCTACAGCAACCTGTCAGATGGGTCAATAATGTGGCCCAGTCTGAACAGAGCCAAATGCGATTTGGACACTTGCTAAAACAGTGTGGACAGTCAGCCCTAAAAATCGGATATGAGAAGGAATCAGATTTGCCTGCAGTCTGAACGTGGCCTAGGAGTCAAACACCCTCACCACTAGACTATCCATCGCTCTATTGAGAAGAAGCCTTAGAGAACCTGGAATATGTCCGTGTTCGTCAGGGACCGGTGTTCCCTCGTGGTGTTTGACACCGTGAGCTGGGATCCAAGCCTCTGGAACGGTCCTGAAGTCCTCCTCTACCTTCCATGTGAAACCTGGCCAACGAGAATAACACACAAACACCCCACCGCAATCATACGTCAGTTCCTAGTCGTTATGGATTTGATTTAAGTCATAACAATTTGCATTAAAACATGACGGTTTACATACGACATTTCTGTCACAACCCGAGCAGCGAAATGCTCCAAATATCCGTGACCTAAAATGCTTACAATACGATTATTGAATAATCGTGACCAATTGGAGGAAAGTCATCTGGGTTTAATTTACTAATCACATGAATCTAAACTGGCAAGACATATATTGTATGCTCTTGTTTGGACTACTCTCAATGACGTCAGCGACTGCAACAGTGCTTCCCAAAATAAACCTCAATATGTAAAGGGTTTTTAGTCTCAAATGGTATGAAGATTTGTGATTCATCTTTTTTTTGTTTGCTACTACTGAAGTTGCAGCCTTCCCCAGATATCATTACTGCTCATCAGCTGCATTCACATGAATGCAGAGCCCCCACTAATGAGGACACATCAGGCTTAAAAGTATGCTTGTTTAAGTAAGAGAACACTTAATAATACATTTAATTTAGAGGCGCCTTTCATGGCATCCAAGGTCACCTTACAGAGCATAAAATCATCATAAATCGTTAAAAACAAGAAATTGTGGAAAAACCACAAAAAACAAAACAAACAATGAAGACAGTGATCAGTTAGACGTTGTGTGCGAGTTTGAACAGGTGAGTTTTTTGAGTTGTGACTTGAAGGTTGTAATGGTGTCTTGACTGTTTTATGTGAGGGGGGAGGGAGTTCCAGAGCCTGGGTGCTGAACAGCTGAATGACCGGGCACCCATTGTAATGAGTCGTGATGTGGGGGTACATAGTAGCCCAGCAGAGGTTGAGCGGAGGGAGCGGGAGGGAGTGTATTCTTGGAGGAGGTCGCAGAGGTAACTGGGGGCTAGGTTGTGGACTCACAATACCTTTAGAACTTTTGTGAGAATGCTGATATTTTTTGAAGCTCTTGTCGGCTAGTTTGGTTGGCTTGCGGTCCAGTCGAGCCCAGAGCCATGGTTGCCCTGTAAAAACCCAAGAAATAACAAGAGTGGTTATTTGGCTTTCAGTTGAGTGAAACAACCAATGGATGGATAACAGCTGCAAGAGAATTCAGACAACATTTTGTGATTTGAGTACACCCAATATTAGTGCCATATCCAACCTTTCTGGGGTTGCATAGCGAACCTTTACCTTCATAATATGTCACATAGCAGCAGGTGCCGTCCAGCTTTTCTGTGGCCCGCGCGCTCTCCACGTTAGACTCCAACGCCAAGGGGTTGAGGTGTTCAGTGGCGATAACCTGAAACGGCTACAGAAAGAAAAGTACTGGGATAAATATGGAAGATAATTAATCAGGATTAATGAATGATATTCCATATCTAGCCCTGTAGTAAATTAGCGGACTGTATCATAAAAGGGCCGACAGAGAAAAGGGGTAGAGAAGCCCATGGCTATGTTTTGATTCGGGATTCATGTTAAGCTAAACACAGACCTGGCCAAGCCGTTTTCTGGATTGTTCCTGTTTCACTTCCGTCAAAAATAAACATGGCACTTTCTGTTGAACTGAACTGAGACGTGGCATGTCTTATTCGCGTTGTTATTACAGTAGGAGGACAGCTAAGTTCTGATGTTGCTCAGAAAACGTTTGTTAGCATCAGTAGGTCCATGCGCTTGCTAGTGACAGCTGAGTCCTCTACGCATGCGCGAGGAATTGTGGGTATCGTAGTTCTAGGGAACATTTTTGTAGGAACGTTTTAGGCTACCGATTGAGGGTTTAAGAAGCGGACACAATAAATTGTACATTGAGCCACCAGTCTAATTCAATTATAAAAATATACAAAATATTTTTTTGGAATAAATGAAACACGACTTGAACCATGAATGTTTTAATTATTTTATTTTATAAAACAATGTGAATACATTTAATGATAGGCCTACACCTTTCCTCGACAGAAAATAGAACATGAATAAGTAACCCTCTTTTTCTAAAAAAGAACACACGCACACAGTCACTCACACAAACACACAAGTACACGCTCAAAAAAAACTGTGCCAAGGCTTTCACCGCTTTACAGAAACTGCTGTAAAAAGCAGCCACTCCACCTACACCGCGGCGATGGTGTTGTTGTCTGATGGACGGACGCAGGGTGTGGCCTCGCTGGCGTTCTTGCCTTCGGTCTTTTCCTCCTCTGACAGTTGGGTCTGCGGGGGCGTATCACTCTCTTGCTTCGACATCTCGGTCTCCGCCTCTTCCCTAGTCTGCTGGGGTCGGGCCCAGGGCGGGAGAAATAAAAACCTTTGCCTGCATGAGGGGACCAGAACAAACGACCAATGGACCAATGAAAAACCTTTACCATTTTTGCGGTGAATTGATAATGAAATAAGCATTCAAAAACACCGTAAATATTTTTACAGACAGACGACAGACAGACATACAATGTATAAATATAATCACAAAAGATAATATCTAGAAACTTTCAATCTTAAATTATATTTCCTTATTGTATTAAGGGGAGAGGGATGTGGGGCTACCATATTTCCTTACAGTTTGCAGTACCAGGAGGCAGCGGCAATCGAGACCATCAGCACAACAAGTCCCACCACAATAAGAGCCACCTGGAGGCCTGGGGGAGAAACGCCACAACACAGGGGCTCTGATCAACATCTGCCACAAAAACGTGGAGAGACACCAATCCCCCTGTATCCAAGCAGCAAACGTGTCCAGGTTTGCTAAAGGCGGCAGGGACTTTATAGGTTATATATGTATTCATACCTTTCTAAATTGCAGCACCTTGTCATGTATGGATAATAAAAAAAAAGACATTAACGTTACAACTTTATTAACAAAGGCTATGGGCTTGGAAACTAGGAATGGGGAAATATCTTGTGGAAGGCCGACGGTGCATTTGATTAAAAGTTAAAGTCTATCGATCGTAGACCAGAAGTTGAGACAAATATTTATCTAAATAGCCTACATCACCCATACAGAAATAAACGTACGGTGGAAAGAAAAAGTTAGTAATAAGAATATACAAAGGATAATTATTTTGAACGGAAGAACACAGAGTGGTCAAAATCTAACCTCCTTGTCTGAATTGTTCTTTGGTTCTTATGGTGTAATGGTGCAGTGCCAGAGGTTTAATTTGACTTTGCTGATGTGTGCATGTGTTTGTGTATTGGTGGGGGGGGGGGTTAATTACCTCCTAAAGATCTCTTGGAGGAGCGGAGGAGCGTGTTCTCAGAGGGGCTTTTCGTGGTGGTTGTTGTTGTGGTGGTGGGGCTGGTGGTGGTATGGTGGGGGGGGGTTAATTACCTCCTAAAGATCTCTTGGAGGAGCGGAGGAGCGTGTTCTCAGAGGGGCTTTTCGTGGTGGTTGTTGTTGTGGTGGTGGGGCTGGTGGTGGAGGAGGGGTGTAGAGGGAAACTAGATAAGCTGGAGGCCCTCACAGGGGTAGCAGGGGTGGATTTCCGCTTCCTGGTGGGGGTCCTCGAGGTCACCACGCGATGCGTACCAGGAGGAGCAGTCGAGGGGAGCGGGGGTGAGGAGGTGCTGGACGTAGCGAGGGATGAAGGGGCGGAGGAAGAGGAAGAATACCAAGAGGAACGCACAGTCGGTTTTGGCGAACGAACGGGATCACGAGGAGTAGGTCTCGGCGGGTATTTCCGTCGTGGTTTGGTTAAGGGGGGAGTCTGGGTGTGCCTGGGTGCTTGGGTGGGGGAGGCAGTGGGCCGGGCGTATCGCCTCCCCGTTGCTGTAGACGTTGACTTGAAGTCTGCAGCGCTGGCGGTTGTGGTGGGTGCATCTGCGTTTGAACAAAACGGCTTCATAGTTATTGACAGAATATAAATGCAATATTTTACATTTCTTAACCAAGCATAACCCCAACATATTTCCAGAGAGAGAGAGAGAGAGAGAGAGAGAGAGAGAGAGAGAGAGAGAGAGAGACAGAGATAGAGAGAAGAGAGAGAGAGAGAGAGAGAGAGAGAGAGAGAGAGAGAGAGAGAGAGAGAGAGAGAGAGAGAGAGAGAGAGAGAGAGAGAGAGACTTTACCTTCTGGTTTGAAGCAGAAAGCGGCAAAGCGCTTTGTTGCCGGCACTTTCCAAGTGCCCAACCCTACTATGCTCTTCCCACATTTCTGGTCTGGGGTTTTGCGTGGGATGATCACTTTCATCACATCATCCGTCCATCCAAAGCTGTTCACAGAAAAGCGGCACAGAGGCTTGGTATGATTTGTTTGCCTTCTCACTGAAATGTATCGTCCAGCGCGTCATGTCATACTATGAATGAACCAAGGATGTATATTTAAATATTTAAATAAAATGACTAAATGTCATGTCATTTTGTGTTTTTAATATTTAGTAATTATTGATACTGGTGTATATAGACCTTATCTGGATCACGTTTTCATATACTGCAGGCTAATGTGTTTTTGTGTTATTTCATTTTCTATCTTGTAGTGTGACAGCAGTGGCGAGGCTAGACCTTTTTTGGGTGGGCTCAAGCCCACCCAAAACTTTTACTTAGCCCACCCTATCGTTTCGTCCTCAAATCTAATATTCTAGTGTGTATTTGTTACACAAGCAATGAGAGGATGGATGCAGTACACCAGGAGTGCCCAACCAGTCGATTGCGATCTACCAGTAGACCGCCGACAGATCCCATGTCGACCGCGAGGGGTGAAGAAAAGAAAAAAAAAAAAAGATTTTTTTTTTTTTCAATTCTGCGTCACTATATTGTTTGTTTTAGTTATGCGTCGTTGGTGTGTGTGTGTGTGTGTGTGTGTGTGTGTGTGTGTGTGTGTGTGTGTGTGTGTGTGTGTGTGTGTGTGTGTGTGTGTGTGTGTGTGTGTGTGTGTGTGTGTTATATTTTATATTAAATGTACACTACAGCCTATCACTAGTACCACCCATCAGTCCCTTAAACACGGCCACAAAAAAAAGTATTTGCGTGTGACATATAGGTGCGGTATCGTGGGAGCATGTCTATGTTCCCCGGGTCCTATGTTCCCCTCTTTGTACGAGACTGGGGATCATAGGACCCTTTTTTTTTTTTTTTAAAAAAGGAGTGCATCAACAATAGTTACGCACTCCTTTTTTGGAGTGCAACCAGCTCCTACACTCCTGACTACGAGAATTTAGCCTCCTCCTCCCAATGCCAGGTCTCCCATTAAGGTAGGAAGTTTTTCTAACTCAGAGATCTACCTGTTTTGTATCTGGTTATTTTTCTGTTTTGTTCATATTAAGGTCAGCTATGGCTATTGCTCATCATGCAGATTGGCGTGTGTGTGTCTGTGTGTGAGAGAGAGAGAGAGAGAGAGAGAGAGAGAGAGAGAGAGAGAGAGAGAGAGAGAGAGAGGAGAGAGAGAGAGAGAGAGAGAGAGAGAGAGAGAGAGAGAGAGAGAGAGAGAGAGAGAGAGAGAGAGAGAGAGAGAGAGAGAGAGAGAGAGAGCAAGAGAGAGCAGAGGGAGTGGGTTTGTGATACAGCACACTATCCAAACTGGCAACTGTGAGAGGAAATTGTCTGTGTGTGTGTTTGAGATAGGGAGGGTTTGTTACGTGATGTTGGCTACTTGAAAAGTAGATCTTGGGTCAAAAAAGGTTGGGCACCCCTGCAGTACACTAATGAACAGGCTCAAATGGGCTAGTGAAATCGAGCGCAACCTTCCTGCAGGAATCTCTAACCTCTGATCGGTGGGTAGGAATCTCCCGTTTGACAAAACCAAAAATGCAGAACGAGCACACCTAACATAGTTTCTGCTGTTTTGTCTGTCAAAGAGGCTAGCTAGTCTTTATCAGAAAATCCACGATTTCCAGCTGTGTTATAACATGACCTTGTAATAATAATAATAATAAAAATAATAATAATTTTAAAACCTTGACATAATCTGTCAGGTGTCTGTTAAATGACAGTTGACCACAAGGCGATTCTATCTATGCCTCTTCTGAATTGCTTCATGTTTTAGTCGGCAGAGCCTTGTAATGCTGCGTAGCATGATAAACATGATAAGGAGCAAGGAGCAGAAAAAGTTGAAATGGGGGCTAATGTTCAGTTGAAGCTGCATTATTTTATCAGCTGAGGGAGTATTCCTTACCATAACAACGTAGGCTAATCAACAAGTACAAAATGTTATAATCCTATGAAACTCAGGAAAACTCTGATTAAAGGCGTCAGGGGGGGCATGAGTGGCAGAGGGGACTAAGGCCAAGTCCACACGTACCAAAACGATCTTTTTTTGTGTAGGCCTAGTTCACTCTTTGATATGGCTGTCTGTTCTAAAAGCATACGGCTCCTTTAAATGCGTATGCAAATTTGAATTGTACGTCATGAGCGACTTGAGCGACCAAAGCGAACAGAAATATTCGCAGCGATTTTTATGAGCGACCAAAGCGTCTTTGGTCGCTCAATTCGCTTTTGGTGTGAACGTGCAGTAACGCGGCCGGTGGGATCAGGCCTTTTGCAGTTTTGTTCAAATGTTACAAATTGAGTTAATAAACTGAACCTCTAAATAGTTTTACGTTGTTGCAGATGTTATCTCCGTTAATTGTATTAATCTAAATTAATAAATATAAGCAGGTTCTCAATAGTAGGCTATTTCAATTCAGGGAGGGTGTCAAAGGAAATTTAATATACCTCAAATGTTATTACAGTTCACATCCATTGATTATTCCTTCATCCAAACATTATTTTTTCCTTTCATTACTTTAGTGGTGCATTTAGAACTGCATTATTTAGCTGACACTGTCTGCTATTGGCTTAGACATACAACAGCATAGTAAACTAAGAAAATAAAGGTTGTTGGACAGGAATTTTTATATACTTTATATATCCCTGTGGCTTCCTGGGGTTGAGCCCCCCCAAAAGTCAGAACCTAGAATCGCCCCTGTGTGACAGCAAGAAGCATGGATTGTCGGAAGTCGCTTTGGGAAACGCTCACGTGATGAATCGTCATTACCTGCACGTTTGAAATCCACTCTGCAGCGCCACCTCCATCTGCTTTATGGTCGCTATGGTAGCGTCCAGCCTGAGACAAGCGTCCCTCGCTTCGGCGGCGGTGAACTGATATGTACCGGTTTCAGGGATCATGAAAACCCCAGCGATCCTCGCGCTAATGGGATCGGCTGGACGCATTAAATATGTCAGGTGAGGTCATTGGATTTAAAACAAAATAAAAAAATCTATAAATAGATAGTAATAGATAGTTAAATGTAATTTCTTTCAGAAACTTTTATTTCAATATCTAATTTATTATAGCCTAACAAATGACACTAAGTGAATATAAGTCAATACAAACAATCAAATTAAAAAAGCTTTGAAACAAGGACTATTGCTAAAAGAAAGAAAAAAACATTTGCACATGCAAACAAAACATTTGAAAAATTTAAGTAAACTACATAATGCAAATAATACTTACATTTCCATGTATAGCTATTTTCTACTATCTCGGGAAAAACATTGGGCATAGCCCCAAACATTTTATTATATTTTTGCAATCCATCCTGTTTCTTCCACAATATCCATAACCTGGTACTCACACACACCAAGAGACCAAGAGAAAATCCTGATTACATACCTTTTAATTGCCCTTGATTAAAAGCAATGTGGATGGATAGAGAGAGAAAAATCACAGGAGAGTAAAACCAAAAGTTTGCCATGACTCCAGATGAACCAGAAATATAACTGAAGTGAAGCGACTGAGAGGCTCGACAAAATAAATCAAGAGAAGAAGACGACAATGAATGTGATGAGTTTGTTGAGAGGAAACAGGAAGTAAAGGTCAAATCTGCTTGATGCCCCTCTTTCAGAGCACCCTTGCTGGAGGTAGGACAACCATAAAACTGCATCAAAAAATGTCAGTGGGAGGTCACATTGGTTTGCCATACCATGAACCTTGTATTTCACCTTTTAAATTCTACCAGTGACAAACGACTAAGGATTTCCTGCACCCTGGGAACCCTAGATTACGACCCACAAACAATTCGAAGGGATATTTTACAGCTAAAAGTCTAGATAGTGTATCTAGCTTTGACGAACTTGACCCCAATGAGCCCCAATTTCTTTAGGGTCCATTCCCACACTTCTCCATGAAATTAAATCCTGTAGAACGATTTGGGGACGTTGTTGAAAAACACTACACAGGAAGATAGCAGCCATTGAGGTGCGAGAAAGTCCAACTCCCGGTTCATGATGGATTCCACTACTCTGATTAGTTTCTGCTTAGCAAGCATAGCTCCTCTGATGTCATAGCTGACAGAACTGGCCAGCGCCAGGGTGGAACACCCCATTCTTCCTGCGCTCCCTTCCCCCCTCTGTCTCTCTCTCTCTGACTCTCTCTAATAACTTGTTCTTCCTGTCCGTCCCTATGTCCAGCCAGCCATCCATCTATCCATCGGTCTGTTGTTCCTCTGTCTGTCTGTTCCTCCATCCCCCTGGCTGTCTATCTGGTCAGTGTTGTTTGATACTCTTCCTGAGATCATAGTTTAATGCTACTATTTAAATTAGACACAATTTATTAATATCTCGTCTCTCTCTCTCTCTCTCTCTCTCTCTCTCTCTCTCTCTCTCTCTCTCTGCCATCTCTCTCTCTCTCTCTCTCTCTCTCTCTCTCTCTCTCTCTCTTCTCTCTCTCTCTCTCTCTCTCTCTCTCTCTCTCTCTCTCTCTCTCTCTCTCTCTCATTAGCCATATCCTGTTCTGTGCGACTATCTCCCTCTCTCTCATTTGTCAGTTTCCTCTTCTGTTCAACTAATGTCTCTTTCTCTCTTATTTCCTCTATCTCAAGCAACGGCCCCTCCCAGGCAGACAGAGAGGTTAACTCATGCTGCATAGCATTGCAGATTTACAACAACACCTACACAAAATCATGTTGTATGCCACTGCATGTCAAAACAACATACATGTAGGTATTCATCTTCCCAGAGCAGAACTATAGAATCCATTGGGTCAAACCCAGCCTCACCAAGACCCAGAGTCCAATCAGCCTGACTCGGGCCAGATGAGGCTGCTTAAACCAGCCATCGTCTACACACACTCCACAAAGATGCTCAATTCCTGTATGCTGGGCCTCAGAACACAGGACTAGATCCACCTGGATTAGAACACCAGCCTACTGTCCTACTCTACATTCCAGCCCTGAAGGTTACGGGGAAAGATGAGGAGTTGCTCTCTCCGTGTGGTTCCTCCGGGCCTTTTAGGTTGAGGCAGCTTCTTCACCACATCACTTTTATGAACATGTGCCACATCATTTTCCTTTATAGCAAACGTGGGTCTCTCCCACTCTTTAGTGTTTCCCTGGATCCTTCTGAGAAATTGTGCAAGTATTTCGTCATCCTTCAGCCACTCAGTATCAGTCTGGTGCTCTCTAGTAGTGTATATTGTGTAGCTTACCTGCTGTGTCTTTTGTACTCTGAAGACGCCTGTTTCATCCCCATTGTAAATCATGCGTGGAAGGAATGTATGCCTGTTAAAGATGAGACGCAAGGGAAGAACCTTATCAGAATCAAAACCAAATCTTACCGGTAAAACCTCCATAAAACATTTGCAACTAAAGAATTAATTCTGTCACCTGTCCATCACTACAGCCACATTGTCAAAGAACTCCTTCAGACAGAGAGATGGTGACTTGCTAGGAAGCTGCCAAACCAATCTGCACCCAGAGTAGACAATTCATTATTATAGGATTTAGCTTTGTGGCAAGATCAGTTGGCCTTAGTTAACCTACAGAATCATCGTGACCTCTTGCACACCCTAGCCTGCTTGCACATTGTGTCTTTGTCCAATTGGCAGGGATATTGTTTTTCTCGGCATATTCGATATTCGGCATATTCGATTCGCCAGTTGACGGCACTTAACTGGAGGAGGGCCATGGAACTGGTCAGCTAGTTGTTTCAAGTGTTGGGCAAGCTCTTCCTCCATCTCATCTGTGAATATTCTCTTTGCCTCAGATACTGCACCCCAGGCTACTGATTTTACTTCCCCTTTCTCTTTTTTCTTCATGGATCTTGGGAGGCTTGACTTGTCCATAATTCTGTCCCTTGCAGCGGCTTTTATAGACAGCTTCCCTTCCTTAACCTCAGCGGCTGCACTCTCCATCTCCTCGAAGGGTGTTTTGCCCCAGGTTGTCTTCCTGCTGTATTGCCTTGGCATGATGGCTTTTCTACAATGTTTATGACATTAAAAATAAAACATATGCAATGTAATATTACATTAAAATACGATTAAGACTAAACTTAACTTGTGCCTCATGGTGGGATGAGACACTGTCTCACTTTACCCCACACTACAGCATTTGTCTCACTTCACCCCACCACCACCATTTTAGAAAAAAACAACCTCTCTTAGTAATTCAGGCTAATCTTCAGCTAGCATCATCACATGGTTTTATATGTTGGTAGTTCATCAACATGTACGTCAGTTTTTCTACCTGAATCAATTTGCTTTGGCACAACAGTTGACAGCAAGAAAATGTACTTTTACATGCCAAAAAATATATTTTTGTGAAAAAAGCATGCTTACCACAGCACCATGAGGTCCTCTCCTGAAAGGCCAAGGGGATATTGGAGGGGTTGTAAAACATAATGGTCACATGACCACAAATGTGTTGCCTTGCCAAGATACAGGGGGTGTCTCACATTACCCAAAGTCTCACATTACCCTATTCTCCCTACTAATTGGTTTGTAGGATCCTTATAAGTACTTAGAGGCATGATAGACATTTCAAATGAGTAGCTTTTTTCTTTTTTTTAACAATCATTGTTTTTGCTATAATCGTCCTACAGCACCACACAGTAGGTTTGTGTTCCTATGTGAAGTTCATTTTCAGAGATAACCATACATGCTATATGTTGTTTTCATGACATTTTTTGCACAGACAAACCCATTCTAAATACAGTGTTACATAGACTAGGAGCAAGTATCATTGAGCAGCTAAAATAAGAGGGCCACAGCCCCATCCTTGAACTTGCCAAAGATCTCCCTGAGGGTAGCATACCAACCATATTGTATCACAGAAATTGCCGTAGTGCTTTACTTTGAAGAAAACGCTTGACTACATCCTTTCAGATGAAAGTTCTGCAGAGGGATCTCTCCTAGAGGACTTAAGACAATCCACTAGGCACGGTCCAACGATATCAAGGGTGTATGAGGCCAAATGTATATTTTGTGAGAAACACATCAAGTATTTGAAAGGTCAAAAGGACAAAAGCGAGTCTGACAAAATGCATAGAGTTGAGAGCAGATGACAAAATCAGAAAAGCAGCTGTCAGGAAAGGTGACAACAGAATGCAAGCCATAGCAAGTCGTGACTTAGAAGCAGCTGAAGGCCATTTCCATAGTTCCTGCTACAAGGTATACATGAAGGATTTGTATTCAGACAGAGACTAAACTTGCCTGGACCAAGCAGAATCTCCTTATGAAGCAGCAGAAAGAATAGCATATTAGGTTTTTGCATACATTAGAGAAAAAGTGATTGGACATCCCACAGTGGTACCTCTAAAAGATCTGACCTCTAAACTTGTGACAGAAATGGGTGGATCTGGTGTTTCCAAGCCCCAACCACAGTGAGTTTTACAAGCATCCAATGCAGAAGTGACAAACATTGCAGTAGCACCGGGTGGCCACTACGAGGTGGTACCAAAAGTGAGCAATGAATTTGGCAAATCTTAATACAAAACAACTAAGGAAAGCATTTGGTATACGCTGACAATACGACTATGGATGAACTAGTAGATTTGTACTACAAACTTATTAAAAGTTGTACAAATCGCACACTGGTGAAAACGTATCGAAAGTAGCACTGAAGATTTGCCGTGGTTCCACTCTGAGGGAATCAACCGTACATCCTAAAGTGTTAAACAATTATTCAGTGACTTTAATAAACCATCTGAACTGTGTACCAACAAACAAGCAGCCAGTATGAATAACTGATCTGCTCGACATGTGAGACTAATGCAGTGGGACTGTACATGCCTCTGATTGGCTGAGACATGGCATGAACACGGCACACAGGCTCCAGCGACCTCATTTGAAGATTGCCAACAGAAGGGAGATGCTGGAACCTGGTCAGAGTCACGTACAAGTACTTTTTTTTATGTGTGTTTATGTTTTTATATTCCTTACTTTCATATTCTATTTTTAAATATACATTTTATAATGGAAGTGAGGGTGGGGGGGTCAAGGTGAGGGTAGAGGTTGAGGGTAGGGTAGATGTGTATAGGTCAACTCATTATGGTCAGTATTAAAACATCACATAATGCACAACATGCAGAAAAAGCCACACAACTAGGTAGAATTTGTTATACATGATTTTATATAAATACCACGAGTATACATTTTATAAAATCGTTTGCACATTGAAACATTTTGTCCGATGTCCGAACCCATTTTGATCACAAAGCGTATATCGTGAATCCAGTGCAGCCATCTGTCCCTAACTCTGTCCCTAACACTGAACCCCGACGCCTTGAAGGACAAGGAACCCTCCCACTGTGGGGAGGAAGGCACCCTTGGTGAGAAGGTCACGTTGTGAGAGTGTGGAGGAGATGAATCCACAGGCCAAAGTCCTGTTGTGTGAAGGAGATGAATCCACAGGCCAGCGATGATTGACGGTTGTTGATCACTGAAATGTGGACAACAGCATCTTGTTCAGTTGACTGTCTAGGTAGTGTCATGTTATCAAAAGGTTATTACACCTGTAGTCAATTAACACAATATCCATGTCATCTTCAGCAGTGGGCTACTGACCTAAAGGACTCCAGCTGGTCAGAGATGCAGGTTTGACGCAGCTCAGGTGCGTCTGTCCCAGACTGGACACAGCATTTCAACTGCACCTTGCAAAGACGGATGATATGAATACAAAAGGATACAATGACTCAGTTATTTAGCAGACCGTCCGAGCCAAAGAGACTTGGTGAATTCAGAAGTGCGTCATGCCATGTAGTCTGAGAACTCGGGTCTGAAACCCAGTACCATTTGATGGCGAGTCCAAGTTCCATCAGCACCAGACTCACCTTCCAGATGCATGGCTCCTCCTTCAGCTCTCTCCTCAGTGGTTATCCCCTTGGAGCCGGGTGTCAGTCACCCCACCCTGACATCCTTCACCAGGCAGGTCCTCCATCACCTCCCTCTGCCCCGCCTTCCTGTTTGGAGACAAACAGGGCTGTTTGGCCTCAATGTCTGGGCACAATCAGATTGGTAGTTTGATAGTCTGACATCAGTGGTGGTTTGCTATAATGTCTGGTAGTAAATGGTAGTTTCCCAGTACAAGTCATGTTCAGTTCATGCAAACATACCAGTACTACTTGTTGGCAGGCAGGCTCATGGTTCTCCAGGTGCATGGGCTCCACCATCAGCTCTCCTCAGCCAAGGACTCCTGGTCTGTATAAAGAGTGGTGGTAGTTCAGCAATTTGGGGGAGGGGGGGGGGGGGGTATTCTTGTGACGCCCGGTTTAAACCAAATCCCTGGCTGGAGTGTTAATGAGGGCATTTCCAACTTGCATAGAAACTTAAGCAAATGCAAAGCAGCTATAGTTTGTAACATTTTAAGTCAGAACACTGAAATATTCTAGTTGATGAAAATGCTGTTCAGTGACATATATAATTGAATCTCTTAGTTCTGATCGTCGCATGACGGAACACAATGATGACCCACAGCTGGCCTTTACCTTCCAGAGGCCTCTGCAGTCGCATCGTAGTCCTCCGAGCGGATCCTGGTGGGTCAGCGATACAATCAGGATATGAAAAAAAAAAAAAAAAAACATTCTCACACCTCAGTAGACACTTTTTCTTCATTTTAGAAGGGGACATTATACCACCAGGTGTGTGTGATTAGCCTTACAAGCCATTTCCCAAATCTGCCCCATATGAATTCACTAGTGGGCATGTCTACCTAGATCTGTGCTGATAGATGACCAACGTTTACTTCAGTCCACTGGGTAGGCTGGGAGAATGATCTGTACAGCACAGATCTAGGTGGACACGCCCACTAGTGATGTCATATGGGGCAGATTTTCAAATCCGCTTGCTAGGCTAATCACACACACCTGGTGGTATAATATGTTCCCTTATACAGAATGACAACTTTCAGAACTCATGTGAGAAATCAGACGCTGCAGCCTCAGATGGAGAGCAAAATTGTGAGTGAATAAATCCTGTTCACTCACAGCTCCATTAACCCAGGGGCTGTATTCTCAAAATCATTCTGATCAAAATGATGGCTGAAGAGAACGATGTAGGGCTGGTGGAGTGGCTAGTCTAGCAGCCTACTCCATCACATTGAGGTGGCAGTGAAAGGTATAATCACCTCAGGGTCGGCCGTCATTGCCCCCACGACGGATGTCCTTCACCAGCAGGTCCTCAGCACGGCTCCATCAGCACCCCATCACGACTGAGTCCTGGTGTGGAACAAACAGCAGGGAATTTGCCTCAAGTCCACTATGTTCAGATCATGCAAACCAGTGCAAACCAGTACCACTTGTTGACAGGTAGATTCATGGTCGTCCTCCAGATGCAGTTCCCTCCATCAGCCAAGGGCATCTGGTCTGTAAACAAACAGGGGTGGTAGTTGAGCAGTGGGTAGGATTATTCTTTGGACGCCTCTTTCAAATCATTCTGAACCAAAGTACTGGCTTTTGGTGTAAAATGTAGAGGAATAGAAGATACTGCAAGTTAAAAAAATAAATAACTAAGAACCATGCACAGACTTGGAAATGTGTTATGCAGGAAAATGGTAGAACATTGTGAATTCAACAGCATACATTTGAAATTTGAAACAGTTTTAATTTTTTATTATTCTGCCTCAGCTGAAACTCAATATTTAAAAAAAACGATAAAACGTGTAGAACTCTTGTACCGGTAGCATAGACTCTAACCATCACATTGAGGGGTTAGAGTCTCAATAAAACTTCTTCACTGATGGCTCCACTAAGCCAAGGACTGTTTTCTCTAAATCAGCCATATTAGATGATCGGCTAAAGTAACAGATTTTAGAACAGAAACCGTTCAGTAGCAGTAAGAGTGATAATCAATTTAGAGTCTGGCTGCATTCACCCCGACATCATTCTTAAGGCAGGACCTCCACCACGGCTCCTCCATCAGCTCTCGTCCACCACGGCTCCATCAGCTCTCATCCATCAGCCCTCCTCCACCAACGCGTCCTGATCTAACATCAAAAAGCAGTAGTTTGGTCCAAAATTTGGTAACAAAGCCGGGGAGGTCAAACCTGCACACCCTTGCATTTGTAAAGGGGGAAAAAATATCCAACTTCCTTAAGTTTACAAGTTGACTCGTTGAGAAATGTATAAACTATAGTGGCAGCAATAGGAGCAAAAGTAGCTTGAATGACCTCAAATCAAAGCTCTTGAAAAATGTCTGAATAAAAATCTGAAAATAAAAAATAATCAGCCTCTACAATTTGTTTCAGAGCGGCTTGGTGATAGTTACCCTGGTCCACCCTGCTGCCCCATTACTGCTCCAGGGAGTGGGGTTGGTTGTCCTCCGGTCCCCAGCCTCAGGTCCACCCAGCTGTGGTGCACAATATGTAACTAAACCTTGGAGGACGACGTGCCATTTCTAAACTGCTGTAAATTAGCTTAGTTAATCAACTACAGTTACATTGAGGGCATTTAGCAGATGCTTTTTTTTAACCAAAGCGATGAGTACATTTGTCAGAAGGAGAAGCAATAAACTACACACAGGTTGGACTTCTTGAGGAAGCGGACTCTCCACACACTAAATCAAGGTTACTCACTTACGCCGATAGAGCCAGGTTCAACGGCTGGTCCACATCTCCTCCCACCGACCACGCTGCAGAGATCACTGAGAAGATCATAGTGTTATAAAAGATGGGTAAATACTGTAGGAATCAATGGTAAACCTTCAAAATCAAACGCTCACATGTGCGGTTGGATTGACATCTTCTGCATCACACAGGATCAGGACTGCAAGGGCTTGAGTTTCCCGTCTGTTAACACAACATTCATCCATTTAAAAACATCACGACGCGCTTTGCATCACTGCCTCACCAAGAATAAACTGATCAATATAATTCTTGGTCACCACATATCTTAGTTGCCTTGTGTTTAGTTTTATGTATTCAGAAGTCAAAGGCTTATGGTAGCATTTTCAGAACAATTATCTTTACTTTTCTAAACAGCTATACCATTTGTTAATACTTAATAAGCACACTTAGATTCAACCCTTCCTTTTGTTTCTGAAGTCTAGCAGAAACTCTATTGAGCAGATCACAGCCCAGATATTTAGAACACTAGCTATATCAATAGTAATTTATATAGTAAAATAATACTTAGCCACATTCAGCTACTGGGTTGTTGAAGAATTAAAAAGCCGTAAAATGCAAATGCCGATGTCTCCATCTTTTACGCGACCCGATAATATATGCGCAGAAAATTATTGAGTTGATTGTAGAGCGCAATTATCAAAGTAGTTTGCGGTATTTTGTGTGATAAATATTTTAAGAGTGCCTTACCTAATTTCTAGTAAGAAGTTACCAATAATCGCAGATGGTTACCGATCGAAATGGGGCACTGCCAGATTACCTTAATTGGGTACGCTCATTAGTTATGAGGTTTACGCAAATGCCAATATTGATCGTACTGCCAGACACCATAATAAGGTGTGGATGAGGTAACGCAAATGCCAATCCTGAATCGTACTGCCAGTTATCCTCCCAGGTGACTCAACATCCACCACACAGTACTGCAGCATTAGAGCTTCACAAACTGCACAAATCTAACTACCAACCTCGCAGATACCCCAAGCACCGTCATACTAGAAACGAAACGTTCCAGTATGAACCACACCAAAGTAACGTAACCAGCACCTCACCTTGAGCTGAACGACGATGAAGAGCTTGTGGTCGTCTCATTGCAAAATACAGCCAACAGACTTACCTTGAGGCGATCTGGTAGTTTGTTGCTGTTGGTTCATGTACAAAACATTTTGACTAAACATTTCAGTTACCCCATATAACTAATTAACTACCAATTAACAATGCCTGCCACTGTACAAAAAAGCTAACTAATCTCATGTTTTCTGGCCACTTCCTTGCTTCACATCGCATGAGATTGCCATATTGATCCGGGTGTGGTCTGAGTGGCCAGAGATGAATGTTATGATATTGTGCTGTCTGAAGTCTACTGTTCTGTAGACGTGCCCCCTCCAGAGAAACAAGTGTTCAAAAGGGCTGTTGCATCAGTTACATGACCTGGAACATCCGCCAAGACAGTGACAGCGACTCCCCAAGGAGAGACGCCATGGGTAGGATGTGAGGGCTCTTTCTCAGCGACTAGAATACACCACAGCGCTTACAGGAGGGAACTATTGCACACATTTCAATATTCCTCTTCATAGATCTTGAAGCCCCAGTAAGGATTTCTTTTCCTCCTCAGCAGAAGAAGAGCTTGGTTGCAGCATGAGGAGAACCCTAGTTTGGATGTTTCCAAGATGGTTTCTGATTCAAAGGGGACCCAACTCCCAGGTCCAGCTAGCATCAACAAATGCATTACAATTCAGCCCAACAAAGACTTATCCCAGCACAGGGGTCCAGAAGATACGATCCACAGGGCCTGCCAGCCATCGATCATGTCGGGGATAGAAAGGGCAGTCACGTTGCAGTCTTTCAAGCTTGAAGGACCATTTCCTAAAATGTTGTGATGTACAATAAGTGCGTATGCCCATGTCATGACGCTCAGACATGGTATGCCTCGTCACCCTGATCAGGCCCGAATGAAGTACAACCAGGCCAGGCAGAACCCAGACCGCATGAACAACCAGGCCAGGTAGAACCCAGACCGCATGAACAACCAGGCCAGGCAGAACCCAGACCGCATGAACAACCAGGCCAGGCAGAACCCTGACCGCATGAACAACCAGGCCAGGCAGAACCCTGACCGCATGAACAACCAGGCAGAACCCAGACCACATGAACAACCAGGCCAGGCAGAACCCTGACCGCATGAACAACCAGGCAGAACCCAGACCACATGAACAACCAGGCCAGGCAGAACCCAGACCGCATGAACAACCAGGCCAGGTGGAACCCTGACCGCATGAACAACCAGGCAGAACCCAGACCGCATGAACAACCAGGCGGAACCCTGACCGCATGAACAACCAGGCCAGGCAGAACCCAGACCACATAGACAACCAGGCAGAACCCAGACCGCATGAAGAACAACCAGGCCAGGTAGATCCCTCGCCACGCCCACCTGAAGAGCCCCAGGCAGTCCAGGGGTTTCCTGATTGAGTATCCTTCAGACTCAAACTCTTCCGCTTTGATGAGCCTGAGAACAGGGACGGGATTTGATGGAGGAAGTGGTGAGAAGGTAATCTGATGAGGTCACCCGATCGGTGGGGTGGTACGTTTCGGACATCCCAGTAGTTGGTACGTTTCGGACATCCCAGTAGTTGGTACGTTTCGGACATCCCAGTAGTTGGTACGTTTCGGACATCCCAGTAGTTGGTACGTTTCGGACATCCCAGTAGTTGGTACGTTTCGGACATCCCAGTAGTTGGTACGTTTCGGACATCCCAGTAGTTGGTACGTTTCGGACATCCCAGTAGTTGGTACGTTTCGGACATCCCAGTAGTTGGTACGTTTCGGACATCCCAGTAGTTGGTAGGTAGGTCTTGAACGGACCAGACCTTGAACAGAGCAGTGATTGGTTGGTAGGTCTTTACAGTAGGATTCTCCTCATCCCATCTGAACAGCAGGCTGGTGCAAGCCTTTCTCAGGCTGAACTGCAGCGTAATGGAAGAGGCCAGCTAGTCCTAGAAGTTCGGTCCTCTTAAATCAGAACCTATCCCGGTAAGATCCCAACAAGGACCCTTTTCGTGACTGCAGCCGTGCTCTCCTCCAGCTGTGGAGGTAGAGAAACCGTAGCTACGGCTTCAAGATGTATGGTGGGCAACGTTGAAATGTGCTCCATGGTTCTCTAGTGAAGGACCGAGGTGGTGTTCTAGTTGTTGGGGAAGAGCCCTCACATCCCATCCCTGGGCGTTTCTCCTTTAGGTGAGACCCTATCACCATCTTGATTGACATCTCAGTTCATATAAATGACTTCACAACGACATCTTGGACACATGCCTTCACCTGAAGGGGGCAAGTCTACAGAGCTGGAGGCTTCAGACAGCCCAAAACCCTAGCATGCATCTCTGATCACTCAATCCAAACCCTCATCAGTACGGCAACTCGTGTGACGTGATGCAAAGTTCAGGTAGTAGTGGCGAAGCATGTAAAAAGAAAATCTGGACAAAACCTTAAAGTATGTTTTGGCTGCATTCTGAGAAACCCTATGTTACTATTCTCACAATTCACTTGGAGCCTATACAACACCACTGCTAATACAGCCTTGACACATGTTCAAACTAAACAGTTAATTAGCCCACATGCCAACAAAAAATATTTAAAACATTCATCTTTCCACCTCAGCCAACGAGGAGGCCAAAACAATGCCCCATCATAAAGAGGAAATATAAGGACTTACAGTTCGCAGTTTCTTCTTCATGGTTCAGTTGAGATACTCACAGAATCAGTTTCCCCTCCTTGACCTGTGAACTAACGGAACAAGCAGATTAGTTTTAGAGCTCAAACACCACTGAGGCCAAGTTGATTCAAGTTAACTTAATATTCTTAACCAATCTTCTTCAAACAACAGTCCTTTAACCTGTAGAAACTTCATTACAAGTTGATAATCACCCATTTTTACTTTATTTTGGCAGTTGTGTATAGTTTAGCTGCATCTAGACTAATATAGGCCTACTAGAAAGAAATACATAGGATTCAGGTTTTAACTTTAATTTGTTTTTAAAAGGCAAAAATCCACCTAATAAAACGATCAAGGGCTTTAATAAAAAAAAACATGATTTGGCAAACGCATCAGACGTCTAAAATCAGCCCACAACTAACACATTTAATCCACATTTAACCACACAACTGGCCTGTAACCACGCAAAAACACCAACATGTAGGCCTATGTCAAATTACACCAACAACCAGCATTAAACATCAAGAAAGCCTAAAAAATAAACGTTCTACTCACAGCAGGTCCTGATGTGGTGGTCCGTTTTACTTCGAAAAGCGTTCGTTACCTGGAGAGCAGAGGACAAGAACTGTCATTAGTTACACAAAACCGGGAAACTCCAACCAAGTTCTTGTTCAACTCCTACAGTAACATCACCGTACCTGGGAGACGTTGGACGGCTGGTGGGGAGACCGACCTGCTTACTTTGGCCTACTGAGCAGCAGACATGTTAGAGACGACTGAGCAGCCACGAGCCGCCACAGGTGAACTCATTAGCGCGGAGCGGGGACCTAATTAGTTAAACCACGTGCAGGTGCGGCCCGGCGGGTTGCCTTGGTAACGGATGCGACCACGCAATCAACACAGCCGTGCAAAGCCACACGAAATGTTTATCGGGTGCTGAGGGTGCCGCAACGTGTCGCCTTCATATATTTATTTATTTATTTATTTATTTATTTATTTATTTATTTATTTATTTATTTATTTATTATAGTTCTATCTATCTATATTTATTCATTTATTTATTATTATGATCATTTCATTTTATATTATATTCGGTACAACCACAGATAATTTGGACCGGGGTCTTAATACGTGAAGCTACCCGTGTGCACTGGTGGTGAGGAAACGTGCGTGAAGCGCATGCGGCATGCCGCATCAGTGGTGGCTCGCCTATAGAGGGCGCTGGGGGGCCGCCTTCCCGCCACCTGCCTCCCTGTTTTATTATTATTTTTTAATTTATATATTTTTTAATAATCTTTCTCATTTTGAGGAATAATCTATGTTAATTGCACTCGAATAACGCATTTATTTTAGAATATCTTTAGAATCCTCCATAATTATATCTTCATTCACTTTCATGTTCAACTTATCATTTTTGGTGAGGTGTCTTCCCTGGGGCTACAGTTCGCTAAGCACAACAAGCCTGCATTTTTAGCCAATGGTACCCCGGTTGCTAGGCAGAAAAGTATATAATTTCGCAAATCAGCATCGTCGAATTGTACGGCGCTCAAAATTTAGCCCCCAACACAGTGCACCGTCCACTGCACGTAACCGCGCATTTGCCATTACCGCACAGATGAGCAACATGGCAACTTCGAGTACTGCTAGCCCTGTTTACCATACCGTATTAAAGTAAGCTTTACTAAAAAAAATAACTGGTAGGAGTATGCAGATTTTATTGTATTGTTGAACTGGGACATGTTGTTATTATTTCATAGGTCTGTGACACCATTATGAGCCATGCCAAGGAGAGGTTTTCTTTCACAAAGCTCTCATCAGTGCTACTCTGTTGCAAGGTGACTTGTTCCCCCAACACGGCAGACAGTTCCCAGATTCAGCGCTGGAAACAATGGTGGATGCCTATCCCATGTCGGACAAAGCCAGATTTAAAACAGAACTGTCCCTGATCTACGAGCATGTGGACTTCAAGGGGTGCAGGGGAGCACCGGCTCTATTTCAGGTTCTAATGGGAAATAACCTGCAAGACACATTCAGCGAAACTTTAAGCCTTCTCAAGATTATTTATCTCAAGATCCTCATCACCACACCAATGTCAACAGCAGAATCAGAGAGATGCTTCTCCACCATAAAGACTTTCCTTAAGAAAACTATGGCTCAAGATCGCCTCAATGCTCTGGCTATGCTATCTATAGGGAAAAAAACTCACACAGGACAGAATTAAATTAAAGGGTTATTGAGAAATTTCAGAAAGTCAGACGAGCAAAGTTCCTATACAAGTAAGAGTTTTCCAAGAGTTGTCTTACTAGTCTCTCTCACTCTCTCTCATCCCCCTTCCCCCTTCCCTAGAGGTGGACACTGATTGCAGACCCTCACAACCCCCCCACCCCCCTCCTTCCCGTGAGATGGACACTGGTTGCAGACCCTCACAACCTCCCCCCAACCCTTTCAAGTGTACATATTGTGTATAGTCCTCTGCAAACCAATTCAGTGTACATACTGTACACTGAATAGCTCTGTGCCCTTTATAAATCTGCGGGTTCCTCCCTGGGCTGTAGTTACTCACAGCAGGATACAATACCACACGTGGCACATCCCTGGGCCGATTCAAAGAGATCAGAAGGACAATGCAGAAGGGGTAATGACCGGTCATGATCCAGTTCCCTGGCCGGATGCAGAACCAATGTTTTATTACATTCCCAGTCTCCATTAGGAGAGAAGGGTTCCTGGAGTATGTTCACAACAAAGACTCACAGACAATTACAAACAGCCACTCAGGAAAGGTTTATGGGATCATACCACACCCATTCTGCGTCACAGATGATGTTTCGTCTTCCACTAAAGGGACTCCAAGACCACAGGAGGAAATAGGTTGTACGAATGAGGATACCCGAGTGGGGCCTCTTGGGAGTGTGGTGTGCCTATGTGTGTGTGTGTGTGTGTGTGTGTGTGTGTGTGTGTGTGTGTGTGTGTGTGTGTGTGTGTGTGTGTGTGTGTGTGTGTGTGTGTGTGTGTGTGTGTGTGTGTGTGTGTGTGTGTGTGTGTGTGTGTGTGTGTGTGTGTGTGTGTGTGTGTGTGTGTGTGTGTGTGTCATGATACTTGGTGTGGAAAACAGAAGTTGGTCGTCAAGGCTCATATGTTGTTATTGTACGACCAACTTCCATCGTATTCCATCCTGTTATTTTAGATAGTGGCAAAAACACTGCCCCAGAAGATCTATCTATTCTATGTCGGGGAGTGGATAGTTTGGTGTCTGGTGGCTAAAGGGTGTTCGACCTGAGAAGTACTGAGTTCAATTCCACCATGTTCACATCCAACCGGTGTAATCATTGTTGAATGTCAGTTGGTCTTATTTAGAATAGATGAATGAATGAAAGAAATATAACATTATACTTTGAAAAAATTAAGCCTTAGAGGGATAACGCTATTTAATAAACTATAGGCTACCCAGGAACTATAGTCTGGGTATCATCCATAGACACTAAAATAAATGTCTTTCTAAAATAAATTAGAAATTGTGCAACGACTTGTTTAACCAGGTATGGCGCTGTCTTGCGGTTTCTATTGTTGAGGGTTTGTTTATGCATATTTTTTGGTCGATAAAGGGCCTACAGATATAAGGCTCTGTTAGAAGCTCATTTGTCAAACTTATCAGGTCTTAATAAGTTGGGCGGATCAACAGTTGGATAATTAAGTAGTGGGGATTCTACTCTACAACATTTCTAAAATGTTATGAAGGTTACATTTTACGGGATTATCTACGACAGTTTATGGAAAAGACACGAGGCTATGTACACCGGTACCTACTACCCGAGTATCCTAATGTCCCCTCCCCTGGAAACTTTGTGTATTACATTGCATCATGAATGATGGATGGCGCTCCGTTACCGTTATTGATAGGTTCCCCCTGGAGAAGTAAACAAACTGGTCCCTTTACTCATCCAAGTCGAGGATAGTGCTCGGACCTTTTAGCGGCTCATACGAGCGCATTTCTCAGGAAGAGCTAGGTAGGTCGATGCTTCAACATGTCACTCAGAGCCACTTCGCATGGAGACTTCCAGACGTTGTCCGGTAAGTCACCGTCGTTAGAGGACCGTATGTACAAGTCTATGTCGATGAGCAGCAGTAACGTCACCGGGGGCAGCCGGTTCGGGAGCGGGGAGCTGGAGGAGGTGAAGGGCACCGCGAGGTTCGGGAGGAGGCCTGTGCGTGCGGTACGACCGCTGAGCGCAATCGGGACCTCGGGGTCCTTCCTCCAGATAAACCACCTGCAGGGCGAACTGGTTCGCAAGAGAAAGGTAGGCCGCCTACTGAATATACTCTGCTCACAGCTGTCACAGCTGTCAATGCTCTTAACTCCAGGCCTGAGTATGGGGTCCTTTCATGTACCAGGTCACGGGTCAATGTCAATGCTAACGTGGGCTTCAATGTCAACGGATGAGGACGATGTAAGAAATAATGTGCAACCAGACTTAAATAACACACTTTAGTTGCATGTGCTTGACTACAAGAAACGTAGTAGCCTACTTTCCAGCCAAAGGAAGTAGGCCTACAAATAATGTATAGGACTATTATTTTACCCCCTATTTTACTGCCTTCGTCCCATCCATTCCATGCTAAAGACTCCTACAGTACAAACACATAATTAACCACTGCATTTGTAGATACGTTTATTGAGTGTAGAAGAGGCACAGCAGATCATAAGGAGTTAGGATCTGGCTTGATTACCATGTGGCTGCAGCCTGTAGGCATGATATGTAGCGTGACTTCTGAAAACTCTGGAACTCCCTCCCACTTGCACTGCTTCGATGCACTTCACTGTCCGCTTTCAAATCGCCCCTTATTATTATTATTATATTCCTCTTCCCATGTATCTTTCACAGCTGTTTCATTTATTATCTAGTTGTTGTTGTTTTTTTTTCTCTGTGTGAGTCTTTAACAAATGTTCAGTGTCTGTTTTATTGTCCCTGTTTGATGTCTAATGTTATTTCATTACCTTCTTGTTTAACCTTTACTGTACAGTGTCCTTGAATTATTATGTAGTGTTATGTATTATTATTATTATTATTATTATTATTATTATTATTATTATTATTATTATTATTATTATTATTATTATTATTATTATTATTATTATTATTATTATTATTATTATTATTATTATTATTATTATTATTATTATTATTATTATTATCATGTTCTTCTCTGGACCGGACTCCTCCTCCAGGAGTGTGAGGACCTGAAAAAGGAGAACAAGTATCTATCCAACGAGATCCACATGGAGCGAATCATGATGCGCACGGAGAACGAACTGACCATGAGGAACCTGAGGAACCTCAACCAGGAACTGCTGGCTCAGGTCAAGGAGGTAGGAGAGGAGGAGGAGGAAGGAGGAAGGAGGAAGAAGGAGGCAGTGACCACCAATCAGAATCCAGAGGTTTCCATGCTTAACAAGTGAAGCAACACAGCAATAACAAGAAACTGGTATCCGATTAAATACCAGAGTCACAGCCGTGCATTTGAGCGCACAAACAGTGAATAGTGCAAAAAGAAAATAGGAGAAATAATAATGATAGGAGGTAGACATCTAACTCTTAGTATCCATGAAGTCCATCTTATTTTTCTTAAGCTTATTTTGTATCTTAAAAATCCTATCCCATTCTCATCGTTCACGGTAGTGTTATATCCCCTCTCTCGGCCCCCGTCCCCCCAGCTGAAGCAGAAGCTGCACCACAGCCAGCAGAGGGCGACGCTGTGCTCCCGGGCGGCCGAGCAGGCGGAGACGTCGCTGGGGGAGGCGGAGCAGAGCCGCGCCCTGGCGGAGGCCAAGGCTGCCATGAGTCGGCAGGACAGGGAGCAGTCGCAGACGGACCGCGACCGGCTCAGCCAGGAGCTGCAGCGACTCAAGAAGGAGGTGGACATGCCCGCGCACGCACACACACAACACTCAACGCACGCACAGCACACACAACACAGCACACACCACACACACACACGCACACACAGCACACACACACACAACACACACACACACACACACACACACACACACACACACACACACACACACACACACACACACACACACACACACACACACACAGTGGAGACTGACCCTTCCCCTTTTTTTGTTGGTCTTTTTCTGGGTTTTTTCTTTTCTTTCATTCCCTGTAGAAATGTTGTACGATCAAGAATCGAATGATTGTTTTTTTTCACGTGACAACGAGAACAGTACTACAATAAAGTCATAAAAAATGAAGGAGGTGGCGACGCAGAAGGCCGCAAGTTAACGTTTAATGGACGTCGCCCGCTCACCCAAAACCGCCAGTTACAATTCACAGCTGCGATGGGTTGCGTCTAACCAAGGCTATAGCGGTTGATTGGAGTCCGTGTTACCACCTTATCCAACGTTTACTTTTAAGTCTAAATATGGACCACAAAGGGTTCAATCCAAAGCAATACTATGCAACCCACTACATACATTATCATCAAAAAGAAATTGTTTTAAGGTTTCCTTTTTAAAAAATCTCCTCAAGCAAATCTGTGAAAACCTCTGAAACATCTTCTTTAGTATGAGAGACAAATGAGGAACGACCTTCCACAACGAAGGGTCCATTATCAGCACCAGCTGAGAGAATGTGAACACTCCTCTCCTCCCACCTGCTCCGCAGCACACGGAGGTGCAGCTGTCGCTGGCCAGGGCGGAGAAGAGCTACTTCGAGACGAAGCTGAAGCTGGACCGCGCGTCAGGGGAGCGGCAGAGCCTCCTGGCGGAGAACCAGACCCTGGAGGCGGAGCGGGACGACCTCCGACCCCGCCTCAGACGCCTCACCCAGGAGAACGCAGACATCAAAGACAAGTACTGTAAAATGAAAAAAAAACTGATATTCCCCCCGACGACACCTCGAAAAACCTGCACGGGAAGAATTTGAGGGGTGACATCAGGGATGGGATGCACCCCTCGAGAGGGAGGGGGTGTGGTGTGTGGTGTGTGTGTGTGTGTGTGTGTGTGTGTGTGTGTGTGTGTGTGTGTGTGTGTGTGTGTGTGTGTGTGTGTGTGTGTGTGTGTGTGTGTGTGTGTGTGTGTGTGTGTGTGTGTGTGTGTTTGTGTGCGTGTGTCTGTGAACAGAAGAGTGATGACCTACTTTGGGAGAATTTTTTCTCTGTGAAGTCGCAGACAGGCTCTCCCAGGATCAAAGCCGGCGTTTTGGTTTCGAACTCCTCCTTTGGACAACACCTTCCCCCCCCCCCACACACCTCATCCTCACAACCACCTCACCCCCACAACCTCATCTCACCCCCGCCCACACCACATCCTCACATCCCACCACCCCCACACATCTCATCCTCACCCGCCCCACACTACTCTCATTCCCTCACCCCCACCTCACACCCTCATCTCCTCACCTCCCCCCCAACACCCTCATGCCCCTCTCGTCTCCCTCCCCCTCCCCAATCATCCCCTCCTCCTCCTCCTCTCTCTCTCCACCACCCAACTCATCCTCCCTCCCCACACCTCATTGCCCTCTCCTCCTCCTCCCCCCATCCCCTCCCCCCACCTCTCCCTCCCCCCCTCCCCCCCCCCTCTTCCCTCCCCCCCTCACCCCCCACCTCCCCCCCCCCCCCCCCCCCCCCCCCCCCCCCCCCCCCCCCCCCCCCCCCCCCCCCCCCCCCCCCCCCCCCCCCCCCCCCCCCTCTCCCTCCCCCCCTCCCCCCCCCCCCCCCTCCCCCCCCACTCCTCCCCCCCCCCTCCCCCCCCCCCCCCCCCTCCCTCCCCCCCCCCCTCCCCCCTCTCCCCCTCCCCCCCCCCCCTCTTCCCTCCCTCCACCTCATGCCTCCTCCTCCTCCTCCCACCTCACTCATCCTCCTCCTCCTCCCCTTCCTCTTCTCCCCCTCCAACCATCTCTTCCTCACCTCCAACTCATCCCCTCCTCTCCCTCCTCTCCTCTTCTCCCCCCCACCTCATCTCCTCCTCCCTCCTATCTCCTCTCCTCCCAACTCATCCTCCTCTCCCCTCCTCTTCCTCCTTCCCTCCCCCCCCAACTCATCCTCCTCCTCCCCCTCTCTTCCTCCTTCTCCCCCCAACACCTACTCATACCCCTCTCGTCCTCCTCCACCCCATCCCCCCACCTCCTCCCCCCACCTCCTCCCCCCCTCACCTCCTCCTCCTCCTCCCCCTCCTCCTACAGGGAGGTGTGCACCCGGCGGCGGGCGGCGGCGGCCGAGGAGCAGAGGGACACCACTGGCCAGGCCCTGCAGGAGGCGCAGCAGGAGCGCCGGCGGGTGGAGAAGGAGGGCCAGGCGCGCCGGGAGGAGGGCCTGGAGTGGAGGGAGAAGCACCAGGGGCTGGCTGACGTCCTCAGGGCCCAGGAGGACCTGAGGGCCCAGCGGCAGAACAAAGCAGTAAGGCTTTAGGGATGGGGGGTCAAACTCATTTTGGTTCAGGGGCCACATACAGCCCATCTGATCCCAAGTGGGCCGGAGCAGTTAAATGATGGCAAAATAAACCTACGTCAACTCCAAATCTTTAGCTTTGTTTTTCAGTACTATGCTTTATCATTCAGCCTACGTTTGTAGCCTACATAATCACGGATCACAAGGATCTATATTAGCACAACACATTTATTCACAGATGGAATTGAAATAAAATGCATTTCACATTCATTAATTAAGAGGGGGATACATTTTTATATCTGAACACCTGAAACAACTCACCACACTAAACAAACTTAAGGGGAGCTGTGGAGAAAGATATCATACTGCTTTGAAAATGTAAATGTGCACATATAAATAAAATAAACAAACATAAAAGTTATAGCAGTGCCTGAGCAATGAGATTAGGCTACATCAGGTCAAACTTTTTTGTAGGTTACTAAAGCTGAGAATAATATACTGCACAATATTTATTTTCTTTTAACAGGAAACCTGAGTAAACTTATTTTCAAAGGTCTGTATTCATCAGAGTGCAAACATTTCTGAAAGAGCATTCCAACAATTATGCCCATGCCTACTTGCTGATTAACTCTTTTGTTTCTCACTGCAGTCTATTTGCTGCCGCTGGCTCCTAAAACTTGGCATCTTTTTGCCTTTACAAGTTCATCAATATCAGGTGTCAAATCCTGAGTAGCAGCACATTTCACAATGTCATTCAAGTGTGTGTTTGTTAACCTTGAGCGGTGCGTTGTTTTATTTAGGTTCATTACAGAGAACACCTGTTCACAAAGATAGGTAGTCCCAAACATGGATAAAACCTTTGCAGCCAGGCATGTTAATTTGGGGTACCCTGGCGAGAGATATTGATAAAATGTGTCCAAGCCCACCGACGCAAATTTCTCCTTCATAATGGTATCACACTGCAAGTCAATTATCTCGAGTTGGATGTCACCTGGCATGTGAGAAGGCTTGACTGTAAATGGCGGGCGAAAAACAGCAAATTCCTTCTCTAGTTCACTGAAGACCTGAAACCTCCGCTCAAACTCCTGCAGCAATCCTGTTATCTTGTCTTTGTATTGATCCATATCAGCATTACGTCCGGTCGCACGCACAGCGGTTAGACATGGGAAATGGGCGGTGTCACCGCTATATAGCTGTGTCTCCGAAAGTGACAGTTTTAACATTTTGCAACTCTGCAACATTTTGTTTAGATTATTCAGGTGCTGTGTAATATCCACCATAAAGGCAAGATACTGCACCCACTGCGGACATTTTAAGTTCCTTCAATGGGCTACCCATTTTCTCCATGAACTGTACAATATCCTCTCATAGCTCAAAGAAATTCTTGAGCACGGCACCTCGGCTTAACCACCGTACTTCAGTGTGGTATGGTAGGCCAGCCTGAATGTCATTATCCCTGAGAAAGGTGTCAAACTGACGGTGATTCAGACCTCGCGCTCTGATGAAATGTACAGTTTTTACAACCACACTCATAACATGATCCCTTTTTAGTGTTTTGCAACACAACGGTTCATGATGCAAAATACAGTAAAAAGCCAAAAAATCTTGTGCCCCATTTGCGGTCTGTACTTTCTCTCGGGGAACACCTGCCATTCTCCCGACCATTGATGGTGCGCCATCTGTAGCCAGGCTGACGGCACGGGACCAGTCCACTCAGACCTTGTCCAGCACTCCAACTAGAGAGCTGAATATGTCCTCCGCTGTTGTAGTGTCCTTCATAGGCACCAATCAAGGAACTCCTCTGTGATTGTCAAAGTCTCATCAACAGCCCGAAAAATATGGCCAGTTGAGCAATATTTGTTACATCAGTGCTCTCATTAATTGCAACCGAAAAAGCAATAAATGACTTGATTTTGTCATTCATTTGGCTGCCCAATTCTCCTGAGAGCTCTGTTGCCCTGTCTGCGACAGTGTTCTTCGACAGACTAATGTTGGCAAAGGCAGATCGCTTTTCAGGAAACACGACTTCTGCAGCCTTCAGCATGCATGTTTACACGAACTCACCATCAGAAAATGGCTTGGATGCTTGCACTATCTCGTGAGCAATAAGGTAGCTGGCTTTCACTGCTGCATCACTGACCTCGCGGCTGAAAGTAAAAGTAGACTACTGTTTCTTCAGACCAGCTAACAATTTGTCTACCTCCTCTTTTCTTAGTTGTCCTTTTAAATGGTGATATTTTTCTTTATGATCAGTGGCGCCGAATATTCTTTTAGTTTGAGCACTGAAACTTGTTGATTACATACCAAGCACACTGCTTTTGCTTTCACCTCTGTGAATAAATAATTCTCAGTCCATTTTTCCTGGAAAACTGCACTCTGAATCCACTTTTCTTCTTTTTGACAAAGACATTTTGGTGATAGGGATGTCACTATTGGTAACTTCTTAATTGTGGTGAAACAACGACAAGTGTCGAATTCCTTCCTTTTTTTTAATTATGGCCTCCCCCTAGTGGCTAGAGTTAGCCTTTTGGTTATTTCTTTAGAAAATCATGACTCATCCCAGGCATGGGCTAGAGACTTACTTTTTTTTTGACATACTCAGAAATTTATGCTCTACAAGTCACGGGCCTGATCTGGCCTGCGGGCCGTATGTTTGACACCAAATCTAAAATAATGTACAGATATGTATCCAGCTGTTCTGCGCTTTCTATAAAACATCGAATGAAAAAAAAAGAATAATAATAATTGAAAATTCAATTATATTATAGTTTTGTGATCGTTTGACGCTAAAATCGAAATCGCAATCAAAATTCAATCAAATTAATCGCCCAGCCCCACTCGGGGGGTCCCCCTGTAGGTCATGAAGGTTCAGGGAGATTGTTGGCTTGTTAACTGTATCGGAATCAGTTTGGCGGTATAGGAGTCCATTTCAAACCATTTTAACTGAAATAGACTGACTTGCACTCAAGGAATATCAATGAAGAGATGTTTTTGCTTTCTTTCCGACCGAAATCGGCAAGAGCAAAGAGAGCATTTGCATCACTCATTACATCTCATTGTCTCAACGTAAGGCCATACCCATACTGTACGTGGAAATCAATTATTTCCCAGTGAAGGTCAGACTTATATTCATTGCGATCTGACCTATAATGGGGTCAGGGCCAAAGAACTTAAGAACTGCTGCCGTAATGCACTTCGGACTGATACTCAAACTGGATGTCTCGTGGTTTCATCCTGAGTTGGATGTATTGATCAGATAGGGCGCTAAAGGTTTGCTGAAGCCTTACCAGAAAGGTATGGCGGCTTGCCTGGGCTGCGATCAATTCCTACATAAATATATCCTCGGCGCCCCTTAGTCTAGGAGGCGAAAGAGTTGTTGGAGTGTCGGTGTTTGTCAATGCGTTTGTTTTCCGATATCAAGAGGGACTCCGTAAGTGAATCCTGTGTTGCTTACGACCAATTTACATTAAGCAGATGTCTTTACCCAAAGCCACTCACAAGTGAGGCTGAGAGCAATAAATATTATACAACCGAAAGCGGAGCAACTACAAAAAAGTTCAAAATGCTTCTACGTTTCTTTGTTATTGATTGATTGTGACAAACACCATTTTCACAGAGGTGTCATCACGTAGGACAAACAGTTATTTCTCATCACACTCATGATGGGTCTGCTCGAATCCGGTACCAGGGCATGCGTAGTAAAATGATCTTTACTCAATGCTCTGAGCGACACCTGTGTGTGTTTCCTACGAGGACGTCTCAGTGGAAAGGGTCTTTGAGACAGGTGAGTGTCTTACAAGGTTACGATTGTAGACACTGTGATCACTGTGATGGGAGTGCAGGCCTTCCGGTGTTTAGTGGTAGTCAGACGTTTATTCTGCTGTACCCCCAGTGCCAAGCCAACATTAAGAGCTACTTCCTCTGCATGACCGAGAGCGACCAGCGGGTCAAGATTCTGAAGAACCCCGACGGAAGCTCACGGAATTTCACGGTGAGCACTTTACAATATTGCCTGAAATTCACCCATTCATGCACACATTCACACACCGATGGCGGAGTCAACCATGCACGGCGACAGCCATCTCGTTAGAGTTAGATGCCTTGCTCAGCGACACTCGAGCCTGGGATCGAACTAGCAAACTTGCAGTTACCAGCTTACACGCTCTACCTCCGATATTGTACACAAGTGGTTGTGTACAATACGTTGGACATAACGGGGATCAGATTAATAAGACATACCAGTATGCACATTCTACAAATGGACACAAAAAGGCGGTAAAGTGGTGTTCACAAGTAATATAACCAAATATTGGCTGTTCTTATTGTATATATAATAATGATATAGATGTAATATGGTTTTAACAGCCAGCATGTTCCCAGTTCTTGCAAATGGGAAAGGGGCCAGTTTAATTTATAATGACCCCTTAAGAAAACAATAATTTTCATGATATCATTTAGTTTGTTCATTAAACCTTAGGTTGTAATTGTTGTATACATGTGTAGTTCCATGAAAATAAACGACATCCCTTAATTAACATTTAAGACTTTTAATACACCCTTGTTTTTGTATTGCACCTGTTGTTTTGCATGCGTTAAGTCACTGAAAACGTGCAGGATGTAATGAAATGAAAATATGTGTTGACTTTGCGAGTAATTTCCTGTCATGTGACCCCACAGGAAGGTGACCCCGTGTACATCTCAACTCCTGAACCCAATCCAGAGGATGCAGACCGAAGCCCTTCCAGGTAACCCACGGCAACCGCACGGACATGTCAATATTTCTTTGCAAAACAAGTTTCTAGCGTTTTTGACCAGCATGTGGTTGAAGACTATCTTAAAACTATAGACTAGATATTTGGGGGTATTTCTGCTGTCTTGCATTTAACTTTAGACGATAACAGGTTGATAACAATTTGTTTTCTAACAGCAAGTGTTTGAAGATTATCTTAAAACCTCAAAACTATAGACTAGATATTTTTGGGGTTATTCCACTGTCTTCATTAACTGTTAGACGATATCAAGTGATAACCATTTGAGAAGACATTAAAGTCTGAAGTGAACATTTATCTAAGACGGGGATGATTTTGGTCCCAATTCATCAAATCATAATGAACCTGAATAAATAATACATTTTATCAGAGGTCAAGTGCTTATTCGAGGGATATGCCCCCACCCAACCCACCATTTGACCCCCCACCCCTCCAGAACCATGTTGAGGGTGTCTGCCCCCCAGCAGGGGAGGGATCCCGGACCCCCCCACTTCGGCGACCTGCCCGTCATGGGAGGAGAGAGGCCCGACTCGGCCCCCCCACGACGGAGCAGGAAGGTTGTGGAATACTTCTGGATCCCAACGGACGAGGAGTGATGCGTACCAAACCCCCCCCCTGACCCACCCTGTGGTCGTGAGCCGCTGTAGAACAGTGAGATGTGGACAGGAGAGGACCTTTGACACCGAGTGAGGATAATGAGGCACAGTGCGACTTAAAAGTGTACTTTTGATGAGGATGCGCCATGACAAAGTCTGAATGAAATATCAGTAGACCACAGATACACCAGTCAGTGTTTAGGATTGTTAGAAGAGTAAGTATTAAGTAACTAGTTACCATTTACTCATGGCTTTTTATCAAAAGTGACTTGAGATACAGGTCATTGAAATGAAAACTGGTTTGGTTTGTATGGACTCCCTCTATGGGTTAAACGAGGTTGGGTGCTTTGGTTGCTGTTGAATAATCCATGACTTTTCCTGAGTACGTCGTATCAGATGGTGACCATTTTATGGTGGATGGCATTTTTATGAAAAACCATAAAAGTGGCATGACCCATTTAAGATGAGCGACAGGAGGAATAAAGAAAAGGTTGTGGTGCTCATGTAAGGGACTTTATTGATATTAAAGCAGTAGAAATGTACAGTTCTTATGAACACCCCACAACATGATCCAAACCCACAAGCATGGCTGGTGAGAACAAACTATTCAGGGGGCAAAGTCAACATCTCATGATTTAGCAAATTTTCCGCTGTTTCTTTCCGAGAAGGGTAATGTCAAATAAATGAATTGATCAGATCGTTGGTTCATTTTATGATTGCCAATAAAATAAAAGGGAAATACAAATTCATAATTATTTCATGTTTCCATTTTAACAGAAATACCAGGAGGCCACATTCACATGGTCACTTAAAACGAAAAATATGTTTTCAGGAAGAGGTTCTGTGCGAGAGGTCCACGACGACGCAGAGTGGCCCGATTAAAATAACCTTCTCAACCGCCTCCCTCACAACCACTAGCACTCCGTTAAGTTCTTCAATACTTTTAACACTTTGTAAACCACATGAAGCATGATCGGGAGAAAAAAAAAAAAGTCAGCTTCAGTTGAACGTATTTGGGGCAATGAAGCCCGGGGCTTTGGACCAGATGCTATCCACTGATTGGTTGTCCCATCACACCCCAGCACACACACAAACGACGAAAACAAAGCCATACCAAAGCCCATCTAACTAAGAGGTAGAAACACAGGCGACGTCTGAAGTATGAGGGCGGCGCGTCTACCCACTTGATCGAGTTCTGTAGAGTGGAGGCGAACCACTGGTCTGGGGGAATGGGGGGTGGGGTATCGAGAGTGCTGATCGATGCCGAACAGAGAGGGCGAGAGAAACCAAAATAGAAACGCAAATGGAAGCTGCTCAGGATAATCTAGGGCGTCTACGAAGAGCACTTTGCTTTAAAAGAACAAATAATAAAAATAAAGAGGTTAAAGCACAGGGTGACCGACGGACGACACTTTAAATCAAATATTTTTCCCCAGCTTCTGATTTAGCGACTCCAGGAGTAATGAGTCGTTACTATGGTTGGTGCTATAGCTCCGCTAAAATGCTTTTATTCCGGCATAGTCACCTCATATTATAGCACAACATAAAACCCATCCTACTTTTCGCTGTAGGCTCACGGCCCAACGGAAAATGAAACTTAATCCTAAATTGAACCATGACTTAACGTTAAAGGGAAAGGCCAAATCAAGTAAACAGTTAAAAATGAACAAAATGGAAGGATAGCACAGTCAACGTGAGACAAAAAAAAAAGAAGCCCAAACCAAAAGAAAAACCACAACATTAGAATTTATGTAACCAATCGGGACAGAGGTCCAATGCAAATCATCCAATGAGCAGAATGCCGTTCTTAGCGTATCATAGAGAAGGAATAGTCTTAGGTGGTAACAAACTGTCGTACATGCGTTGGTTTTCTACTGGTTTTTTTTCACGATACACAAGCAGCCGAGTGCCACGTGGAAGTGGTTACATGAAGCTTACAGAGCCTAATACAACGGGAGAGGCAGAGTGGGATACTAGCTGGACGAGGGTCACTCCAATGCCTGCTTTTTGAATGGTTGATCAGTCTGCGTCGTCCTCGGACTCCTCCTCCTCGGCCGTCTCCAGCCAGGTGAGCCACTGATTTACCTGGAGGAGGGGCGGCAAAGAGAACACACCGTTAGGATTGAGTGAACCCAGTCCATCCCAGATGAACCGCGTTTCACGTTTCAGGACCGAGCTGTGCTAAAGAAAGGGCTCATCTCTCATACTTCCGCCAGGAGGGAATTAGCTTTGAATTGATCACATTTATTTCAGACACATGAAATCAAAAAACATATTAAAAATACAAAATGAAATGAAAAGCATGAAGAACAAAAAAAGATGTTCAATTATTTCACAAAAGAGGAAAATAAAAATGCATATTACATATATATATATTCAATTGATATGCCTGGAAAGGAGTATAAAGAAGTTATAAAGAACATTTATTAAATCCTACCCCTTTTCCAAAGGTCAATTAATTAACATTTTGCATTCACCTGGAACAAAGCTTTTCCTTTTCCAGGGAATTCTTGGGTGATGTCTTCTTTCCATGCGAGGAAGGCTTCTTCTTCAATGATTTCCATGTCGTAAAAGTTGACAAAGTATCGCAGCAGCATGCCTGTGGACGGAGGCAGTCAGACATGAGGAGAGCGGTCACGTCCACCACAAACAGAACGTCTCTCCAGCCAAACCCGTTTTATGTCAGGTTAAAACAATCTTTACTTTAGAAATGGATGATAAACCACCAGGAAACAAACACACCGATCTCGTGCAAACGGCCGTCAGGGTTAAATATCTTAACCCAAAGAGATTCATCATAATGGGGCGACTGGGGAAACCAAACACTGCATAGTGACACATCCATCCTGGGCTAAGCTCCCGTGACACGCCACCAGGTGTGATTAGCCTTACAAGCCGTTTAGAAAACAGGCCTCTTATGACGTCACAAGTGGGCGTGTCCACCTAGGTGTGTGACGGGAGAGTTGACCAACGTTTGCCACCGTCCAATCCAGCACACATCTAGGCGGACACGCCCATTTTTGATGTCATAAGAGGCCGATTTTCAAAACGGCTGCTCACACTCACACCCGTGGGTGTGTCATGTGACCTCTCAAGGTTCAGAGGAGGGGGTGGGGGGGCGGTGTTGGACTCGTACCTTTGGGGAAGCCGCTGGCGTTGCAGTGGACCTGCAGGGCGTACAGGGCCCCCACCTGCAGCTGGGTGTGGTCGTGGAGGAACTTCTGCATGACGGGCTTGAAGGCCAGCAGCAGCAGCCTCTCCTGCTCCAGCTGCTCCTTGCTGGGGGTCGACAGCTGGTCGTCGCCCTCCGCCACGCTCAGCTCCAGGGAGATGTACTGGAGGAAGCTGAGGAGGAGGAGGGAGGAGGAGGAGGAGGAGGAGGAGGAGGAAGAGGAGGAAGAGGAAGAGGAGGAGCTGTCAGTCGGGTCAAATTCTTTTAGTCCATTTTAAATTGTATAGTCCTTAATTCCAGTCGTCTAACGGGCTCACATCATACGACACACCCTCTACAAGAGCAAGGAACAACTCCTCTAACGTAAAAAGGGGATCCCTCCTTCCTGCGAGGGTGAGGGGTGCAATGGGTGCACACCTTAAGGTCGCATAACGAGCAGATTTTAAATCAAACGCAGTGGTTTCGAAAATAGAAACGCGTCCACGTGTCGTCATGACTGCCGCGGCTCTTCAACGCGCGGTGGTCAAGCGCGCGGGGGGGGGGGGGGCGCAGGCTGAGGACGGTACCTGGTCATGAGGATGTTGACGAAGCCCTTGTCTGTGTGCAGCCGGGGGGAGATGTTGTCTTTGATCCACTTGTAGATGGACTGTGGAGAGGGGTCCGCCTTGATCTGCTTCAGGAGCTCCTTCTCCAGCTTGAGCAGCGGGAACAGGAAGCTCAGCCCCTTCCCCTCCAGGATCTCCAGCATGCGATCCTTGTTCTGGTCGATCTCTGAAACAACACCGATGGGGGGCGGGGGGGGTTAGGGACGATTGAAAGATATGATCCTCGCTACTGAAAGTACTGAGAAAGAAATGAAAGTCTGAAGCGACCCGGGTGATCAAATCATCTTAACCCCTCTTTCGAGGCTTCGCCTGAAGGGGACGCGTTACACCACCGGGTTGTGAGTGGGATCACTCATTACAAGACGTTTTTGAAAATCGGCCTCTTCTGACATCACGAGTGGGCGTGTCCACCTAGCTGTGTGCTGGATGGATCAGCCTACCAGCCTACCCCAGTGGACCGGAGCAAACGTTGCTCATCTCTCCGTCGCACACCTAGGTGGACACGCCCCCTCGTGATGTCTTAAGAGCAGGGTATCTGCAGGTTTCAGCAAGTCAAATGTAAGACTTTTTAAGTCCTTTTTAATACCACCTTGAATGAAATTTAAGACCTAAAACACGCGATGGTGGGGGTTGGCAACAGACGCGAGCCAACTTCGGAAACGGACGTCTTCCAGTCAACTGTCCTTGAATTTGCACCTACCCCATTGTCGCAGACTAGCTAGCAAGCACGCAGATAATCGTTTATATATGCAGCTAGCAAGAAAGAAGCCTCTCTACATGTCCTCCGTGAAAAGTCCCTAGAGAAAAATAAAAAAAAAGTAGTCCTGCCCCGACAAATTTAAGACCTTGAGTTACAGTATTTAAGGCCAGCATATGACATTTGTAACGAATTTAAGACTTTTTAAGGCCTTCAATTTAGAAACATGAATTTAAGACTTTTTAAGACTATTTAAGGATGCGCGGACACCCTGCTTAAGAGGTCGAATTTCAAAACTGGGTTATCAGGGGGGCCGTACCGGGGAGCATCTTCTGCATGTTGACCTTGCTGTGCTGGAAGAGGTCTGTGAGCCACTCGCGGTCCTTGAGCTTGGCCATCTGCTGCAGGCACAGCAGGAACAGCGGGAAGTGGGTGCCGTTCTCCAGCGGCTGGGCCAGCTCCGCCATGTTCACCAGCTCGCCGATCGCCGCCCGCGCCGCAAACTGGGCCAGGTAGGACTTGACCAGCGGCGTGTCCCCCTCGATCTTGGGGCACTGGTCCAGCACGCTGAGGAAGGCCTGCGTGGGGGGCGGGGGGGGGAGACAGAGCGGGTGAGCCCAACTGGAAGGATAATGTGTTTTTTATTGGTCACATGTTTGCAAAAATAACGTTTTCCATGCAGTGAAATTAAAAAAAGGGGGTCACCACTCATTGTGCAAATTACTGGAACCTGAATAAATAAGACAAGTCATTTAAAAAGAGACATCCTTTTTCTGTGGGTTGCGTTCTGTCTATTTGGTGGTTAATGTGCGTCGTTAATGTTACGACTTCCGTTTGTGTCTGTGTCTAGCGTTACGCGCTGCAGGGGGCAGCAGGCCACAAGGGAGCAGTGGAGCCCAGTGGACCTATGAGAGGGCACCGATTATAGTAATAAAAACCAATTAGAATGGATCAAAATAAGTGGATAGGTCGTTTAGTTCCCTACATTTGGGCAGAGATGACGGCGACAGTGGAACGTTGAGAGAGACATGAAAGTGAAGTTGAAAGAGAAAGAACTGAAGGTAAGAACTGAAACCTGAGTGAGTGAGTGAGTGAGTGAGTGAGTGAGTGAGTGGTCCGCGGGCACCTGAAGCGAACGAGGGGACGGGGACGGGGGACGGGGGATGGGGGCGTACCTGCATGAAGTTCTCTGCGGTGATCAGGCCATCGGCACGCAGGGCGTGGATCAGCGTGCTGACGTGCTCGCGGTCTTCGTCCGGCCGGTCCAGGGAGCACACCATCATCTTGCTCAGCATCTCGGGCAGGAAGTGCTTGGGCGCCTTCATGTCGCGCACGCCGCCGGCCGCGTCGGCCAGGCTCTTGGTGTTCAGGAAGTCCGCCATGATGGTCTCCTGTGGAGGGCGGGAACGTCAACCAACCGGGCCCCGAACTGAGCGTGTTGGGACGCGCATGTTATTGAATTCATGGTCTAAATATTAGGGCTGCAACTAACGATTATTTTAACAATCGATTAATCGGTCGATTATTTTTTTCGATTCATCGGATAAAAAGGGGAAACATTTGTAATTGCATCTTCTCACACACACACACACACACACACACACACACACACACACACACACACACACACACACACACACACACACACACACACACACACACACACACACACACACACACACACACACACACACAGTGTCGAGGACAATAAACCCCTGTTCCCAGACACCATGGAGGGCTCCGGGTTGGTGAAGCCCTGGACGAGCCTGACTGTGCGCTGACGAGGAGCGGGGCGTACCGTCATCTTCATCAGCTCCTCCTTTGTGGGCGGGGGCTTCTTGCTGATCTTCTGGGGTTTCTCCTGGATGGGCGGCGGGTTGGTCTTCAGGCCGAGCTGTGGAGGCTGGGGATAGGCCCGATCAACTGTTAAGACCCTCGCAGCGCTTCCCCCAGCGGCCGCCTTAACAACAGTAAGGCCCCGCCTTGACTACCGATGTATAAAAAAATATTTATTTAAAAAAGGAGACATATTATGCCACCAGGTGAGAGTGTGATTAGCCTTACAAGCCGTTTCGTAAATCTGTAGTACAAATGACATCACACTCACACCTGGTGGCATAATATGTCCCCTATAATAAATATGTTTTAATTATTATGCAATAACAAGGTGCAAACCCCCCCCTTGGACCACCTTGACATTTTCTGGGGGGGAACACTGCCTCAGCTGGTCTTTGTCTAGAACCGTTACATTACGACCGGCATTTGTGTCATGCGATCACTGTTCAGATCCGACCATGTACAGTTTGGTAGGACTTCTTTGGCACCCTTTTTATTTCTTATCCAATGGAGACTGGCTTTGTTCCAGATGCTGAATCCCTTACAGAGTGTAACAGCTGGCCGGGCATCATGCTCAAGGTCGACTACACAGGTAAGGCCCCGAGGGTCGGACCCCAGTTAGAAGTGAGTCTCACCTGGCCCAGGGGGGGGGTTTGGGTGCGCGGGGGCTGGGCGCTGGGGGGGATCATGGCGGGCGACTGGGGCTGGAGCTTGGGCACCAGCTGGAAGGACTGGGCCGGCCTCAAGCTGATCTGCTCCAGGACACAAGAGGTGCGGAACGACGGGCAGCGTTAGAACACACATCAGCGTCAAGACGGGCGCCCGCCGTCGCCATCTTGTTCGTCACGGTACCCCGAGATACACGCGATGTCAATAGCCCGACTTGATCGATCCTTTATCAACGTTACATTGTTCTCTTTTCAACACGTGCTGAAAACAACAGCATGCGTACTCATGGATCTTTTGAAAAGGAGAGGAGCCTTTACAAATAGATTTGTTAAATACACTATGTGGCGGATATAACGTGGCACTTTGTCATGTCATTCGTGCATCATTAATATACAGACAACCATCTGGAGGACTAGGGGTGAGAGGGCACCGGGCCTGGCCCTAGGTCGACTACGAATGTCTCCGGTGAACCGGGAGGAACGGTTTCTAGTCTAAACTGCCAAAGAGAGTCACACGCCTCCTCTCTCATAGTCGCATTCAGAAGACCGGCTGCCAGCTTGAGTACAGAACAGAGAACAAGAACAAAGAGGGAATGATGGCAGCAGAGCTCGAGTCGTGCGAGAGCGAGCGAGATGGTGAAAGTGGAGGAGAGGTAAAAATAGAACTGACTGCAGGTAGAGACCCTTCGAATAACGCATATTTTTTTATCGTCACTGTCCATGACTTCTGTGGTTGTAGCCATCATAGATGTCGGTACATCGGGGCCGCATTGGCCTTTGGGTCGGACGTCAACGTCGCCGTGTTGGAGAGGTGAAGACCGTCCCGTAAACCAATACAAGTAAAATGGGGAGCTGCGGTTTTTTCCAGATCAACAGCACTAACGTTTACATTTCTCAACTGATTCCAATGAGTCGTTGTTAGCCAAGGGTTTATGAATCTTAAAAAAAAATAATACATTCAATCTAAAATATGCATTGTATGTTTTGATATATAAACACCACCTCATGAAATCAGCTCTGACGTGTAAACGTGGGATGGGTTTATCCTGTGTGGTGCTTCTTATCCAGAAACACCGGAGCTGCCTAGCTTACTTCAGTTTGTCACAGGCTACGCCGGGGGGGGGGGGGGGGGGGGCTGGGCTGGGGGTCGGGGCTGGGGGCTGAGGGGGTCGGGGCTGGGGGGGGGTGGGTCGGGGCTGGGGAGTACCTCGTCTGCAGTGAGCTGCCCTTTCTTGCTGAAGCGGGGCGCCAGGTCCTTGGACTGGGACTGCTGTTGGGCCAAGTGGTTCTGGTTGTGAAAGTGCTGGTTCTGAACCTGGCCGACAGAGACCCATACGCATCGGGTTAGCGGGTAGAGAGAAGTCAAAGCGTGGAGATTAGGGTTGCCGCGGAATACGGCATTACCGATGTTACCGGTTTTGAGGCCAACACTGATTACTCGGTAACACACCGGCAACAGTTTTTTAAAATTCGGTAAAAATTAATATAATTAAAATGTGTAGAATAGGCCACAATTCTGTTCTCACAGTTCCTTACAAGATCGGTAACCATAGCAACGCCGGTAAACAAACCCCGCGATGCCCAATCCCTACGAGAGCTCCCTGCGCTACGGCCATCCGGAGGTGCACAGAACTTTTGGCCGTGATATTATGTATACAATTATATTATACTATTATATATAGAACGTTATAAGAAAGACGCTGTCACCGAGAATTGGCGCGCCGTCACCGAATGTGAGAGGAGAGTTGACGGAGAAGATGGCGGTTGACCTAGTTGCAAAGTTTATACTCCTAATACCGGTGGTGACACGAGTGTATTACTCGTAGGGCTGCACGATATGGGCAAAATATGATATCCTGATATCTTTTGGCTGAGTGGCGATATACGATATATATATATATCTCGATATTTTCTATAGAGTGGGTTAGATGGCTTTGTCGCATTGTCCTGCGTACTACGGTGAGGGTTTCGGTGCGCCCTAAATTTATCCCCCGCCCCCTCCTTTCTCCGTTCCATTTGGGAACATGTTTGGTTTATTTTCGCTTGTTTCGTATATTTTAATTAATTAATTAATTAATTAATTAATTAATTAATTAATTAAGGGCGCCACCAGAGGGCGCCCCCAACATATTTGCCGCCCTAAGCGATCGCCGGCCCTGGTTTCGGGGCAGAAGAAGCTGTCGCGGCCGGTGATGCAGCAGCACAGCCACGGTGTTGTACGCCACATGCCCACTGCACCGTCAGTCCAAGGACCCAGAAGGCGTGGCTGACGGATGGGGGAGGTTTCCAGGGTCGTCAAGAGCCCGAGTAGTGTCACAGTGCTTACATTTGCATACGTGATCTGATTGGATGACGGATCAGTCGCTGCCGAAAAAGTTGAAAAATGTTAAAACTTTTTCGGCAGTGACGGATCCGGCTTCCACTTTTAGCCGCAACGGTTTTGCTACACACTCTACAGATGACTTGCAGCTGCTGCTCATCTGATTTTTCAAACGCGAACCATTTCCGTATTATGGAGCCGTTGTTTCTCCTCTTTGAAACTATTTCGTCTCACGCCGCCGTCTCGTTTTCTTTACCGGTATCCTCCATGCTTGTTGTGTTGTGAGGGGGGCGGGAATGAGGCGTCTTTACACACGGCACGTTCGGAAGGACAGAGTGGGAGGGGTCACGCTCACACAGTCTCCAAGGCAACCAGACGCTTGAAGCGGAAACTGACCCTTTTAACGCATATATCGATATAAACGATATTGTCAAATCTTTTATCCCCTTGGAAATTCTATCGATACATCTTACATAGCCGATATATCCTGCAGCCCTAATTGCTCGGTGTGAAAATGTCCACACCGCGGCAACCCTAGTGGAGATCCAATAATGTGTACTCTCAATTTGAGTAAAAAAAACAAACTGCTTGATATCGCAAACTACAAAGGCTCGGACGCTTGATCCGAAAGTTGAAGCATCCAATGAAACTTGGAGCAGAGTATCAAAGGACATTCCATGTAAAGAAGACCAGCTCTAGGAACCACAACACGGGGAGGGGGGGGGGGGGGGTGGTGAAGAAGCTACCTGGTTAGACTTGACAAAAGACTTGGCCCCCATGTCGAACTGAGACTGCGGCGGAGGGGTGGTGTGACCGCTGTGGCCGCTGTGGCCGTTGAAGAGCGGGTTGCTTCGATGGCGCCCCATGGTGGGAGAGTACCTGTCCTGAATGACCCCCGGCCCAGTCCCGATCCCACCACCTGGAAAGACCAAAGAGACAGACGGGTCTTTAGTGTAGCCTCTCTCACGCAGCTCCCGGTCAATCACTGCCATAGCATTTCCGGCATGCGAGTAGGGCTGAACGATCAATGCAATTCAAATCAAAGTCGTGATGTAATAGAACGCGATATGCAAATCGCAAAGGCTGTGAAAAAACAAAAAAGGATTATTTGTTACCGTTACTGCCTGGAAATCTGTACGATTCTTTCATTTTTATTTTACAATTCAATAGTTAAATAAAGAAGTTTGTAATATAAATTAATCTCAACACATAGGCCTGGCCTAAATGAACAAGCAGTTTTTATGTTGACTGCTTCCAATGTTGTGTCGGTCATACTCAAGAATGATTTATTAATTTTTTTACTGAATAATACACAACATAAGGAACTTAGTCAATTATAAAAACCGCAATATTGGTCAAAATAATCGCAATTCGATTATTTCCCCAAATCCCTCAGCCCTAACTGCTAGTGATCTTCCCTTTTCACACGTGCAGCTCCGCCCTGTAACACATCGGTCTTGCTCCCTCTCACACATTGCATAGCAATGTCAGAGTTCATGTTCCATGGGGCTGTCAAGCAGAGGGCGGTATTCCAACACTTATGGGTGCCAGCTGCTCGCTCCACGGGAACGAATCTCACATCAGACGGACATAATTCTTAAAAGTGGCTCAATGTGACGGCTTTCATTTACAATACAGCCCTACCGGCAGTGGTCCGTCAATGTCACTAGGTCTTCGAAAATTTGATTTCCAGAAATTTATTTTACTGTTCCCATTTATACATGGCCCAATGCAGGAAATATCCCGGAGTATTCACAGGCGACAGCATGCATGTGTTAGAGGGGCTTTCGACAGGAAGCCCCCATTTCCTTTAACGTCATTAACCACACAGACATAGGAGGGAGCCATGTACCTGGCATCTGTCCAAACATTTCTGCCAATCCTCCAAGAGTCTCCCTGTCTAATTTCATCCGGTTGGGCATGAAGGGGCCTTCCAAGAAGAATTCCAACCTCATCCCGTGAGACATGGGCGCTGGAATGAAGACACCCAAATCCTACACACAACAAACACACGGGACAAAAAATAGTTGAAGTATAGTACATTGAAAATATCATGTTTAAGTGGCATGGGTCTTTATAATACAAATACAACAACACGCAGTCACACTTAAATGATAGGCCCACATATTATATCGCATATTTCTGTTGAACCAATTATGGGATAATCCTTCAGTGTTCAAGAGTACTATACAGAGAAATACTCAAGCGGGTTATCGTCCCCGTACATCCTTACAGACCCTCCTTGCGTCCACCGCAATGGCCGGACATGCTCTTCAAAAAAAAAAAAATCGGAACCTTCCGTCGAGGCGACGCAAAAACAGCAAAGGGCTGTGATCAGTCCGCTAACTAAAACCCGACACAGAACCATAAATGTTCACGCCTTCGTTGAACCGTCTGCGTGGTCACTGCGTTGCGGGAACGTGGGACCATAAAAAAAGGCCTTTAAGCTCACTCACTTTCACCGCTTCCTGACGGATCTGGTGGATGGTCTTTGGTCCGTTGTCGATGAAGGCCTTGCGGGGAATCCAGTGGTTTTCTCGCAGCTCCATGGTGTCCTGCAGCAGGAAGCGGATCCTGGCAGGCAACTCCTTGTTGTTCATTAAGGACAGCATACGGCCAAAGTACTGATCCATTAAAGACTGTGGAGGAGTGGATGAGAGTCAGTGTTAGGGTGGGTTCGGGGGGGGGGCAGCCTTAATGTACGCAGAGGAGGGTCTGCGTTAACACTGGCCCCTTGCTGGAGGCAATCCAGTGGCCGCAGCCACACAGACTGATCTAAAGCTCTAACCTCAGAGGACAGACATGCATTTACCCTTCAGTTTTCACAAACTACAGATTACTTGAGGGGATACTGGAAACAGGACCCATTTGCTCTGAAGGAGCAACTGTATGAAACCTATTGAAACACGGAGGCTACGCAGCCTCCCTCAGCGCTGGGGGGGTGAACCGGGGATGTGAGGGGGGGCTGCCTACCTTGGCTTTCTCATGGTCGAGCCTCGGCCCAACGGTTCTCATTATCTGACAGAGGCACTCCAGATCTTCCCCCATATCCTTGAGCTGGACTCTCTTCTTCTTTTCCAGAAGCTGCAGACAGAGGAGGAAGCAACAAAGGCACGCCCACGTTAGGGATTCAAGGAAGTGGCGATGTCTGGAGCATCACTGGCTATGCACAAGGATGGACATCTGCGCTATGCCGCTACACTGCCTCATTAGGCTTTTATGCGAGACTGTGATGAGGATCTTGCGTGTTACGAGCAAAGAAGTCTGACTGTGACTATTACCGTCCATGACTTTCCCAGATGTCTTTGCTATACAAATTCAGTGCCTTAATAGCATGGCATGTGCTAATAGCCGAGGTATCTTTAGCGTTTCTAACTATACACAATGATAGACACTGTCATTAGCGAGTTACATTAAAACCAGGTCTCTAATGTGAACATCAGTATGCACCGACCGGTTTACAGTCACACGTTTTTATACCGCTTCATGAAAAAAACGCCAGATAAAATGGGAGCAGACGTACTGTTTTGATGCACTTATGAAGGATAGATTCATGGATGAGGTCCAGCTTGCCAAGTTCCCCGATGAATTTAATGTTGCCAAGCATTTTGATCTTGGCGATGGCCCGCTGCTCCTCCTCCTCAGAAGTAAGCGGGTTGTCATGTTTGTCATAAACTGTGGAGAGAGGGCAGGACGTTAGCAAGCGGCAGGGGTGGCGATCGGTACGTGAGGTGAGGGAGGGCAGGACGTCAAGCAGGCAGTTGGGGTTGTGATCGGTACTGAGATGTTGGCCGGATGTTAAGGACGGTGGTCGTCACTCACGCTCAACATTTCTGGCGCGGTTTTCAAATTCATCTTGAAGCTTGGAAATCAGCAGCCTTCTGAAGGTCTAAAGAAGAAGAGGAGAATGACGACAAAGATCAGTCTTTATTGAAGAAAGAAATGTTCACTGGTGGTTTCTTTCATTGTGGAATCCTATTCCTTAAATCGAGAAAAGCACAATTCAGATATTGCTCTGGTATAAGTGAGAGAAAATAAGATCAAAATGGTAAGCGTTCTTCTGCCAGGACTCACTGTGCTTTGCTTTTGAGTTGGATCTCTGGTGATGGGCCATCAAAGTTTGGTGCGTCCTCTGCCAAGCGCAGACATAGCTGAGCATAGAGCGAGCTATACTTTGGCTCTTCTAGTGCTTTGTCTACAATCTGAGCGATGCATTGGAAAAAAAAACGAGAGAGAGAGAGAGAGAGAGAGAGAGAGAGAGAGAGAGAGAGAGAGAGAGAGAGAGAGAGAGAGAGAGAGAGAGAGAGAGAGAGAGAGAGAGAGAGCGAGAGTAGAGAGAGAGAAGACAGAGGAGGGAGACAGAGATTGAGCGTCCTCAGCGAAGCGCAGAGATAGCTGAGCATAGAGCAGAGCTATAGATTGAGCTAGAGAGAGAGAGAGAGAGAGAGAGAGAGAGAGAGAGAGAGAGAGAGAGGAGTTAAATCACTGAAAAGGGAATACGTTCGCTCCACTGGCCGGTGCACTACCGTGGCCAGGTGGAGGCGGACTTTTCAAAGCAAACACTAAAAGTGTAGAAAAGCAGAGGGCCGCTTACCAGCAAGATCACTCCTTTAAGGACGAGTTTAGAATCTACGCCCACGTTCAGCAGCTCAAGGCATAGCTTGTCAAACTTATCAGGCGTGAGCTTGTTTAGTATGCTGGGGGAGAAGAGAAGCATGCGTCAGACAACGGTAACGATCAACTCGGTTCTGAACACTGAACTTGTTTGCTGGGTGACGGCTGTATAACCCTCTCGTCAATTGGAGAGAACTTCAGTTTGATGCTTTGCATTGTCAAATGTAGAAGATTTAAGACGATTTGGCAGAATTGAGAGATGAACAGAAATCCAAGCAAATGCTACAGATCCACAAGAGTGCCCGTTTTAATACGAGTCCAATGGTTTCAGTATCCAAATCAGTGTTGTTCTTAGAAAGAAAACACATTGCTGCTGCTGACCATTGAGGCGCCAATGTTTGATAAGGGAAAGCTTGACTGCCCATATTTGGCCATGGCACTGCCAGGAATTCCATAGAGAATTCACACATTCCAGTTCACGAGGACGCTTGCCAGAAACCGGTTTTTAGTTAGAATTATGGACGCAGCAACACCAATACCAGTACTCCTGAAACTGTGCTCCTGTACTCGTGAAACCTCTCAGATACAAACAAAACCCTTGTTTTTAAACCTAACTTGAGTTATATGACAGATTCGTCAACATAGTAATCTATGCCTCAGTCCAAACCACATTATTTTTAAATCTCAAAGTCACACCGAAACCGGGGGTTCACTGACTCTTTCGACTGTTATGGTATTATTGGGTACTCGTATCGATTATCGGTATCGGCAAGAAGGACACAAATGCACGTACTTGTACTTGGTCTGAGAGAAGTGGAATGGGTGCATCCCCAGTTCTAATTAATGACGGACCCGTCTTGGAATTGCCTTTAGTGTATGTAGTGTGTAGATTCCATCACTTACCCCCTCACTTTCCTGAAGATTGCATCGTGTCGCTCTTTTTCGTTGCTGGAGTTGGCATCTCGTCTAGTGCTTCGTGAAGGAACCCATTTCTGTACGCTTTGCCCTGGGGTTTTCCCCAGGAACTCGCTGCACAAACACACAAAAAAAAAAGGCAGATTGAGTATGATGTCACTGCACATTAACGTCTTTCTGTCCACTGACTCGGATCGATGCTTACCGCTCATTTCTTAAAATATTGTGTAACCGCCGTAAACATATGGTTCTCAATAAAGGCATCCTTGGTTTGCTTATAGATATATCAATCAATCTCTGGATTAGTCTTGAACATTCAGTTTAAGAACTAGTGGTACACCAGAACTTGGTACCAAAGTAAAACTACACACATAAATGTGTAATAAACTCATGTAGCTTAACTAATTATGGCTGCAACTTATCTATCATCCAAAGCTGGCGGCATTATGAGCATTGGAGATGCAAGTCAAGATGACTTGCTTTCCTGCATGACTTGCTTTCCTGAATGACTTGCTTTCCTGTATATGCCAACATCGCCTTTGGCATGCCATTAAGATTGAAAGGCAGCATTTTTATTTAGATGTAGAGATGTGGCCTTTGGACTTCTCCGAGGACATAGTCAATGAATAAATACTTAAATGGTCTGGCCAAAAATTCATTGGAATTAATTACTAAAAAATGAAGGAAAGCAAACAGAATTTGATTTACGCCATCCAAGTACTGATGCATCTTTTTTTTATTTATTTGTGTGCAAATTAACAGCTTCATTTTTCGGATAGGCACAAAAACACCTCGTTTCTGAATCAAGGCAGAAACAGTGCATTTGCCAAGAGAAACCAGTTAATTCAAAGTACTCTCTAGTTCTGCTAATATGCAGAGAACACACAGTAACCAGTGCAGCCATTTAAAGCCATGATGTTGACCCCGGTGGTGTGGTCCTATCAGTCTTTAACCAACGAAACCCCGTAAAAGCAACTGATAACACGAGCTGGGGGACACAACACGACAACATGCATCGTAGTTCTTTACTGTTGCGTTTGCCCTAAAGTGCCGGGAGACGCACCTGTTGCCGACAGTCTTGGGATAGTGCTGAGGTGCACTCCTACCACCTCCTCCCCCCGAAGAAGCACTGGGACAACACACACACAGGGACACAGGGCAAAGGGACACTCAGTTCACCGAACAAGTGCACGACGTGGGACTTCCCACCAGATAGATACACACACATGCACCGCTCTGTGCCGCCACCCTGGGACACTGGGGCTTCATCCGTCACGGAGAGCTCTCGTGTACCAATATGAGTCGGGGTCCCAAGAGGACTTGGGTCCGCTGCACTGAGCTCTGCCCGCACAGCCCCCCTTTCCCAAAGCCTACGCTTACCGTGGTGACAGTCTGGCTTTATTTACAGCAACATCAATTATAGATAGGGTACAGTCAGTGAGTCACGCAGATAAGGCATTGCTTTGTTAATTGACGACACAGAACTAGTGCTTTATAAGCTGGTCCTTTATATCTTTCTCGCATAAGGTCTCCTTATTTGTAATATCCATGGTGTTAATATCCCTTGTTTTTAATGCGCGAAGGCACATGGTTTTGTTCGGTAGAACCAATTAGACACAAATGCCTCGCACTTGGTAATACAAATTGACGTCTATCGGGAGAGCCACTAATGTTTGTGGAAAGATTGATATTGAACTATCATGCTGCGACGAGGATTGCATTAGTTTCGCCCTCCCCATGGCCTGGCACACTGCTGCCAACATTAGCAAAACTATCCTGGTGACGAGAACCTAAATTACCAGGACAACCCAGGATGACACTATAATGGAGTGATTCAGTAGAGAGCGGCAACAGAGAGAGCGCAGCAGTCAGATCGCCACTTGTGATGCCGTTTCTGCCAATTGTTGGAAGTGCTTTTTCTAAAAATAGCACTGTTCAAAATCCTCGAGGACCACAGTCTGATTGTCTACGGCACAGTGTAAATACTTACACTCAGCATGCAAGTTGAAACGTCAAAACTATTTTAAGTACAGTTTGACAAATGTGTACAGGAATGTGGTTGGGCTGATACATATATCCACCTTTTGCTGAACAGATCATAACTAGTCTTTCGTGGTTAGGTTGCATGTTGTGATTCAAGTAATCCGTGATGCTAAATGGGACTACCCTCATAATGATGTTGAACCTTTACCAGTATGTAATGGCACATGCATGCCTAGGCCACCAATAGCATTTAAAATATCAATAAAAAAAAGTGTAAAGCACACAATGAACGCCACAAGAAGGATGCTTAATTCGTTATGGAACCATGCATTTAAAAATGTCTGTTGCATACTGTATCTCAAGACCAAGGAACTAATCTGCCGAATGTCTGCATGCAGTACATTGTCAATAGTTGTGGAAACAGGAGTTTAATTTCCATTCACATTTAGGCCTTGTTTCACACAACATGTTAAAACATGTCAATATCATCGTTTATATATTGAATGACAACTGATTCAATTATCTTTCTTAACACAAAATAAAGAGCCATGGGCTTCACTGAGACCAGTAGCCATCCCATTCACTATACGATATAGCCACACAAGCTGTATGTCTGCTTAGCCCATGAAAGCGCTATTGTGAACACATCGTTTAAGAGGCTACACTTTTCTTCCCAAATTACCCATTGTGCTGTTTTCCCAGAGTGTGATTCAACGCCCATTTTGATATATGGCACATCCTGCTTTTTCTGTGAGGACAGGAAAGTCCTTCCCTACCAATGCTCATACATGCTAGCAGAGAAAAAGGTACATATGTTCCAAGTTTCATTACCTGAAACGAGAAGCACCCCCTTCTGCAATCACACTCTCCACTTTGGCGGCTTGACAACAAGGAATCTTCAAAAGAATAAGAATAACGGGGGATGGAGGGGAAAGCGATGCTGTGGGAGAAAAGACAACGAGTTTGTAACCACTGGACGCTCGCCATACACAAGCACATTCACTGTCCAAAATGCAGCCATTGCTCATATTAAATTATACTGAAAACATGCACATGTGACGCAGTAGTCAATCGCCAAGGCTTGTCATTTGTTCCTATGCTCCACAATAACGTAACTTTAGCCTTAAGTGAGACGATGTCAGAGGCAGTGCATGAGCCACATATATATTTGACTGAAATGATGATCGGCCTTGGTGAATCTGCAACAAAGCCATCGCAGACTGGCTACCGGGCTAACGTCACTTGCTAGCTAATTAGCTGAAGAGGATGCTGCAGACGTCACGACATTTGGGCATAGACCTGAGAGACCAATGTAGTCCCACTTGCTGTCATAAGAAAATAATTGCCTGCTAAAGCGATCAGCGTCTCTGTTTTGGTGGGGTGCGTTGATAGTTTCAGCACCCCGATATAATTAAGCCTGCTACACCGTTATGCAGTAAAAGAGGATACGGCGAAGAGCGTCAGCGGCTGCCCGGTTGTGTTCACTAGTGATGGATTACTTTCAGGTCGGGTCGTCACCACCCCCCCCCAAAAAAACTACCCTGACCGTGATCGTGTCAAGTCAATTAATGTGGTACTTCATAGTGCCTCGCCGACAACGGAGAGCAGTGTGACGTTAGATAGCATCGCTGCGACGCCATCTTCTCACTGAAAACTACGCTGAAAACAAGACAAGCTCGATGAGCGCGAGCTAGCCGGCTAGCATGCTATCGGCGGCTAAAGCCGATCGTCGCCCGTTCTTCGGCTAACTAGTAGCAGCCATTTTGGAGGAAAAAAACAGCCTCTCGGGTTTAATCACGAAAAATGACCTTACCTTTAACGAGACAACTTCAGTGTTGTAGTATTATGTGGCTACTAATGAAAAAAATAAAACAAATGTAAAAGTGAAAGCGGGTTTGCACGGGAATATGCAGCGCTGTAAGAGCAGAGAGACACATACACAACCCCGACTGCTTGCTTGTTTGCGTTAGCTCGCTGGTCAGTTGAAGTGCTGCTGGAAGACTCTCGGTAACCTCGTTCCCAAGCGTTCTCATCTCACGACGGAACGCATGGAACGGTATGCTGCAAACGAGCGTTATTGGCCATAGAGCGGGGGGCGGGGCTTCACGTGGGTCTAGCGGCTAGGGGTGGGTGGACTACTTATAAAGCCATATCCGTTTCCGTTTAATTTTTTGGATATCTTCTTTTCAAACTCCTAAGAAAACACAAATACATAGGTATTTTATTTTCGTTGTTGTTGTTATTCTTGTCAGGTTTTACCATTCTTGCTCCAGAAACTATTTTCCGGCCCATACTGCTCTGAGAAAGAAAGAGACCGGAAATTGCGTCCCTCACGACCCTTATAACGCTATAATTTAGCATCTTCTCACAGCCTAGACTACCTGCCTTTTCGGGATGGAGAAGTGAAGCAGTCAGTTGTTTACGTAATTTGTTGCCATGACCTTGTCGACGAATCAAAACGAGGCATCCCTTTTCAGGGCGTTTCTTGAATGATATTTGACCCAATCACATGTGTTATCAAATGAACACAACTGCTTCTTTGGCAGATTCATTTACTCATTAATTGTGAGTTATAACCATATTATATGATAACATTTAATAGTACACTTTTAATAATAATATTATTAAAATGATAAATTAATACATTTAATAATAACAATAAGAAATATAACCGCAAATGTTGATTAATGGGGTCCGAGCAAAATTAATGTCAAGAACATACTAATGGAAGATATATAAATATGACATATAATTATGAAGAAATTATGTTGATGTTCGCCTTGATACCATACTGTGCCTCGGCGTTCAGGTGACAGGGCTGCAGAGCAATGGCCGAATGTCATGTTGAGTATGTTCATTATTGTCTAATCAGGATTTGAACTCTCAAACTAAGCATCACCAGTACAAGGCATTATCCTATTGAGCCACTTACAAACCTGAAATGTAGCTTCATTCACATGGTGAAAATGTATATTGATAAGCATACAACATCAATAAAAAATTCCAAGCAAACATTTCTCAAATGAATTAATGGCTTCCTTAAAAGCAAATACCTGAAAAATCTTTGACATTCTAGGGAAATTAAACATTTGTTGTCAAGAACACTAACGGAAGAAATATTAATAGCCTATGACAGAGTTCATTATGAAGGAAAAATGGTTAACAAAGAAGTTTTCTTTAATGCCATAATGTGTCTTGGCAGTCAGATTCTTGGAAACTAATGAGCCTGAATGTAGATTGCCTGATGAATTGCAGGTGCTGTTCAATGTTGTGTTTCTTAATTGAGTGGCAATGACTGAATGTCATGTTCAGCTTGTTCATAATGCTCTATTTGGGATTTGAACACTCAACCTGAACATCACCAGTACAAGGCTTTATCCCATTGAGATACTGACATTCCTGAACTGCATGAAGCCTCATTCACATTTTGAAAATGTCTATTGATAAGTGCATAACATCAAGAAAACACTAAGCAAAGCATATATATAAAAAAGGGACTAAACAGGACTCGGGCAATTATAGACCGGTCTCAATTCTCAGTAGTCAGTCAAAGATTATTGAAAAAAATCATTTTTGAACAAATTGACAATTACCTTTCATCACAAAAGATACTGAATGAATTCCAGTCTGATTTCCGGAAATCTCACTCTACTGATACATGCTTACTCTTTTTAACTGATTTTATTAAAAAAGAGGTAGATAATTGGAAGTTCTGTGGTATGGTGATGTTGGACCTACAGAAGGCATTTGACACAGTTGACCACTTTGTTTTACTGTAAAAATTAAAAGCTATGGGGATTTAGTGAATTAGCAGTGAAATGGGTGGGACACCTATTTGGGGAATAGAATGCAAGTAGTGGTGGACATTGGGGGTAAAATGTCTCAACCTCTAGGCATTGACTGTGGCGTTCCTCAAGGGAGTGTTTTGGGGCCACTGCTCTTTCCTTTATATATTCATGATTTAAAGGCTGTCTGTTCATCTAATCTTTTTTTATATGCAGATGATTCTGTGCTGGTAGTTTCTCCATAAAACAATTATTGAACAAACACTTCTAAATGTTAGCAAGTGGATGACTGACAACAGGTTATCACTTCATGTGGGGAAAACAGAATCCGTTCTTTTCGGATCAAAGATTAGATTAAAAAAGCTGTGTGTTAGACTGCAACTTAAGTGGCATAGGTCAGGCACAGAGGACAATCACCAAGATAGAGTCCGTTTTCTGGCCAGAATTTCAAAATTTCTGGATAGAAAAACAATGGTAATTTTGGCAGGAGCCTTAATTCAGCAGTATTTTGATTATGCATGTGGCTCATGGTATAATGGCGTCACAATGAATTTGAAGCATAGGCTACAGACCTCACAAAACAAGTTAATCAGGCTTGTTTTAGACCTCCCCATGAGAACCCACCTTGAATTATCCCACTTTGATAAGGCGGGATGGTTGAAGGTGGAGGATCGTGTATCTCAGATACAGTTATGTATGTTACATAGGAGTGTTTATGGGGAGGTACCCAATTATGTGAACAATTATTTGAAAAGAGTAAATGAAGTTCACCGCTATTCCACTAGGGGAAGCGTAAAAGATTTTGTACTACCTAGAGTTAAGACGAACATGGGTAAAGAGTCCTTTTGTTATGTTGGAACTATTGTTTGGAACAAGTTACCTGGCCCACTCAAATCAGTCAGAAGCATAAGCAGTTTTAAACAAAACTTGAAAAAAATGGTTTAGACACCAATCTTAGACTGTTGGCAATTTGTATTTGTCATGTCTATTTGAAACTGTAATTTATGTTTTTATGTGTCTTGTATGTATGTATGCATGTATGAATGATACATGTTTGTTGTATGTATGATATGCTGCTACTTGCCCCTGTCTCCTGCCCTATAAGGACCACAATGGAAATAAGCCTAAGGACTTTATTGTGTCATCCCTGACTATCTTTATTGATATAATGTATGGCACAGGTTGTTGTTTCATATTCCTGTGTCAAGAATGGTGAAAATAAAACCAATCAATCAATCACACATTTCACAAGAGATTTAAGGGCTTTCTTAAAAGAGTATAGATCTGCAAATTTGCACTGTTAATGGTATCCACCTAATGATAGCCGTATGGTAGTTATACAATAACAATAGGCAAAATGGCTTGATACTGTGGACGTTTGGCTTTTCTATTAAATTGTGGGAAAAGTAAACATTTTTAGAGCAGAAAACCAGGCTGAAAAAGATGCATCGGATTTTAGAGATTAATATGATGAAAGAATTTTGAGTCCAGGTCAATCTGGTAAGGAGAAATAAGGCTAGTTCATATTTTTAAATAGCGCCACCTTTGGGTGCAGTACCACAATTTGGGTTTATGGGTAGTGGGGGGTATTGGTGTCCACCTAATAATAGTCGTATGTTTTTTTATAGATAACAAAATGGTCATATTAGAAAAATGGGCTAACTCCTCCAGCTTTATTGGTCAATATTTCTCAAATGGAACTAAAAAAAATTCTGTTTGATGATTTTTGTGAGGCTTGGTCTGAAGATTTTATGTGGCGATTTTTTTTGAATTTTTGATTATTTTTAGCCTGTGAATCATGTTTGGCTTTAATATGAAATTGTTGGAAAAGTAAGACCCAGGATTTTATAGATGCATCTGATTTTAGAGATTAATATTTTGAAAGAATTTTGAGTCAAGGTCAATCTGGGGAGGAGAAATAAGCATAATTCATGATTTTTTTTACAATAGCGTCACCTTTGGGTGCAGTACCACAAATTTGGGTTTATGAATAGTGGGAATTATTGGTAACCTACCTGAAAATTTCAAGAGTTTTCGACCTACGGTATGACTTTAACAGAATTTGAGGGGAAAAAAATTGTTACAGAAACAACAGCGCTCAGACCCCTAACTACTTTTTGCAAAATCTCTGAACAAATTGTTTCTTCTTCACACCAGATTAGAATTTTCTGTGGTGGAGTTTATTTGTCTGATTGGCTTGAATTACAATCTTTCCAATGAAGCATTCAAGTTTGGAAACAAAATATATACACCTCTGCATAATGTCATGAATATGTTTGGTGGTGTTGGTTGTGTCGTAAATGGAAGACATGATAAGAGGAAAAGATAGAGAAATGTAAAAATTGACATGAAATGTGAGTTTGCTGATTACATTTAACACATTGCTAAAAAATACATAAATTGTGTAGGCCTACATGCAAATTTTTATAGTCGTTTTCTTTGTACCAAAGTTATGTATTGGTTGGATTAACTATCTTGTTATCATCCCCAAGTAACTCCAGTTAATCTCAAAACTATGGAAGCCATTATTTCCCCCAGGAAAATAAATAAATAATCTAAATTCAGAGATAATAAGATGCAATATATTTGCATGGTATTTGATTAGAATCAGAAAAAATAATTATAATAAAATGTCAAGAAGACGACCTAGTGATTATAATGATGGTGGCCAGGTTCGTAAAAGAAGAACATTCATGCATACAGCACCTGCACAGCACCTGCAAACACACACGTGCACACACACACACACGCACACACACACACACACACACACACACACACACACACACACACACACACACACACACACACACACACACACACACACACACACACACACACACACACACACACACACACACACACACTCATTTGATTGAAAGGACTTAATGCATTGAAAGGAACTAAGTGAAACCTTTGTTCAATCTTGGCAATTCTCTTTTCACATTTATGCAGCAAGACATTTTTGGCAGAATCCATTATTATGATTAAGGAGTTACCTTCGGCCTCAACCCCTGACCCTTCAATCAGCACTGCCGGGCCGCTGATTGTTCAGTAGTCTTCCAGGAGTCTCGGTCACTCAAAGTTCACATGTTGGGCTGCGACCGAGCCAGAGGCTATTATTTAAACTGTACAGTTGTCATCTTGCAAACAGCGAAGCGTGCCAGCCCCACCACTTACCACACAGATGAATGCGAGAGAGCCAGCCAGGAACTGTTCGAAATGCCTAAATTTAGGCTCCCTTTTTGGAATAAGGGGATGTAAGCAGGCTAACACCTCATAGTTCTAGCTGATCATTTTCATAAGCTAATTTTTGTTTTTGTTTTTTTGGGCGTTGCGTTACATCTGGGGAGATAGACATGACAAGCCTTCGGTCATCTAAATGAATGACAGCATAACAATAGCCATGATAAAATATAACAACAACCCCGTTTGCTTTAACGGTTAGCAGTTCTGAATTTAAAGGTGTAGGTCTACTATACTTCTCTACGCGTTGCAATCAACTCCCTGCCTCTATAGTAGTTTGAGTTGTTGGTACAGTAGTATCACAACGTAGGCTTTTAGCTTCATCATCTAAATCCTCATATGATATATGAGCTGATACATTTGTAGACTACCCACTGTAGAAATAGCTTACAGTAACATAACACGCCGAAACACGGTGTATTAATGGTTTACCGGTCCCAGGCTCCTTACGTTTCCCCCGAGATGATAGCAGGACTTGGATCCAAGATTATAGCCAGTTAGGCCTACTTCAATTTCTGACTGGTTTGGTTCTTCAATATAATTGAATATGTCTTTAACATATCACAGACTGACATTGTCTCTCTTCGTCATCCTTATCAATGGGTGAGTAATCGAAGTAGTAGGCCTACTATTAATTATTAGTCGGTGCCAGACAATTATAAAATAGACGCTCACACTGTATTTGCATTTAAGTGTAGATGAACAAACTATCCACGGGAGGGAGCTAAAGAACCATGCTGGGAGAGAGGCAAAGGAAAGTAAAAGCAATTGCCTCACATGGGTTTATATGGTGGGTTTATTCCAGGTTTCTCAACATATTATATTCATATTCATTAGTACTATACATAAATACATACTACCTTAGTTTCGACATTGGTTTTCTATCTTGAAAGTAATGACTATGGGGATATTTCTGAATTAACCATTATTTATATGCATGCCATAATAATTTGCAGTGGGTTCTGATCACAAGTACAATGATGTCATATTTTTTTTCTGGTGGTTGTTCATTTATTCATATGTCATACTATTTATTTAGCTTATTGTATCAGCTGGCCATGGAGACATACCGGCTATTCACAATGCACCTGCCATGAGGTCAAGATTATTCCCTTAATAGGCTAAACTTCAATGCAAGTCATGATGAACATGGATTTTCGGTAATGCAAATAGGGTTTGCACTGTTTCCATTCGCTACGTAATGCCTACAAATAAGTTATCATTCGAGGCAGGAGTGTACGCCTAGTCATTTTGCCACAGAAATGTCAAGCGCGGGGCGGGACGGTGTGAGGTTGTGTTTATTAGGTAGGAAGAGGCGGATAACCTAATTAGCGCCTGTCAAAATCTGCTAAGGGGGCGAGTGTGCAAAAGCCGACGGGACCTTTAAAAAAAGACGCATTCAAAGCCTCCCTTTGGCAGACATGAGCAATCTTTACAAACAGGTCTGGCTTTGCTGTCAAGGAATAATGCAAACGCAACAAGAGATGAGCCATACACATTCTCTTCAATTTCACAGACTGGTCCTGACATTGGCTTACACCAGAATCCTTCTTCTTCCACTCATTGTATAATGCATTCACACATATGTTAAATGACACAGGGACAACGCTCACCCAATCTTTATGTTTGTTTAGCAAGTTCTTGAAAGAAAGTTCAATACAACCAAGTACGCAATTTGGCTCCCTTGGCCTGTAACCATTTCTTATCTCTTCACTCAAAGAGTTTGCAACCATTAAAGTACAATTGTCTGAAATTGCCTAAACAACCCATCAAGTATGCTTCGATGATTAAGGCATGAGTTGCTATTTGATTGGATTTACTCTCAAATGCATTTCTGACTCATACATTTATGCTCATTGTGCTAAGAGGATCACATGTGTATGTGCTTTCTTAATTCAGCACAATAAAATTGAGTGTCACTTAAAACTTAAGTAATTTAAAAGAAATACAAAATAAGGGAGGATAAGAAATATCTATAGATAAATCTTGGAAAAATCCATAATCAACTCAGTAGAAACGTGTGAATGTAGCTGTAAATGTTATTTACCGTTTATGACAAATAATTGTCAAGTGCAATATTGAACGAAAGATAACGCTCAATTAATTATAGAAATTCTTCCTCATTTAATGCAAAGTAGTCCATTAAACAGTGACAAAGTGTGACACATAGACATGTTGTACAATATAGAGGAGGTACAGATATAGGTTGGTAACTCATCTTATTCAGCCGAAGCGATGGCAAGCGTTTGATCACCGGACCTGAGACCAGATGTGTTCTCCAGGTGCACGAGACGTGACCCAAGGAGCCTGCAGGGAACGAATCTGTCACACAAACAAGGATTTTTTTTAGAAATGAAATGAAATCTGGTTGGCATCTTGGATTTTGAAATTGTACATTTTACAATCTATCTTTTCTTCCTGTTTCTCCTCCCGTTTTTGTACACATTTCTACTTACTATTCAATCATTCCAGAGATACTTCCTCCAATGCGACTAACAGTGATATTTTTCAGATACACGCCATTAAAGTGCATGCAGGGACTAGGCATGTTTCTCAAGGATGCCTACTGCTAAAGATAGACTGCAGATTTGGGGTTTCAACCTTGAGCTGAGATGAAACCACCCTAACCAATAGGCCTTCTGGCAGTCGACGGAGCCATCCTGACGGGCACAGCTAATGATATTCCGAAAAGTGCCCATAGGACCACTGACGTTAAATGTTGGATAAGATGGCCACCAGCACAGCAGCAGATGTGCTCATCATCTGTTCCACTTGAGGCGTAGTCTATCGGCTGCAAAGTTCCTCTGGTGAAAAGCAGTGTTAGTACAAGTGCTCCACTGAAGATGAGGCCTAGCATCGCCACAGCTCAGTCCTGCCATTATATGTGCTCCACAGCAGGGCATGTTCACAAGCAGTATCTTTGCATATTGAAAACAGCCATTGCTCAAGGATGTGATCATTTACCACTGGAAGTCGTGATGCCGTTTGATCTAGGACCTTGACGGCACTCTCCATCTCTTCACACACATCTACTATGTCTGCCTTTCCCAATGTCTTCTTTTCCCTGTGTATGCCTTTCCCTGTGTCTTCCTTTCCCTATTTCGCCCTTTCCCTATTCTGCCTTTCCCTGTATCTGCCTTTCCCTGTGTCTGCCTTCCCCTATGTCTGCCTTTCCCAATGCCTTCTTTTCCCTGTGTATGCCTTTCCCTGTGTCTTCCTTTCCCTATTTCGTCCTTTCCGTATTCTGCCTTTCCCTATTCTGCCTTTCCCTGTGTCTTCCTTTCCCTGTATCTGCCTTTCCCTGTGACTTCCTTTCCCTGTGTCTTCCTTTCCCTGTATCTGCCTTTCCCTGTGTCTGCCTTTCCCTGTATCTGCCTTTCCCTGTGACTTCCTTTCCCTGTGACTTCCTTTCCCTGTGTCTGCCTTTCCCTGTGTCTTCCTTTCCTTATTTTGTCCTTTCCCTATTCTGCCTTTCCCTGTGTCTTCCTTTCCCTGTATCTGCCTTTCCCTGTGACTTCCTTTCCCTGTGACTTCCTTTCCCTGTATCTGCCTTTCCCTGTATCTGCCTTTCCCTGTGTCTGCCTTTCCCTGTGTCTGCCTTTCCCTGTATCTGCCTTTCCCTGTGACTTCCTTTCCCTGTGACTTCCTTTCCCTGTATCTGCCTTTCCCTGTATCTGCCTTTCCCTGTATCTGCCTTTCCCTGTGTCTGCCTTTCCCTGTGTCTGCCTTTCCCTGTGTCTGCCTTTCCCCACCGACTGCAGAAGCTGCCAGAGCACCTGTCAGACGTGGCGCCCGAGGCTTTCCTGCTCCTCCCCCTGTATCCGGCCCACCCTCTTGTTCCCGCTTTACCCGTGATTCGGCCCTCTGCGGGGAGGGAGAGATGATCCATGCGCGGGCCAGGAAGGACTTGGCCTCTGCACCTCCCTGGGAGGCTCTCAAACTGGCAGCGGAGCACGCCAGTTAAGACCAAGCAATTAACAGGTATTAAGCCCTCCAGAGTTGGTGTGAATTACCCGTTGAGCGTTCGGAGCCAGAGGACAAGTTCATCAGATCAATCCATGAGGCCATTGGTGGGAAGCAAATTTCTTGTTCTAGTGTGTCGTCTGTTGGTTAAGCACTGGGCGACGAGGATAGCTCCAACTGTTACATCAGATACGTGGCTTAACGGCCTTCAGATCAATGTGAGTCAGGGCAAGACCAAGGCTGGGAATCACCGCTGTGTCATGCTGCAAATGGCCGCATGGTATTTAAGCCAGCTGTGTCCGGTAATGGGCCATGAAGTTGCTTCTAGCCCTGCAGTAAAAGCACTAAACTGCATCCTGCAGCCATGGATTTGGGCTCTATGAAGCTCCATAGTTTAGCCCAAAGCATGGGAACCAGGAATGTGGGATAGGTTTAAAAGGATGAACATCATGGAACACCTTTCCAACTCTGAATCTGTGGATAACTAACTCATCAACCCCACATTGTTGACTCAGTTCGATGCTTTTCAGAAATAGTTAGCTTTTTTTAAAGTGATCTCCCACGGTTCCCGTGAGGCTAGTCATTTCATCTTCTCAGAGAGTCCCTGCTGAATAGCTGTGGGGGGGACATTTGAGCAAATCCACCCACTTATTATTACTGATATGGTGCAAAAATGGTGCATTCAGCTAGAGTTCCTCCTACCTGCTGATTCCATACCTCTTGTCCTCCTGTCTTCCTCATAGCTTGTCGCTGGATGGTCACACACTCTCTGTAAAAGTGGCAAGGCGGACGGTCTCTGGGCCTGGTTCGAGATGCTATTAGTGGGGTCACGATGACCCCCAACATCCATCTGCGACTTTCTCATTGTGTTATGTCTCACTGTGTGGTTCTCTCTCTAGAAGGGGCAGGTAATAGAAAGCTAAATGACCGATCCAACAGGGACTGTAACGGAGAAAGACCCTGAGTTAAGAGTGGGCTCTTGGCTGATTGGTAGAAAACTGTGCGGTCACCTGTCAATATCTCTACAATGTTAACAGACAACACCTTTCCTGAGGTAAGTTCTAGTTCATCTTCATTCCATCCTCCAATGACTCTGAGTTTTTTGTTTGTTCTTTCGTCTTGTCTGAATCTACTCTAGTCAAAGCGCCCTGGTCAGATAAGGATGGAACACTGGAGGAAACAATGTAAATATAAACATTATACATCCCTATCAAAATGGAACAGCACGCACTACAGCATGTACCTCACACTGTAGTTGTCAGGTAAACAGCAGAAACCTAAATGAAAAGAGCTGCACACGGTAGAGACTGTATAGACTAGCAAAGCCCCAAAGATAAAGGCATGATTATGAAGATTGATGAAAGTGCCCCCATAGGACCTCTGGCTTGTTCAAATTCAGTCAATGTTTTGCAGATGGAAGCATAGTGTTGTGTTGCAGGATGGGATGGCGAATGTGGTTACTGCATTAAAAAACCCTTTGAGAATATGAGCATGTTCCTATGAAGATGAAATAAGGACAAAACATAAAGCGTGTCTAGTGCGAGGATGTGTTTATACTGGGGTTTAACTCTTGATTCTTCTACTAAACTAGTGATCCTAGTTTATATTATTATTTAGTTAGGCTAATAAGATTGCTAGACAGAGGAAGGGCCTGTTACTGTTCCCCTGACGACCTAGAGAGATAGTTAGATGGATATATATATGTGGGTAGATAGATAGATGGATGGATGGATGGATGGATGGATGGATGGACGGACGGACGGACGGACGGACGGACGGACGGACGGACGGACGGACGGACGGACGGACGGACGGGACGGGACGAGGACGGACGGACGGGCGGGCGGACGGACGGACGGACGGACGGACGGACGGACGGACGGACGGACGGACGGACGGACGGACGGACGGACGGACGGACGGACGGACGGACGGACGGACGGTCGGGCGGATGGATGGATAGATATATGGGCAGAAGGATGATAAATAGATAGATGGATAGAAAGACAGACGGGTCGAATAAACAACGTTTAAACTCTTAGGGAACAGAGCGGTACGCAGCCCTTGATAACCGCGGAGGCGGGAACACGCAGGCGTCTGATTCTCCAGCCAGCCAATTACACTGCTCTCCATAGACTAAGGGGAAATAGCCCACTGCTATGCACCAATCGAACGTTGAAGATTGCGGTGTGCACGGTGTGTGTGTGTGTGTGCGTGTGTGTGTGTGTGTGTGTGTGTGTGTGTGTGTGTGTGTGTGTGTGTGTGTGTGTGTGTGTGTGTGTGTGTGTGTGTGTGTGTGTGTGTGTGTGTGTGTGTGTGTGTGTGTGTGTGTGTGTTGCTTTGGAGATGGAGAGAAAAATAACTCCACATCAAGTACAGAGTGTACAGGAGAGGTGGGAGAACTAATTCAGTGCTTATGTGAAGATCAATAAGGGACTTGAATTGGTTTACCAGGGAAACCTGCCGAGGCAGATTTTGTACAAATGGCTTAAAGTAAAAAAGAATGA